>SJYT01019333.1:858196-937389 GCA_006410635.1 Cephalophus harveyi | reverse complement strand
AACGGCGCCCTGCCGCCCGGGGACGCGGCGGCCTCGGCGCCCCTCGGGGGACGCGCGGGCCCCGGCGGCGGCGGTGACATCCAGCCGCTGCCCGCGCCGCACGCCGCCGGCGGCCCGCACCCGAGCCTCCTGTTGCTGGACTACGACGGGTCGGTGCTGCCCTTCCTCGGGGGCCTGGGCGGCGGCTACCAGAAGACCCTCGTGCTGCTCACCTGGATCCCCGCGCTGTTCATCGGCTTCAGCCAGTTCTCGGACTCCTTCCTCCTGGACCAGCCCAACTTCTGGTGCCGCGGGGCCGGCAAGGGCGCCGAGTCGGCGGGGGTCACGGCCACGGGCCGGTGGGGCGGCGGCGACCTGGCCAACGGGACCAGCCCCCCGACCACCCTCTTCCCCACCGCCGCCTGGGGGACAGCGGGCCCCCTCGGCAACGGCAGCGGCGCGGACGGGGGCGAGACGCCGCCCCTACCGTCCCCCCCGGACAAGGGAGACAACGCCTCCAACTGCGACTGCCACGCGTGGGACTACGGCATCCGCACAGGCCTGGTGCAAAACGTGGTCAGCAAGGTAAGGGCAGCGACCGCGCCGGCCCCTCGTCCCCCTCCCGAGCGAGCGGCTTGCCCTCCGCGGTCCCCGCGCGCTTCCCCGAGCGCTCTGCAGAGGGGGTCCTGCGGTGGTGCGCGCCCGCGTGTCCACGGCCTCCCGTGGGCTCGCCCTCCTTGCGCCCCCCAGACAGAGGTGCGCGGCCGGACTCCCGCAGCCCTTTGCGGTGGCGCTGCCTCCCGCCTCCAAGGGGCACCCCAACTCTCGTCCCCGCTGGCACACACGCAAGGGGCGCCCCTCCCTCTGCGAGGGAGCGCGCTTCCCTCCCCCACCCTGGAGCCGTCACTTCGTTCGGCAGGGACGGCCCGCGGAGGGCGAGAGGCTGATCTGTGAGCCGCTGGCCCTAAGGACCTGGCCCTAAGGATGCGCCTCTCTCAAGGTCTGCCCGCTGGAGCCAGGCCCCGGGCTCAGCCCTTTGCCGGCCGCTGCCCCGAGTCTCCCCCAGAGAACCCGCCCCACCAGAGTATCTCCTGTGCCCAGGCGTTCTCCTGGCAGACCGCAGCCATCCCCCGCTGGCTCTGGAAACTGACTAAAGCTAGGGAAGAGCCCCAGTGGGGGCCAGAGAAGGATCGGCTCCTGAAATTTCCCTTTCCCTGTCCCCAAGCTCAGTCCTCCCCAGAGGCTGGGGTATTTACTTCCGGTTGGAGTTTGCCACCCGGTATTCCTGAGAAAGCAGTCACCTCTGGAGTACAGGAAGGGTGCTGAGTCTGTGTTGTTCCAGGACAACCGGCTCTCACATAGCAGCCCTCTTGTCCCGGCGTTGAGATCCAATCCTGGTCAGCCTCAGCTCAACATGGACTTGCTCCAGCCCAGGGGTCCCCTCTAGCTGAGGTCTTGCATCCTGGGAGACGGAACAGGAGTGTTTGCGAGAGATGTGTGGCCTGTACAAAGATGGAGAATGGGCACTGCTAGGAAATTAACACCCAAGACACCTACATATTGTCTGGATTTCTTAACATGTCAGAGAGGTCGTATGCCAGTGTGTCAAACAACTTGTGATATTTTGTTCCTTGTGTGTCTTAAACAACTAATTTGCATTTCAAAGTAAATGTAGATCTTTCTCCCACTTCTGTGCAGTTCTGGGCAGAGTTTGAAATGCTTGGCTTAAATGCAAGACTGAAGTTTGATGGTTTATAATAATCCACGGGCCTGTATTCCCTCTTTCCCTGAAACGTGTGTTAGTAAACAGTTGTGCCTCATGGATGTGTAAGATGAAACTCTTACATCATCATAACCATTGTCTTCAGCTTGTACCAGCCTGGTGAGAAGTGATCTGGCCTCTGGGAACTGCTGGATTACCTGTTAATAGGGAGAGGCTTCTAGCTTGTTCACCTTGAGCCCCGCACCCCCCGTCAGCCTATCCTCTGCCAAGGCGTTTCTGTGACCGTTTCTCATCCATGGAGGTCAATATCTGTCTTTTGTTTACCAGCAGGAAAGTGAAGAACATTGAGTATCTTAACACTGTTTGTATGTCTGTGAAAGTAAGGGTTTGCAACACTGTCAAATACTTTGAGCTTCTTTCTACAGAAGGAGAGGAATAACGGAGATCAAAGCAGATGCGTGTACAGGGTGGTCTGTCCCGGGGTGACAGGGGAGGCCAACTTGGAGTTAGGAGGTGGGACAGAGAATCGTTAGCCTAGCGGTGCTGTGGATGGTGGGAGGAGACAACTACAACCGTCCTTGAAAGCAGGCTCTGCGGGCACCTCGGAGAGCTGGACAGGTGTTCCAGGCGAGTGATCGAGGGGCTCACGTATGCACAGCGTGGTTTGGGGTGCCCGTTGTGTCTGCTCCGTGCAGCTGACAGGGCAGTCCAGGAGACGCAGACTTGGGGACAGTAGGGAGAGACACGTTTCCCTGTAAGACCAAGACTAAAAAGGACATATTGATTTTCACGCACAAATAGGATCTAAATAAAGTCTGTCCTTCCACGGTGTTCCGTTCCATAACCGATGCTCTCAAGAGCCTTTTAAGCGCATTCTGGCAGTACTAAGGCCGGCCATCTCCTCTGCGGGCCGTGCCCCCTGGATCCTGGATCAGATGGGCGGCGGTGGAGCGCATCCTGGGTGGGTGCCGACTCCGGGGTCAGGGGCCTGGCAGCTTGGCTTGCCCGGGGGTAGAGTTGGCAACTTCTCCTGTCAGTGGAAGTGCGGGGTCTGAGGAGTGCCCTCTGGTGCCCTCCTCCCCAGTGGAGTGCCAAGGTCTTCCAACTCAAAGAAGCCCGCGCTAGGTTTCTGCCATTCGGCTTCCCTCTGCGTGCGTGTGCCCCTCCCTGCCCCAGAGACCCTGTCCTCTCCCCGGGTGTTAGGTGGGGAGGGGGCTCCTGCCCCAGAGGCCGCGTCCTCTCCCCGGGTGTTAGGTCGGGGTTGGGGGCTGTCTCTTATACACATCTAGATGTGTATAAGAGACAGGTGCACCTCGGGGAGGGGGTGGGGTTATTCTCCAGGCAAGAATACTGGAGTGGGTTGCCATGCCCTCCTCCAGGGGACCTTCCTGACCCAGGGATTGAACCCATGTCTCTTATGTCTCCTACATTGGCAGGCTGGTTCTTTACCACTAGTGCCACCTGGGAAGCTCCCTAGATTCCATATATATGCATTAATCATTAATACATGATATTTGTTTTTATTTTTCTGACTTACTTCACTCTGTATAATAGGCTCTAGGTTCATCCACCCCATTAAAAAGGACTCAAGTGTGTTCCTTTTAGTGGCTGAGTAATATTCCATTGTATATATGTACCACAACCTCTTTATCCATTTATCTGTCAATGGACATCTAAAGAAGCCAATCTGAGAAAGCTACATACTGTATGATTCCAACTCTATGACATTCTGGAAAAGGTAAAGCTGTGGAGGCAATAAAAAGATCAGTGGTTGGAAACCACTTAGCCTTTTCTGGAATGTCACAGAGTTGGAATCATACAGCATGTAGCTTTTTCAGATTGGCTTCTTTCAGTAGTAATTTGCATTTAAATTTCCTTCAGGTCTTTTCATGGTTTCATAGCTTATTTCTTTTTAGCACTGAATGGTATTCCATTGTCTAGCACCACAATTTGTCTATCCATTCACCTACTGAAGAACATTTCGGTTGCTTTCAAGTTTTGGCAGTTATGCATAAATCTGCTATTGACATCTGTTTACAGGGTTTTTGTGTGAACATAAGTTTTTAACTCCCTTGGTACGTACCAAGAAGCGTGATTGCTGGATTGCATGGTCAGGGTATATTTAGTTTTGTTAGGAAATTGCCAAACTGTCTTCCAAAGGGGTTGTACCACTTTCCATTCCCCTGTTGCTTCACACTCTCACCAGCATTTGGTGTTGTCAGTGTTCTGGATTTTGGTTGCTAATACGTGTGTGTTATCTCATTTTAATTTGCTGAACTGAATTGATAATGTATGATGTGAAGCATCTTTTCATATACTTATTTGCCATCTGTATTCTTTATATCTTCTTTGGTGAGGTGTCTGTTAAGATCTTTGGCCCATTTTTTAAGTTCAGTTCAATTCAGTCGTTCAGTCATGTCCAACTTTTTGCAACCCCATGAATCACAGCACGCCAGGCCTCCCTGTCCATCACCAACTCCTGGAGTTCACACAAACTCACGTCCATCGAGTCGGTGATGCCATCCAGCCATCTCATCCTCTGTCATCCCCTTCTCCTCCTATTCCCAATCCCTCCCAGCATCAAGGTCTTTTCCAATGAGTCAACTCTTCGCATGAGGTGGCCAAAGTACTGGAGTTTCAGCTTNGGCGGGGAGCGGGGCTCCTTGCTCTTCCTTCTATTGTTGTACACAATGGTGGTGTTGTTCAGTTGCTCAGTCACATCCGACTCTTTGCAACCCATGGACTGCAGCACGCCAGGCTTCCCTGTCCTTCACCACCTCCCAGAGCTTGCTCAAACTCAAGTCCATCGAGTCGGTGATGCCATCCAACCATCTCATCCTCTGTCGTCCCCTTCTCCTCCTGCCTGCAATCTTTCCCAGCATCAGGGTCTGTTCCAATGAATCGGCTCTTTGAATCAGGTGGCCCAAGTATTGGAGCTTCGGTATCAGTCCTTCCAATGAAATATTACAATATATTAAATATATGTGATAGATATATACCATCAATATATATATGATATATTGTCCTTTCTGTTACAGGGGCTCCCCACCTCTGTGCCACAGACCAGTACCTCCTCTCAGATCAGCAGCAGCACTAGATTGTGCTGCTACTAAGGGCCCGATGAATGCAGTGCACTTGAATCATCCCCAAACCATCCCCCTCGCCCCCAGGCTGTGGAAAATTGTCTTCTACAAAATCAGTCCCCGGTGTGAAAAACGCTGGGGGCCAGTGGGTTATACAGGCTAGGATACCCTCTACACACGTGAAACTGCCGGCCAGGAAGAGCTCCAGGCTGTTAGAGTTCGGAGGGGCCTTGGAGCGGACAGACCTGCATCCCCTCCCGGTGGCGTCCCCAGCGGGGCCATCCCTCGCTGAGAGCCCCCCACGAGCTAGCAGCCCACTTCTCAGCTGCTCTTCTGACAGAAAGACGTGCTTTTTGGCAGCGACAACAAGGACCATCTCATGCCTGTTTGCGCAGCATTCTCTGCCGAATGATTCTTCTTCCTTCGTATCACACCTGCTCAGACATCTGAGCGTACAAGGGCTGGGTTCTTTCCCTGCTAGGAAATTTCCAGCTCCTTCAGTCCTTCCGTAAGGAACAGAATTTGCCCTTCTGACGGCTCCACGCGGCCTGCGTGTCTCTTAAGCAGACCACTCAGGACATGGCTGGCAGGCGCACACACCCTGATCTGTTCTGATCAGAATCTTCCACTCACGAAGTTCATAGTCAGCGTGTGAAGGCTTTCAGTAGACGTATCATCTGTCTACCTTGAGGCCACGGTCACCAAAGCTCGATGGGATCCTGTTCAGGCAGGGATTTCTAAGCCAGTGCCTGTGTGATGTGCTTGCTAGTTTCGGGTTGCTAGATCTTTCCTGTTAGGATCTTTTTTTATTTCTACCTTATTTCTGTTTTTGCAAATTTCGACTCTTTGCCTTGCTGCCTGGTGTTTCAGGATTCGTGGTGCCTTCAAAATAATGCGGTTGATGCCACTTTTGTGTTGCCCTGTAGTCTTCAAAGCATTTTCACATGTTATTGCCTTTGATTAAGAATGTTGAGCCGTCCAAGACCAGTCTTAACACTGTGTGGTCCTGAGTTTTAAGTCAGCTCGCCAGCCTTGAGTGGACCGTGAAGCTTCCACATGCTGTTGGCTGCTCTTCCTTTCATCCCTAGCCACGTGGGAAGATTGTCGCGCGTAACACAGCTCTGCTGAGTTTAAAACACTCCTCTCGATGATTTGCATGAATCCCGTATTGTTCAGAGTGAACCCTTGTTGGTTTCTCATGCTCTCCACTTCCTTGAACAACCCTTAGAATTTTGCCTAAAATCAGTGTCAGTAACACTTCCTAAGCTTCTCTCTCTTTCTGTACGTGAAATTTAAGATGTTTGTTTACCTCATGTTCTGATATTTTTTTCAATTTGCTGAGAATTCTCATAGCTTGCTGGCTTTTCTCCTGTGTAACCTGAGAGTTGTTTAAATATCCCAGGAAGTAACTTGACTTCTTTTTCCGGGGCCCAAGACTAGAAGTTCTTTAAAGGGGCTCCGTACAACTATGATGGAAAATAATTACAATGTCATCACAATAGGAATAGTTTAAGAAAGAACTCACCCTAGGTCGTCCTAGTGTGTTTTGTTTTATTTGCCTACTATATGCGACACAGCAGTGAACATCTTTGTGCGTTGTCCTTTTTTTTTTAAGAAATTGACCGTAATTAAAAAAAAATGCACCCACATGGGACCGAACATAAAGAATAAAAGCAAGATTTCTCACCATCTCTGCCTCTAAGTTCCCTCTTCAAAAGCAACCATGGTTACAGTTTCTTATGTGTCCTTCCAAAAATATTCCATTTTCATTTATATCTATCTTCTCTCCTAAACCTGACCGTATCGTAGGCACTGTTTCATGCTTCTTGATCACCTGTGTTGGGGGAGGGTGCGCATCAGTGCCGGGAGGCTCCTCACTGTTCTGTGTAACAGTGAACAGGTCACCTTCCGGAGGGGCCTTTTGGTTTTTATGTAACATATAGTGAAATTCCGGCACACTGTGAAACTTAGAAGTCGAGGCAGTGTTTTTATTTTGATAGATGTTGTCCGGGGTGCTCTCCAGAGAGATCTTACTGCCAGTTCACACTTCCGTTGGTTAGCTGGGAGGCCCATTCCCACACTTAGAACACTTCCTAACACCACACACAAAGATAAACTCAAACTGGATGAAAGATTTAAATGTAAGGCCAAAAACTATAAAGCTCTTAGAGGAAAACATAGGTACATTCTTTGAGATATATCACAGCAAGATCCTCTGTGACCCACCTCCTAGAGTAATGGAAATAAAAACAAAAGGAAACAAATGGGACTTAAAAGCTTTTGCAACAAAGGAAACAATAAACAAGATTAAAGGACAACCCTCAAAATGGGAGCTGTCTCTTATACACATCTCCGCCCATCCCCGGGCTTGTCACAGTTCTAAATGAGAGAGGCCCGTCCCCCCTGCCACCCCGGGGCAATTGTCACAGTTCTAAATGAGAAATTGTCTGTGGCCTTTGTTGCCATTTGCGTTCTCTTCTTAGGAGGGAGGTTAAACATCTCTGAAAATCCTCCAGCCGTTTGTCTTTTCTTTGAACTGCGTCTTCACATCCTTTTTGGGTGTATCTTTTGGGGGAGGGCATTGTTTTCTTCCTGATTTACAGAAGGACCTTATGCATGAAGTGAATTAAGGGTTTGGGATGTTTTGTGAATGTTTTTTCCCCACAGTGTGTTGTTTGTCTTTTGATTTTGTTTATGGCGCTTGCATCACGCACAGACTTTTGGTTTGGATCGTGTCAGATGAATTTTTTATGGTTTCTGGGTTTTCCGTTAGATTTAGGGCTTGTATAATCCTGGAATATTAGGGAAAAACCATTGTCTTTATTTTTATGATCTCAGTACTTTTTTGATTTGGTGTCGTAGGGTCAGATTTCCTTCTTTTGAGCTATATTAGGGTAAATTACTGGGAAGGAAAACAAATGTTAGGTCAGCGGGTATACCAGCTTTTCTCGAAGGTTTTGACTTGCTCGTGACAAGCTCCTCTGCTTAGAATCTGACCTGGTCCTCCCTGATGGAGAGACTGGAAGTTGCACAGTTACTGAGCAGCTCTTCCATCTTCTGGGGGATGGTGTTCATCCCAGATCTCACCTTTCCTTCATCTTCTCGGTCTGGATCAGCTGCACAACCTCTTGTCTTCAGCGTTTTTTACAAGTCTCAGTTCATCTTGACCTTCAGTCCCAGGTAGTATTGAGTCAACAGTTGATGTCATTTATGGGGTGGGGAGGGAGGTGGGAGGGGGCTTCAGGATGGCGGACACACGTACACCCGTGGCTGATTCATGTCGATGTGTGGGAAAAACCACCACAGTATTGCAAAGTAATTAGCCTCCAATGAAAATAAATTAATTTTGAAGCAAAAGTTGATGTCATTTAAGAACAGAGGATGAGATGGATGGGTAGCATCATGGACTCAATGAACGTAAATGTGAGCAAACTCTGGGAGATGGTGAAGGACAGGGAAGCCTGGCGTGCTGCAGTTCGTGGGGTCAAAGAGTTCAAAGAGTCAGACACGACTGAGCGACTGAACAACAAAATCATGCTGGACACTGGATGTCCGTCCTGGCTGGGAGCTGGCTGGACCACATGGTCAGGATGCAGGCTGGTGGCTGGGAGCTGGCCTCCGTGAGAGCGTTTGCCCCGTGGACATCTGCAAATACTGCACACCTGGGTTTATTTTTCTTCTCTGAAGCCGTTGTTAGGCAATCAGCAGGCCCCTGAGTGTGACCTTGGCCATTCCTCTCTTTTTTCCCCTAACCTCTCCCACCCCCGTCCTCCCTTCCGCAGACACGAGTGCAGATCCTGGGCCAGGTGTTGTGCTCTGTGTGGGGGATACAGCGCCAGGCGGAAATAGCGCAGTTCCCACCGAGCTGATAGACTAACGAGCGAGGTGCACCTTAACTAATCGTCATGACTTTTTAATTACAAACTGAGCTGAGTGCACAGAAAGAAAGGGAAGTGAGAGAGAGCGAGAGCAAAGTGCCTGGGCCAGAAGGACTGGCCTCGCATTGAGACTGAGGCCTGAGATGCTGAGAGGCGGAAGGGGGTTGGTGTGTGAGTGCGCGTGGGTCTTTCCCTTGGAGAGCAAGCGGCTTCTGCAAGGGCCCTGGGGCCTTTGGGAGCCTGGGTCTGCAGGGCGGCCCAGAGCACAGGCCGGGGTGACTCACAGTCACAAGATGAGTTCAGCCAGCCGAGAGAGGGGCTGGAAAGGCAGGTGCCTGTGGGGTGAGATGGGGGCTGGGGTCGACCCTGCTTGGGGCCCCGCAGACAGGTGGCAGGGAGGCCAGGCCTGCTTTTCCTGCTGGAAGGAGGCTGCTGACCCCAGGAGGGCCCTGAAGGGGAGCCGTGGAGAAGCCCCCTGGCCAGCAGGCCCACAGCAGGCCTTGGACAAGTGGGCCTGACCCAGCCCCAGTGCTGTTGACAGGAGAAGCACCGGCCTTGGAGAGTTCCAGCATTTTCTCTTGCCCTCTGGCTCCAAAGGGGAGGCAGATAAGTAAATTTCCCTGAGGTTGAGGGCCCTGAAGAGGGAAGCCACCGGCTAGCGTGGGGTTCATTCAACCAGCTTCACCATGCCCAGCGCCCGGCATGGGTGAAAGACTGTCCTGGGCGTGGCTGACTGTGGTGTTATCTACAAGTCTGAAGTTCAGTTCAGAGAGGAGGAGGCAGGAGGTCACTGGCATGTCCAGAGCTGGAGCCACTGGGTTAGAATCTCTCACCCGTTCCCGCTGAGGGTGTGCCTGCCTCCGCCTGGGGCCCCATCTGGGGGACGGGGCTGATGGGGGGAGCCTGCCCTTTATCTTCATCTCTACCGGCCAATCCGAGGTGGGGTCCTGCTGCTGCCTGAGGATGGGGGTGGCTGGGGGCTGTTACTGTGGCTTCCTGTAGCAGCCATGCAGACCTGGCGGGCAGCTTCCCTGATCTTTGCTCCTTCTGGCTTCTGAGCCTGTTTCCTGGAGCCCTTGCCTCCTCCGTCAGCCCGCCGGTCCCTGTTCATCCTTTAGATCCGCCCGGTCTGCACTCAATGCCCCCAGCACTGGCTGTGTGTCTGTCCTTCTCCCCGCTAGAGGTGTACCTTTCACCCACTGAGTCCTCACCACGAACATCAGCTCGCCTGAGCTCGTGTCATGAAAAGACTGCTGCTCTCTAGTTTGACAGGGAGGTTATGACCTGTTCATCTGTAGGACCTTCACGGGTAGAGGGGGCTCAGGGCTGCCCGCTCCGCCAGGCTGCCACGGGACAGAATGGGAGCGAGCCCCCCACCCTCCGGGAGGCACCTGGAAATCTCAGATTCCTTTCCTCCTCATCTGTGGGGTGAGGACTGGCTGAACGAGTCAGGTCAGAAATGCTTAGATGGGGAGGAGCTGATAGACGGGCAGTTGGTTCTGTGGCATTTCCAGCGCGTCTCTCGCCTCTGCCAGGAAACTGATGACACGGGAGCCAGGCGCTCCTTTCAGACTCGCTGCCCGGTCCAGGGGGCTGGCGGGGGCCGGCCAAGAGGGACCTCCGGGGGGTTTGCCTGAAAGACCCCTGAAGGGGCTGGTTGGTATCTGTGGTTCTCGTGTGAAAACAGAGCCGGTCTGTGGCCACAGGGCCCAGGGATCTGACAAAGCGGGGGAGCTTCCTGGCCGCCTGGCGGGTGGGAGAGTGGGGAGGCTTCCCTGCCTCCACTGAGGCCCTGGGTCAGAAATCAGTCCTTGCCCTTCGATGGAAGACGGTGTTCTGAGTTTGGAAGCCTGGTTGGCTGTGCTGGGTGGAAATGGATGGAGAGAAAGTGGAATTTTAAACAGGGGCAGAGGGTAACCTGAGCCCTGACTGCACGGAAGATCAGGGGAGGTGACTCCAGGGCAGGTGCGAGCGGGGAAAGGGCCAGGCCCCGCCTCGAGTGGTGTTCCTGGTTCTGTCTGTGGGAGGCCTTGACCTGACCTCGGTGGTCCACAGACCTGCGATCTCTGCCTGTCTCAGTGTTTACCCGCTGCTGGTCACTATGTAGGGGCTGACCTGCCCCAGACAAGTGACCTGGACGTTCCCAAGCCTGTGTTTCTGGGAAAGGGGGCAGGGTTATGGGCTGGTTGAAGTGGGTTTCCCCTACGACAGATCGCTGCCGTCCTCGAACACCGCCAGTGGGCTCTTGGGTCCTCGCTTGCACAGATGAAGTGCTGACACCCTGTCGTCTCAGGACTCGTCTGGTTCCAAGTAATGAAACAAATCTCCAGTGATGTTAATCAACAAAACAGAGAAGAAATTGGTTGGAAAAATGCAGAAATGGCTGAGGAAACCCAGGGCAGGATCTGAGACCAGCACGTGGGCCAGGGGGCTGTTTCAGGGGCCCTGCCACCACCTTCAGCCTTTCAGCCACGTCAGCTTCTCCTGGAGTTGGCTCCCCTCCACCCGCCCAAGACTGGATGTCGCTCACCTGGTCTTGGGTCAGGCAATGGCCAGCGTGGGCCTCCGTCCAATGCCGGATTCCTGGGTGCAATTCTTATGTCCACTCACCGCAGAGGACGCAGGTTTCGGAACACAGGGTGCAGTTACCAAGGGTGGGGGCCCCTCCAGAGCTTCTGACAGGAGACAAGAGGGGCTGTTCTTTTTTGGGGTGAAAAGGACTAGATGCTGCTGCTAAGAGATGGCTCTTTATGGCAATGAATGGAGAATAAATGAATATTGATGCTTTCACCATTAAATGCTTCAGACAAAGTCATCTTCTTACCAGAGACTCAGGATGTAACTTACCTGGCTCCTTAAGCTTGGTGTGGAATCAGCAGGACCATGCTTCCTGAGGCTTTTTTTCTAGAAATAGGTGTAGATGGCCTCAGCTGTTAGCTCCAGGTCATAGGGGGCTTGGAGCAAGCCCCTGGACAGGCACTGGAACGTGCAGCCCAGCGTTGACCCCACCCCTGCCCCTCAGGGCGGGTCTGCAAACCTTTCTTCTACTCAAGACCAGCCACGTAACTTGCAAGGTGAAAATGCAGGGCCTCTTGTTCACATGGTTCCCAAGACGAAGATGGCAGCCACGGAGCCGGAAGCCAAATGCGGCCCTCCTGGGCTGGCCCGGGGGGCCGCGCCCGTCCCTTTGCACAGAGCCAGCGGCCAGCACTGCGAAGCCCAGCAAGCGTCCCCCTGCCGTCCCGCCTCCCGCCTCCCAGGTTCACGTCCTTCTGCTTCTGCTTTTCCTTCTTTGTGTTTGCGTCTTTCTCTCGCTGTCTTGCAGTGAAAGTATAACTCACTTTCGGGGGGCCTGTGTCTGGGGGCACGGCCCTAAGCAGCTGAGCCCTGAGTGTCTCGTTAGCAGGGGGCCTGCAGCGCTCCGAGGGGCCGGGAGGCTCCCTGCCCTGGAAACCCGGCTGCTCAGAGAAGTGAGACAGCCTCCTTATCTGAGCAGCGGACCCTCTGCTGAGTCACAGGAGCCTGTGGGGAGTCCGAGGAATGTTTGTCAGCTTTTTTTTAAAGTGGGGAAGAGGGTCAGTCTTTGTAAAACTTAATTCCTGCCGGCTGACGGTCACATTTTACGTGCGATGGCAACGGTGCCGGTGTAAGCCGGCTGCCAGCCTCCAGGGGTCATGTTAAACGAGGGGTGGTTATGCACTCAGCCCCGTAATTTGTGCTGCAGACTGTTTCCTCCCAGATTAGATTAAAAGAGGGTTTTCCTGTGTGTTTAAAAGATGCTTTCCTTTGGGTAGTATAGTCCTTTGCACAACAGTGACCCTTCCAGTCCAGGGGCGCAGTGTGCCTCTCCGTCTGCTTGGGCCGTCCTTGGTTTGTTCCGTCAGCATCTCACAGTTTTCTATAGACCATCTTTTGTCTCGTTAGGTAGGTTTATCCCTAGGGATTGTCTTCTTTTCATTGCGGTGGTGGATGGGATTGTTTCCTTAACTTCTCTTTCTGATTTTTTATTGTTAGTATATAGGAATGCAAGGGGTTTCTGTGTGTGAATTTTATATCCTGCGACTTTGATATATTCGCTGATTAGTTCCAGTGATTTTCTGGTGGAGTCTTTAGGCTTTTCTATGTATAGAATAATGTCATCTGCAAATAGAGTTTTCCTTCTTCTTATTCAATCTGGATTCCTTTTATTTCTTTTTCTTCTCTGATTGCTGTGGCTAGGACTTCCAAAACTATGTGGAATAATAGTGGCAAGAGTGGGCACCCTTGTCTTGTTCCTGATCTTGGAGGAAATGCTTTCAGTTTTTCACCACTGAGAACAGTGTTTGCTGTGGGTTTGTTGTATATGGCCTTTATCATATTGAGGGAGGTTCCTTCTTGCCTGTACTACCCAAAGTCATCTATAGATTCAGTGCAATCCATATCAAACTACCAATGGTATTTTTCACAGAAGTAAAACAAAAAATTTCACAACTTGTAAGGAAACACACAGGACCCTGAATAGCCAAAGCAATCTTGAAAAAGAAGAATGGACCTGAGGAATCAACCTTCCTGACTTCTCTCTATACTGCAAAGCTACAGTTATTAACAAACTATGGTATTGGCACAAAAACAGAAATTTAGACCCATGGAATGAGATAGAAAGCCCAGAGATAAACCCATGCACCTATGGGCATCTTATCATTAACAAAGGAGGCAAGAGTATACAATGGAGAAAAGACAGCCTCTTCAATAAGTGGTGCTGGGTCAACTGGACAGCTACGTGTAAAAGAATGGAACTAGAACACTTCCTAACACCACACACAAAGATAAACTCAAACTGGATGAAAGATTTAAATGTAAGGCCAAAAACTATAAAGCTCTTAGAGGAAAACATAGGTACATTCTTTGAGATATATCACAGCAAGATCCTCTGTGACCCACCTCCTAGAGTAATGGAAATAAAAACAAAAGGAAACAAATGGGACTTAAAAGCTTTTGCAACAAAGGAAACAATAAACAAGATTAAAGGACAACCCTCAAAATGGGAGAAAATAACTGTAAATGAAACAACTGACACAGAATTAATCTCCGGAACATACAAGTAGCTTTATACCAAACAACCCAATCAAAAAATGGTTAGAAGACCTAAAGAGACATTTCTCCAAAGAAGACAGACAGATGGCAAGCAAATACATGAAAGATTCTAAGCACTGGTCATTATTAGAGCAATGCAAGTCACAGCTACCGTGAGGTGTTATTACTCCACCCCGTCAGAATGGCCATCATTAAAAAAATCTACAAACAGTAAATGCTGGAGAGGATGTGGCGCACAGGAACCCTGAATGTAAACTTGATACAGCCACTATGGAGAACAGTGCGGAGCGTCCGTAAAAAGCTAGAGAGCGAGCTAGCACATGACCCAGCAGTCCCACACTGGGCACATACCCGAGAAAACCGTCATGGGAAGAGGGGCATGTACCGCGATGTTTGTTGCAACACTTCTTACAGCAGCTAGCACATGGAAACAACCTACATGTCCGTCGATGGATAAATAGATACAGAAATTATGGTACATGTATACAATGGAATATTACTCAGCTATAAAAAAGGATGCATTTGAGTCAGTCCTAATGAGGTGGATGAAACTCAAGCCTATTATATAGAGTGAATAAGTCAGAAAGACAAATCTTGTGTATATTCACACACGCATATGGAATCTAGAAAGATGGTCCGGCCGAACCTATTTGCAGGGCAGCAGTGGAGACGCAGACACAGAGGGCAGACCCGCGGACCCTGGGGGAGGGAGAGGCCGGCCGAGCGAGAGAGCACCACGTGAGAGGGAGAGCTCCGCTGTGCTCTGTGACCACCTAGAGGGGAGGGATGGGCTGGGAGGGGGGGGAGGCGAAAGAGGGAGGGGACACGTGGATGCCTAAGGCTGATTCATGTTGACTGTGGCAGAAACCAGCACAACACGTAAAGCAATTATCCTCCACGTGGAGGATTATAGGAAGATTGTAAGTATGTATCGTGACCCCAATTATTGGTGCATGTGTTTATCAGCAGGGAGATGGATCAAAGTGTCTGCAGAGTGACATCTGTGTGAGGGGATCATGAATGAGCACGGTTTCCCTCTTTTCATCTCTATTAAAAATTATCTGGTCAACAGGGAATATTAAGTGTATATAATAAAATGTGACTGTGTGCTTTAAAAAAAAAAGATGCTTTACAAATTGGGCACTCTTGGTGGCTTCTTCCTGAGGCATCCCACTATTCCCAAATGGACATACGTGAGTGTTTGCAATTGTCTTACTTTAAGATTTTTTTCATAATTGTGGTGAAACCTTCATAACTTAAGGTTGGCCGTTCGAGCCCTTGTGAGTGCACAGTTTGACGTCACTGAGGCCGTCACTGTGCTGTGCGACCGCCACCTCCACCCCTCCAGAACTTTCTCACCTTCCCAAACTGAACCTCTGTCCCCATCAAACAGCAGCTCCCTGTCCCCCAGCCCCTGGGCCCCACCCTTTACTTTCTGTGAATTGACTACTCAGCAACTCATGTAGGTGGACTCATTCTCCGTCCTCACGGGGGTGGGGGTGAGCTGATTTAGTTCTCGGATGCAGAGGACGGACCCGCAGGTCAGCTCAGGCCCGACGTCCTGTTTCCAGGAGCTGCTGAGGCCCATGAAGGGCCCTGCGATGCATCTGAACCAGCGGCTCATCACGCTGGGCCCCATCCTGACTTTAAGCCAGTGTTTTCCAGACCTGTTCGTCAGAGTCTTTTCTTCCAATGAAAGGTCCATGTGGACAGAGTTGGATCGGAGGCGCACCTGGGGAGCTCTGGGGAGCGCCTGCAGACCCCGGCATCCGCTGTTGTAAAGGTTGTCGGGTATCTCCACGTG
Source organism: Cephalophus harveyi (assembly GCA_006410635.1). Taxonomy (NCBI): domain Eukaryota; kingdom Metazoa; phylum Chordata; class Mammalia; order Artiodactyla; family Bovidae; genus Cephalophus; species Cephalophus harveyi. The sequence continues at coordinate 921,849 of SJYT01019333.1, read as the reverse complement.
GGGTGTTCTTCCCTGGGGGACATGTGGGTGTCACATTGGAGGACGGGGTGCTGGTGACTCCTGGGGGGCAGGGGCGCTGCTCTGTGTGGTGGGGGCTCAGGTCCAGGCTAATGTAGACGCCCACCCAACAGATGGCCTGGGGCAGCCCAGCTGAGACCGCGGCTCCCCTGGAACGCGAGTCCGAGCTGCAGAGAGGCCGGGAATGGCCCCCAGCGTCGGGGAGGGGCATGTGCGGCTCTGAGAGCCGTCAGCGAGGCTCGGTCCGCGGCCAGCCTGCCCTGGGGAGGCACGTTGTGAAACACCAGCTGGCCCAGTTTACCTGTAAACGGGTGTTGCCAACAAGTCCGCCCCAGATTAAACAGGCCCTTTAAACCTCTGCTTAGAATAGTGGTTAGCTACTTGTAAAGGAAACATTTATTTGCAAGTAACAGGTATTTATTTTCAAAATGGTCCTAATTCAGACCAGTCTTTTCCGTAATTCCCATTGAGGCGGTTTGATAGCGTTTTCAGCGGCAGGAAACGAGCTGCCCCCTGCGAGGCTGGAACCGGCAGGAGCACGGTTCACAGCGTCAGAGCCGCGATCAGGGTGAACTCAACTCCTCGCCCCCTGGCCCCCTGCCCCGAGCGCGAGCGCCGTTCACGGGGTCAGAGCCGCCATCAGGGTGAACACCTCCCCCGCCCCGCGCCCCCCAGCAGGCAGTGAAGAGCACCGTTCACGGGGTCAGAGCCGCGATCAGGGTGACCCCCCGCCCCCCAGCGCAGGCAGTGGCCCTGCCGCGGTCCAGGTGTGGCGTCGCCCACCACACGTGTGCCTCTGACTCACCCCTGGAGGGTCTCCAGAGCTGCTGGCATGGGGCCCCTCCACCGACTGGAGCCCACTGCCCACTTCGGGGAGGCTCGGAGCCCTGGCTTCGCCAGCTGGTGAGAGCTTTCCCTCCTTAGATGCTCACCGTTCCGTCCATCTGTCCCGCTCGCTGTCCTTCTGAGGGTCTGTGCTCAGCGTCCTGATAGGAAGAACTATCCGGGGCTGCGGGCGTGGAGGCCTCGCGGAGCGTTCTGGGGCTGGAGCGCGTCTTCCTGCCCGTAGAGGTAACTTTCCAGTAGGAAATAAAGATGCCTCGGTCCGCGGTCACCCAGAGAGACACAGAGTACAGAGAGACCGCGGCGCGCCTGGAAGCTTCTGGAGCTGTCGCATGGTGGGCAAACTGTCACGACTCCTGGGCTCCAGGGTAGCGTTTTTTATTATTTCATTGTGATAGAAGTTTTACTTTTAATGCTTTCTCTGGAAAGTCCCAGAAGAAGCCACTTTTCAAAAAATGGGTATTATCAAGGTTATGAGGCTGTTTTGAGTTTTTTGGGGGTTTGTGTGTCTGCAGATAACAGGTCTGGATTGAACTGCGGTTTAGGCATAAGCAGTGGTTTCTCTCCTTAATAAGTCTCTCACCTGCCATCTTATTTTTCCCCATTTGTAACTCTAGTCTTGCATTGACTGGAGTTTTGACCGGAGTCTCAGAGAAGTGATTACAGGAAGGCCAGGGAAGAAAGAAATCCCTGAGGCTTGGTTACGGGTCTCAGTCCAGTAGCAGTTTAGGGGACGCTGACGTGACCTGAGCAGGCGGGAGGGTGGGGTGACCAGGGTTTAAAGACCGTTTATGATACTGAGGTCCTCCCAGGTGGGGCTGGTGGGAAAGAACCCGCTGCCAATGCAGGAGACCCTGGAGACGTGGGTTCGACCCCTGGGTGGGGAAGAGCCCCTGGAGGAGGGCGTGGCACCCCACGCCAGTATCCTTGCCTGGAGAACCCCATGGACAGAGGAGCCTGGCAGGCTCCAGTCCATGGGGTCACAGACAGCTGGACATGATTGAAGCGACTTAGCACCACGCCTGATACCGAGAGGAGGTTTTCAGTCTCCAAGAGGCGTTTTCCTCGCCAGGCGCGAGGCCGTGGTCTGCACCCGCCTCTCCTTGGTGACCAGGTTGAGCCCGTAGGGCAGAGGCAGCAGCTGAACCCCCTCAGGTTCCCATTCACACGGGGAGGGGACCCCGGGGGCGAAGTGCACAGGGTGTGACGGTCTGGTGTTTGCGGGGCAGCTCTGTTTGCTCAGCGCCAGGCTGAGAGCCCGTGAGTCATGCCCCTTGGACAGGGAGGGCCCAGAGAGGAGACTGGGAACAGCGTGGGTGGGGGAGCCTGAAAAGGGGGGTGGGGCTGTGCAGGGTGGTTTCTCCCGAGGCCTCTCTCCCTGGGTAGGGGCTGCCTCCTCCCTGGGTCCTCACAGGTCTCTCCTCTGAGCATCTGTGTCCTGATTTCCTCCTCAGTAAGGACACCTTGGGAGCCCCCCCCACCAATGACCTCCTCTTGACCGCTTAATCACCTCTTGATGGCTCACATGGTGAAGAATTTGCCTGCCAATGCAGGAGATGTGGGTTTGACCTGAGTCAGGAAGATCCCCTGGAGAAGGAAATGGCAACCCGCTCCAGTATTCTAGGCTGGAGAGTCCCATGGACAGAGGGTCCATGGGGTCGCAGAGTCAGACACGACTCAGAGACTCACACTGTCTCACCTCCTGAAAGCCTTGTGTCCAGATTCGGCCACATCTGAAGTGCTGGAGGGCAGGGCTTCCGCAGGTGGATTCTGAGGGGACAGATTCCATCCTTGGGTTGGCACAGTGACCCTCCCGACAGCGGCTTTCCCTGCTGTCTTCACCCCGCTCTCTGCCCCCTGTGTCTCTGCGTCCACCTGTCTCCTTTTCCTAAGGACACCGCCCCCCCCCCCCCCGGAATGGGGACCCACCCTGCTGACGTCACTTGATCTTGACCATCTCTGTGAAGCCCCTTCTCCACGTCCGGTCGTGTTCTGAGCCACCAGCTCGTGTTGGGGACACAGCTCGGCGCACGACAGGGAGCTCTCCGGGAGAGAGAGCAGGTTCTTATCCTCGCGCTGGGGTGACGGATCTTCCCCACCCGGCAATCGAACCTGGGTTTCCTGCGCGCACTGCGCGCGCAGCTCTGTCACCCCGCCCCGAGCAGGCGTGTCCGCCTGGGGCAGCTCAGCATTGACCCGCGGCCTCGTGTCCGCTGCTCGCCCAGCGTCTCCCGTGAGCCTCGTCCACGTCCCCGCCACGTCGACGGCTGCTCCTGCTCCCACAGCCTCTAACCCGTCTTCCATCGCTCGTGCGCCGCTCTTGGGGTCCCCTGTCTCCGGCCGTTACGCGCAGGCTCCGTGAAGGTGAAGTTCAGAACTTGGTACGCCTTTCCTGATCCTTCTTACCTTTCAGTTCTGAGGCTTCCAAGCTGATTGACAGAATCAGAGCAGCCGGTGGGAGGCCTTGCCTAGCTTGTCATCTGGGTCAGCCTCCCTCTCTCTTTCTGGGGGTCGGAAGCAGGAGTGAGGGGGAGACGCTGCAGGCTCTGGGACTCAGGGATCTACCTAGAGCTTCCCGGGTGAGCATCCTGGCCTGCACCCCTCGGGCGATGAGGGGGCCGGGGATGGTGCTGAGGTGGCCAGAGGAACCCCGCGGGGACCCGCTGGTCCCCTGACCGCGGGGCGGGTACCATGTGTGCTGTGGTCTTCCACCCCACTCCGGGGACTCTGGGCTGCAGGCTCTCCAGCCACGTGAGAACTGTGCTGGGGACCCCCGTCCCTCCTGGCTTAGGGAGACCCGGGTGAGCCTGGTCCAGGCATGCAGCTCTGGTATTAAGTTTGGAGCAGGAGCCAAACAAAACCAAGGGGGCATCCGCCGTCCACCAGCCGCAGCTGAAGGCAGAGCGGTGGCCCGTGTGTAGGGCCGGACCAGGGAAGTCTCTTCCCATGGACGTGCTCGCACGGTCCTGCTTGTTCCCTTCAGGGCAAGGAAAGGGTTAGAAGAGGGTTTACCAGCAGGGCTGGGGTGTGGGGAGGGGGTCGGTCCTCCCGACCTCTCCCCTCCGTCTGCAGACCCTAAAGGAAGCCGCGAAGTGCAGGCAGACACGGCTCCTGCCACTTCTGAAGTTCGGAAGCCGTGGCGCTTTCCCTGGGGTTGTCCCGTTTTCAAGTCCCGGGGCCTTTCGTCGGGAAGCGTGTTGGTGCCGGTGCACACGCATCGCCCAGGTGAAGTGGACTCCTGTTGAAGCGGGTGAAGGCACCAGGGGTGCGCTTGTCCTGAGACCCCAGTTTAGGGACGGGCGGCCCCCGTGCTCTGCAGAGAGGCTGTTTATCCTGATGGTGGTGACGTTTCTGCGCCCGGGAGGAAAGCATCTCTCCTGCGCTCAGGAAGGCAGTGCTCTGAACGGCAGTGTGTGCGGCAGCCGGGGGCCCGGTTCCTCCAGGTTTTGTAAGATCAGCCCCATGATTTGAATGACCTTGTGAAACATGATTTTACGCGCGGCTTGTTCACAGTGTGGGCTTCGCTGCCGCACGCATGCGTGGTTCTGAGACCCAGACGCGGCCTGGCGGAGGTGCGGCTCCGCGCGCAGGCGGCGTGCTGAGCAGGGGCGCGGGGTGGTCTCCGGCTCTTCCCCGCCTTTCCGCTCAGCGCGCCGGCTCCTAGTTACCCGGCCTCCTGGAACCCGACTTCCCAGCGGGAGACGCGCTCAGCGCGCAGGCTCTGTGGGGACGCGTGCAGCTCCCTGTCCGCAGGGCGTGAGCTCGGAGACCTGTGTGTCGTCTGAGTCCTTTTCTCAAGGACCCGTCGGGGCTGGGAGGACCGCTGCTCTCAGGCATCATACAGACCCCGGAGGATCTCAGCTGCCCTCTCGGCACCTTTAGAACCAGATGTCTGGAAGGTCTTGGGACAAAATTAAGATCGGCCCTGGCAAATGAGCTTTTGTGACCCGTGGCGGCCAGCCGAGCCACAGCCACACGTGGGGAGCCTGCTTCTCAGCTTAAAACAACGTCTGGGCAGCTCTTCTCAGCTCAGAGGTGTCCCAGCAAGGGGCACACGACACAGGGTTCATCCTTCTCCTTGGGGCTCTTCGGTGTCCCTCACCCTGCTCCTCGGGGGCTCATCTGTAGCCTGCACCCCCATGCCCACCGGCTGCTGTGTCTCTAGAAAGGCTGGGGTGTGCCTGCCCCTCCCCGTCATCCTTCCCCCTCTCTCCTCCCCAGTCCCTTGAATAGCAGGCCTGGGGGTCTGGTCCCCTCCCTCTGGAAGGCTGCCAGCCTGGATCAGGGTATTTCTAACTTGAGCAGCTCGAGGTTTGGTTTCAGCTGACGTTTGAACTGCATTGAAAAGTTGGTTGTGGTGGGTTTTCCCTCTGCGCGTGGGGCTCCAGGCCCTCTGGGGGCTGCCCCTGCCCCCCACCCTCCCCTCTAGCCCTGCGTCTGGCCCACACCTCCTGACGCCCTGCCCGGCCAAGGCTTGGAAGAGGTCAGAGGGAAAGTCCTGCCTCGCAGGGCCCTGGGGCTCTGACTGCACCTGGAGTTCACGGGAATCTCATTTCTTATTCACAGCCCGTTTTCCAGCCTGAGGCTCGCCTGCAGGGACAGCGCTGTGCCCTGTTCTTTCCTGGGCTCTGGCATGCCGTCGTGACTGGCACGTCGCCATCAAACCCTGAAGCTGTGCCACCCTCTGAACACGCGAGGCCTGGACCAGGGCACTGCCCGAGGGTGGGCACGCAGACGGAGGGATCTGTGTGCATGAGCACAGAAGCTAAGGGCTGGGAGCCTGGCTCGAGCTTCGTGGGACGTGTGGCCCGCGGGAGGGGCGGGGCCGTCCCGAGGGGCTTCCTCGTCTCGTGTGGACAGGAGGTGCAGTGCAGAGCGGCCTGGGCCGGGGCGCCTGTCCTGAGACTCGCCCGTCAGACTGAGACTCTGCAGGCAGGAAGGGGCTGCCTTGGGGGGGCAGCCTCGGTGAGCAGAACGCTGGCCAGTCATCTCAGGTTCATCGTTGTTAGAACTGGAACACAATTTTATTTAACTTTAAAAAATTTTGATAAAATATATATTAAGTAAAACGTAACCGTGTTAACCATTTTTAGGTATATAGTTCACTGGCATTCAGCACATTCACGATATTGTACACCCATCATCACCATCATCTCTAGAAGGTTTTCATCTTCCTAAACTGAGACTCTGTCCCCATTAAATACTCATTCCCCATTTCCACTCCCCGCATCCCAGCAGCCACCCTTCTGCTCTCTGTCTCCGTGGATCTGACTCTAACAACCTCGTGTAAGTGGAATCAAGCAGCGTTTGTCCTTTTGTGACCGGCTTATTTCACTGAGTGTAGTGTCCCCAAGGGTCATCCTTGGTGTCGCCTGTGGCAGACTCTCCTTCCTGTTCGGGGCTGAATAGTATTCCACTGTGTGTGTGGACCACATTTTACATATCCATTTGTGTTTATGGACCCTTGGGTTGCTCCTCCTTTGGGGCTCTTGTGCTTTGCGCAAAATGAAAGTGTTAGTTTGCACAGTCTGTCCGACTCTTTGCAGCTCCATGGACTGTAGCCGCCAGGCTCCTCCGTCCATGGGATTTCCCAGGCAAAATACTGGAGCAGGTTGCCATTCCCTTCTCCAGGGAATTTTCCCGACCCAGGGATTGAACCCGGGTCTCCTGCATTGCAGGCAGATTCTCTACCGTCTGAGCCACCTGGGTTTGCACAGGAACATAGAAATATTCGTTTGTGTCCCTGTGTTCACCTCTGTTGTTGATGGAACTGCTCCGTAAGGAATCCATAGGCGCCACTGGCCTTGCTGAGCCAGCGTCCTCCTGCGAGACACGGTGGCGTCCAGGGCAGGCTCCCGTCCTTTCGAGGAGGCTGGACTGTGCGTGGTGATGGCGCTTTGCCGGGCTGACCTTCTGAGAGTCTTCTAAGAGTAATGAGTGTTTGTTCATCCGTCATCAGTTAGCCTTTATAGTCTTTATAGAGACACAGAACCATGTTATCGTTTTCATTTTCTCTGATCAAGTGTAGAAAACATTCCTCTGCTTCCTTTGATTGTCCTTTGACACATGTGAATAGCAGGCCTCCTCCTTCATGTAGGCACAGGGGTGACTGAAGTGTTTTACCCCAGGCTCAAAATCCCAGAACTGCCATGTTATAACTTGCATTGTGACTGTATGTTAGGTCGTAAGGCAAACAGAATGTACACGGCAACATCTCTTATTGTGCAGCTTGGAAAATGTCCTTTACAAAGTGTAAGGTGGAGGGTTTCCAAGGCCTCAGGTTTGGGAGGTGCAGTCACAGGATCCATGGTGTGCAGTCTGGTAAAGGCTCTGAAAAGTCCTTCAGGGCAGACTCCAGACTTCTCTGCATCACCCGTGGGTGCCCTGTCAAACACCGTCAGAAAATGCCTCCGCTGCTGTTAGAAGTGAATGCATCTTAAAGACATAGGCCTGCAGGGGAGCACAGTCCCCTGAAGGTTTCATTTATGGGCCATTCTCTTCCCATCGATTCATGGCACATAGATGGGGAAACAATGGAAACAGTGGCGGACTTTATTTTCTTGGGCTCCAAAATCACTGCAGATGGTGATTGCAGCCACGAAATTAAAAGACATTGCTCCTTAGAAGAAAAGCTATGACCAACCTAGACAGTATATTCAAAAGAAGAGACATTACTTTGCTGACAAAGATCTATCTAATCAAAGCTATGGTTTTTCCAGTGGTCATGAATGGATATGAGAGTTGGACTATAAAGAAAGCAGAGCGTGGAAGAATTGATGCTTTTGAACTGTGGTGTTGGAGAAGACTCTTGAGAGTCCCTTGGACTGCAAGGAGATCCAACCAGTCCATCCTAAAGGAGATCAGTCCTGGGTGTTCATTGGAAGGACTGATGCTGAAACTCCAATACTTTGGCCACCTCATGCAAAGAGTTGACTCATTGGAAAAGACCCTGATGCTGGGAGGGATTGGGGGCAGGAGGAGAAGGGGACGACAGAGGATGAGTTGGTTAGATGGCATCACTGACTTGATGGACATGGGTTTGGGTGGGCTCTGGGAGTTGGTGATGGACAGGGAGGCCTGGCGTGCTGTGATCCATAGGGTCGCAAAGAGTTGGATATGACTGAGTGACTGAACTGAACTGAACTGAACACTTCTCTTCTGCTTCCTGTGTGCCTTAGACAGAGGGGATGGACGGGATGGAGTGCCCAGAGCCTCGCCTTGGTGGCCCTGTGGCAAAATCTGCTCTCTTGAATCAGTGGGTGATGGAAGGTTTTCGTCTGGTCATCTGTGAATTGCATGCTTTTAGAGCATGCCCAAGGCTAGGAGATGGCGCCCACTCCAGTGCTCTTGCCTGGAAAATCCCATGGATGGAGGAGCCTGGTGGGCTGCTGTCTATGGGGTCTCACAGAGTCGGACACGACTGAAGCGACTTAGCAGCAGCAGCAGGAGCAGCAGGGTAGGATGGAATTCAGGTACCCTGGCTTAGGGCAAGGCCATGCCCACCAAGCCCCAACCCTGATGCAGTTAATACCATTACAAGAAAGAGCCCGGGTTTCCCAAGGTTCCCCAGTGCTGCAGTTTCAAATGCATTCCCAGCAGAAGACTCCTCTTAGGAGTCCACCGTTCCCAGGCCTGTCCTCAGTAGTAAATAAAGCCCATGTGATTCTGGCCAGCCTGGCGAGGAGGAGGTGAGCGCACCCATGCAGCTTTGGGAGCCTGCAAAGGAGGCCACCTGACGCCCAGCCTGGCCACTCGCAGCCACTGGGGCCTGAGGGGGGTCTGCCCCCGCCTCACCACTCTGGCTGTCTGTCCGTCTCCCTCGCAAACCTGGGCAGCCCGCCGCGGGTCCCAGGGGCTCTGTCCCTCCGGTTCTACTGGCAGTGGGTGGTATTCCTTGGGGAGCTGGTTCTGGGGTTGGCTTAAGGACGCTTTTACGTTTTATTCGAGGAAGATCTTGGAGAATCATGTGTAAACTTGGTCCCTCATTGATCCCAAGGAAGGGGTGTCTTCTAGCCACATGTCCTGTCTGTACAGCCAGTGCCGGAGACCATGCCCCCCAGGGACAGCCGTGTCTCCCCCCGGGGGTGGGGGCTGCAGGGGAGCGGGGGCCGTTCCCCGCGGGGGTCCCCCAGCCCCGCGGGATGTGGACGGCGGGGCCCCTCCTGTATCTGTATCTGCACGTCCGGGTCCCGCTGAGCCCTGGGCGGCAGGAGACAAACCGCACCGTCACCTCGAGGCGTCGCATTGCCAGTTCAGCTCAGTGTTCTGGAGATATTAATAGTTGGCTCAAGAGGGAGAATGTAAACACCCTTTTGGGTGTAATAGTGTTGTTAGCTTTTGAGAAGCAGCCTCCATGTCCTCCCTGGGGTCCGAGGAGCACTGTGCTTATACCTGTTTGTGGGATGTCTGGTTCATGAGGCTGGGTTGCTGTCCCCGTCTGTGGCTGCTGAAGCGAAGGGCATCACATCTGAGCTCAGGGGAAGGGCGTGAGGGGTGCAGACCCCGTGGGGACCAGCGCCCGCTGCCCTGCAGACCCTGCCCGGCGGTGGACAGGGCATTGTCTCTGCCCGCCTTGCCCCGTCTCTTCTGGTGCCATCCCTCCGCTGGGATCCCTTAGGGTAAGGCTCCGTGAATGACCCAGACTCTCAGTATCCAAACCCTTTCTGAGAGTAGCTTTAGTAGCTCTCCTGCAAGTGTTCCCAGCAGACACAAGCCTTAAAGGAGCTGCTGAAGTGGCAGGCTGAATTCGTGAGCAACAGTCGCTGTGCCAGCGACTACACAGGCACAAGCTTTATATTAGTTTTGACTCATAACAAACCCACATTACAAGTTTTATGACGTTTATATCATAGATGTTGCAACCTAGGCCCCCGACAGGTGAGGTAACACTCCCGGGTCACGTGACTAGAACCGAAACTCGGGGAACCTGCGCCCTCACCCAGATGCCAGATGCTCCCCACCCAGCCCGCCCCCGAGGCGGCCTCCGAACTCCTGGGCTCCTCCAGGCTCTCATTTATCTGATGGTGCTCTTCCTTGGAGACCCTGGTAAACTTGCCCAGCCCAAGTGCGGCAGAGAAAAAGGCCAGATTGGTAAAAATTCCCCAAATCATGTTGTCCTAGAACTTCTGAGAGTTCGGCAGCTGAGGCTTCTGTGTAGCTTATTTAGTAAGTTGGTGTCGGCAGAGCCCTTGGAAAAGGCGATCATTTAGATCCACAATCGCCCTGGTTTCTGATTTGAGTCAGACAAAGCAAACAGCGTCCTCATCTGAAGACGCCACTTCACCTCATATCGTTCATGTTCTTTAAAGATGGTTAGACTGATGTTGAAACGGAGAGAACTGGTTTAGCTTCGCCTCTGTTCTGACTCATTTATTATTTAAAAAGTGACGATCTGACAAGAAGCCCAAGAGTTGGTCCCAATTAGAATGTTGAGTCAACTTTTGAAAATCCTTTGGAGCAGAGTGAAGGTGATGCAGACAGGTGACCTGGAGGTCAGGAGCTGGACCACATGTCGCTGTCTTGCCCAGCAGTGATGGACCCGGACAGCGTGCATCGGGGTCACCTGTCAGGAGGTGCGACCTTGCACGGCAGCCTGAACTGGGACGACTGTGGTCCAGGAGTCCCGGCCCAGCCACAGGCGACGTGAACAAGCCACTTCACCTCTCTGGTTTCAGGTTTCTCATTTTCAAAATCAGGATGTTGACCCTGACTTTTCCCAGCATTTTGGTACTAAGATTCTTTGAAAAATAAGACCCTGGGATATTATTTTAATTACTGCCCTTGAGGACATCCTTGCTCTTTCCGGGGATGTTACCAGCTATCTTTGTTTGGTCATCAGAACAATAGTAACAACAAAGCTTGTTCTGCCTCTGTGGTTCTGCTTTGCCTCCACGTATCTGGAGTCTTCTGAATACCTGGCAAGACAGATGCTGTAACCTCTGACAACGTAATATAAACCAGAGAATTGTTTGTGTTTGCATGAATGAGGGCTGTCTCTCTGAGTTGATGGTTGGGGAAAGAGCATGAGTTTCAATCAGACGCAGATTTATAACCTTGTGAGAAACCATCTGACTTTGGTCTTGTTGCTTCCCCTCATCCTCAGGTTCCTCATCTGTACAGTGGGCTCACTGGTCATAAAGCCTGAGTTCTACGGCTGTTCCAATACCTGAATGAGATGCTTAGTCAAAGCAGCCAACAGGACTCCTAGACCATGGCGGGTACTCAACAAATGTGGAGACGATGCTTAATTTACATAACAGATTTGTTCTATTAAGAAAGAATTGTTCATTGTTTTAAGTAAATTTCTCATACCCAATATTCTATGGGTTTTTATAATAAAATTAGAATTCTCTTTTCCCTTGGGGAAAATGACTAATAGTGAAAAATGTGGCAGAGACCCTTAAATACCATATTGCCTATACGGATGTCGTAAGCTATATGTTCATTGTTTGAATCTTATTGGAAGGAATAATTGCAGAGACGGTCCCTGGCATGGTGGGCACAAGCGGACACGTCCGCTCCCGGGTGGCGGCTCCAGCTGCCATCCTGCCCCTTCGAGGACATCAGCTCGGAGACTGAAGACGCAGCCCCTTTCTTCCAGGAACTGTCGGTCCAGTCCCGGGGTCGGCAGATGTCCCTGTGCAGGGCTGAGTAGTAGATGTTCTCTGCTTTGCAGGCCGTGTGGTCTGTGTTGCCACCACGCCGCTCTGCGCACACACTTCTTCACGAACAGAATCAGGCGAGGACCAAGGCATGCGGCTGGACGCCTATCAGACTACGTGCGGAACAGGTGGCAGGCCGTGCGGGGTCTGTGGGCTGTGGGCTGCCAACCCCTGAGCTGGGGAAGGAAAGATCTGTGAACAGCAGCAAGTGTGATGCGTTCTGATGAGTGGTCTGGCTGTTTACCCTGGGTACAGGTTGCCGTAGGGGTACAGAGCGGGGCACGAGGAAGAGGAGAGGGGCTCAGCTGTCTGTGTTAAATATTCAGAAGTGTATTCACTGTGTCTTTCTAATTTTTTACTCCTTGTAATTAACTGTGTGCTTGCAAAGGTAATATGTGCCCGTTCAAAGGAAAAACGCCCACAGTACAGAAAGGCTGCCGTTCTCCAACACACACGTGATGGTCCCTGTTAAAGACTGTGGTTGAAACGAGTTTTATGCTTAGGGTATGCACTGAGGAAAGATCGGGTGTGCGTGGATGTGGGAGGACGGGTGTGGGGAGCAGGTGGAGCCGGGGCGAAGCCAGGCCCTGGCCGGGCAGGGGCAGCCATGGGCACAGAGGTGAGGGCAGCTCGGCCCAGAGGCTCCTCACAGGCAGAGAGGGGTCAGGGCGCAGCCCGCTGGGCGTGCACCTCGCAGGTGAGAAGTTCTCCCCCTTCTGCCTCTGAGTTCTTCTGGGGTCGGTCACTGGGGTCATCGCGTTCTTCTCATTCCGCGGCTTCTCTGACCCTCCTGTCCAGAGGTCCCCACATTTGGCTCCTTTCCGGAATTAGGGAAGTTCTTTTAAGCCATCGAGTCCAGTGTTGCTCCTGCTGGCCCTTCCCTGGTGGCTCAGATGGAAAAGAATCCACCTGCAACGCAGGAGATCTCAGTTCAGTTCCTGGGTCGGGCAGATCCGCTGGAGAAGGGCTAGGCTCCCCATGCCAGTGTTCTTGGGCTTCCCTGGTAGCTCAGATGGTCAAGAATCCGCCCGCAATGCAGGAGACCTGGGTTCCATCCCTGGGTTGGGAAGATCCCCTGGAGAAGGGAAAGGCTGCCCACTCCAGTATTCTGGCCTGGAAAATTCCATGGACCGTCTATGGGGTTGCAAAGAGTCGGACACGACTGAGCGACTTTCACTTTCTTCCCTCTCACTTTCGCTCTTGCACTGTATTATACTAAGATCTCTTTTAGTAACACATGAGACAGCTTTTTAATATCTAAGAGCCTTTCAGTTACTAGTATCAGTTATGTGTTAGAAGCTGGCGTGTTGATTTCACTTAGGCGGTGAGTAGCTCCGCGGGTTGAGTGCTCTCGGTGGTGGCTTTTTCTCCTCCCTTGTTTTTTGGTTTTGCAGGAGCCCTTTTGAATATATAGTGTGTGCTCTCAATTTCGTCTCTTGGAGGTAGTAAAATATGCCCTGCCGCGTTTGGAGAGACTCTCCGAGGTTTTGGCTGATAGAAGGTCGTTGCTCACCTGTCATCTCGGCTGCCTGCGGAACGTAGATCCAGCATCCCCCAGTGCCGTCAAGGGCGTGATGGCAGATTAATCAGAACACTCACTAACATAACCTCTGCTTAGACTGTACACCCCCTTGCTTCCTTTCAGAAAAAGTAAAGGAAAATTGAGTGTTACTGCCCAGGGATGATCCTACATCCGCTACTCAGGGCCTGTTTAGGTAGATAATTTTCTGTTTCTTTTTTAAGTTCTTTTAATTTTCTTTTTAAGAAATTGGAGTATAGTTGATGCACAATGTTGTGTCCGTCTCAGGTTTACAGCAAAGTGACCCCGTCATTCGTCATATGTGTCGCTGTTGTTTACTTACTCAGTTGTGTCCGACTCTTTGCCACCCCAGGGACTGCGGCATGCCAGGCCTCCCTGTCCATCACCAGCTCCCGGAGTTCACTCAGACTCACGTCCATTGAGTCCATGATGCCATCCAGCCATCTCATCCTCTGTCGTCCCCTTCTCCCGCCCTCAATCTTCCCCAGCATCAGGGTCTTTTCCAGCGGGTCAGCTCTTCACATCAGGTGGCCAAAGTATTGGAGCTTCAGTTTCAGCAGCAGTCCTTCCAATGCGTATTCAGGGTTGATTTCTCTTAGGACTGACTGGTTTGATCTCCTTGCTGTCCAAGGAGATCAAATACATATACATTTTATGTATATATTTTGGCAGCGCCATTGGCTGCTATCGACAGTAGCCAGCCTCCTAAAATTGCAGAATGAGCTTAGAGGCGAAAAGCAGAATAGTTTGGGGTTTTCAAAACATGCAGTATTTCTTGAATTTTGATAGAATCTTTTAGAGAAAAATCCAAATACAGCTAGCTTTAAAAAAGGAAGAAGAAGAAGAAAGAAAGAACCACTGAAAAACACAGACCGTTGAACAGCTGATTTTAGCTAATGTGCTTTATGGATCGAGCTTACATGGCCAGCCTTCCAGGGTGGAGAGGGAGTGTGAGTGTGTGAGTGTGAGTGTGAGTGTGTGAGTGTGTGTGTGCGTTTGCCACTTCTGTTGTCTCCAACTGAGAAACGCAGAGCAGGGCGAATCCTCAGAGTATGAAATGGTGGTTCACGAGCGACCAGTGACATGCCGCCTCGGGGGGAAAAAGGTTGCAGAAGAATGCTGACTTTGCGTTTCTCCGAATCCCTGCAGCTCAGTCAGGAGCGCGGTTCTATTTAAGCTTTTGAAGTTTTCAGCGCTGTTATCCCCTCTGTAGGCTGAGCTTCCTTTCATCTCCACTGACTCCTCAGTTCTAGAGCACGTGTGTGTCGTGCCTGCTAAAGCCTCCGTGGTTTCTCATGGGGATCTCCAGCTCCGAATGAAACTTGGGGGAAATTTTTCATTTAGTTCCCTAAAAATTGTTTTTGGCTTTAGTCGTTGAGCATTAATTAATATCACTTTACTGGTGGCTCGGTGGTAAAGAATCTGCCTACCAGTGCAGGAGACGCAGGTTCAATCTCTGGGTCGGGAAGATCCCCTGGAGAAAGAAATGGCAACCCACTCCAGTATTCTTGCCCGGAGAACCCCGTGGACAGAGGAGCATAGTGAGCTACGGTCCCTGGGGTCACAAAAGAGTCGGACACGACTGAGTGCCTAAACAACATTAGCATCACAGTCATCTTCCAAGTTCCTCTGTTTCCATTCACTTTCCTAACCGGCCTGAGTGTTTAGATTGTGTTAAAATGCATATTCCTGAAAAGGCGAAAAGTTTTTGGTTGTTTTTCATTTTTAATGATTTTTGTCTCACCCTCACCACCACCACTTCCAGCTCCATGGCTGGGAGCTAACATTACCTATATTTGTTCTCTTGTTATAAGGTTTATAGATTAATTGTAGAAACTTTGGAGAAGTCAAAAAAAGTATAAAATTGAAAATAAGGCTACAGTCCATGGGGTTGCAAGAGAGAGGCCGAGTGCCTGACACACTTTCCCCCCCCCCCGACACCTCCTGTACTCGTGACTTTCATGCTGAGGCTTCCTCCTGGCGTTGTACTGGGAGCATCTTTCTGGATCATTTGCTTTCAGACGCAAACGTGCTCATGCCATATAGTCTTGCTGGATGTCAGGCAGGGGCCCATTTCTCACAGTGACAGACACTGAGGATCGTTGTACCGGGACATCTGACGGCTGCCCTCAAGGTCTCCTTGGGAAAAAGTTCCAAGAAAAGGAATTGCTGGGATACAGAGTGGTCACGATTTGAAGTCACGCGATGCGTGCTGCCAGACAGCCTTCCAGAAAGTCGGTGCTTCACTTACATGCCTAGCACAGACTTGAGCCTCTGTTTCTTCTCCTGCATCTTTGGGAAACGTAAAAAAAACTTAAAAAGAAAAATTAATGAAGTATTGAGCTTTGATTTTAATTGGGCTTTCCTGGTGGCTCAGTGGTAAAGAACCTGCCTGCCAGTGCAGGAGACATGGGTCAGGGAGAGCCCCTGGAGAAGGAAATGGCAACCCCCTCCAGTATTCTTGCCTGGAGAATCCCATGGACAGAGGAGCCTGGCGGGCTACAGTCCATGGGGTCACAAAGAGTTGGACACTACTGAATTGACGTAGCACGCAAACACACACACAATTTTTTTTAGTTAATAAAGAATTGAGCTTTGATTTTTATTAGAGGAATGGAGTATTTCCCAGACATCCTTTAACCATTTGTTTCATATTTGTTATTTTCTGGATGCTTGACCAGAAACTTCGAGTATCAGTCAATATTGTTACGGAAGTACTGCGGATGGCTAGTTGCCCAGTCGCGTCCGACTCTTTGTTACCCCGTGGACTTTAGCCCTCCAGGCTCCCCTGTCCTTGGAATTCTCCAGGCAAGTGTATTGGAGTGAATTGCCATTCCCTTTCCAAAGGATGGTAGCCCTTTGGCTATCGCAGGAGGAAATCTCTTTCTTCCACGCTCCTAGGCTCTGCGGCCGGGGCCCTGGCAGCTA
The DNA here is from genome assembly GCA_006410635.1 of Cephalophus harveyi. NCBI lineage: Eukaryota > Metazoa > Chordata > Mammalia > Artiodactyla > Bovidae > Cephalophus > Cephalophus harveyi. The sequence continues at coordinate 905,859 of SJYT01019333.1, read as the reverse complement.
GACTGAGGGAAAGCGGCCGAACAAGAGGGAACCAGGGCTCACTGCCAAGTGCAGCCGGGCCCACGGAGCTCTCAGGAGGAAGGGCAGAGCTTGGGCTCACGGAGCATCCTAACAAAGGACATCAGGCCTGCAGAAAAGGGGGAGAAGAGTCCGGGCTTGGGAAGTAAATATATGGGGGAACTAATGGAAGGTGAGGGTTGTTTCCGTGAGGTCTTTTGACATTTTTGTTTTATATTGGAGCGTAGTTGACTTAGAATGTTGTGTTAGTGTACCACAAGGCCATTCAGTCACCTTCACAGTACGCTTGTTCTTTTCAAATTCTTTTCGCGTTGACGTTGTTCCAGAATACCGAGTCGCGCCCCCTGCGGTGTGCAGCAGGCCCCTGTCGATTTACTGTTTCATGCATAGCAGTGCGTCCAGTTGTCAGTCCCAGACTCCTAATCTGTCTGTCGGCGAGGATGTTTGCAGACACGTCTGGGTGCCGACTTTGTCTTCACGGCCTCAGGGCTTCCCCGGAGGCGGGGTTTGTGGCCCTCTCCTCTCCTCCGGAGCTTCTGCCTTTCGGCAGGTGGAGAGGCTCTGAGGAGGGTGCTTTCTGCATCTGCTGACCTCCTTTGCCTCCAGATGAAGGTCGCCCCTGTGCCAAAGTGGCCTTTTCAGGGGCTGGCAGACTCCTATCCCCTTCCAATGCATCCTAAAATTTAAGTCTCTATAATATTGCTTATGTTATTTTTGATGTGAGGAGATTTTAAATAAGTAAAATGAATAATAACTCAGGAGTAACTGATCCACTTATAAAATCCATCATCTTTTCCTTGGTAGTTTTCCCTCTCTTAGTTTCTATCCGTAGGGAGCCCCTCTTTACCTCAAAATTGGATAAGTAGTCTGTTTCCGTCCGTCCTTTTTATGTTCTTGCTTGCGTTTCAGTTATCAGAGCATTCATTATTGCGAAAATAAGATTCTTTTCCTCCCATCCCATTTATTTTCTATCTTCTTTAGAAATTTCATTAGTTTCCTCGATGAATATTTCTCTCCTCTGGCAAGTCGAGCAATTAGATTTATTCCTTAGAAAGTAATAACAGTTTTATTTCTTTTAGCTTATCCTTGAAATGTATAGGTAGGTAAACAGTTTACCAGATGTTTTATAACTGCTGCCTTAAAAAAAAAAAAAAAAAAAACGGGCAACTAAGATTGAGATCACATTCTGAGGTCAGTTCCCTAACAGGACCATCCCTGGTCCTGGAACAACAGCAAAGAAAGCAAGTGTCAGACTGTAAAACGGGGCCGTGACTTCTACACTTGCGCGGCCTTGGCAGACTCGCTGACGGAGTGATGAAGTGCTCAATCAGAGGACCGTTGCCACCTTCGTTGAGGCAGGGAGTGGTGTGAGGGGTTAACGCGTGGAGACCCCGTGTGAGTTTGGGGGTGGGGGGTGGTATGTGCTGGCCCTCTCCCCTCCTCCCCAGGGAGACGGGTCATGAAGCCGGCACTCAGAATTCCCGGGCAGCTGAGGGCGGGCTCCCATATTCCCCCACTTAACTCTCTTCCTAATTCAGTCACCCTGAAGTCAGCTCCAGGTTACCTGCGGAAGGTTATTTTGAGAGGCCGGTGACCGGCTGAGCCCCAGCCACGTGGGAAAGCTTAGCAGTAAGGCAGGACGGAAGCAGCGTTTTCCAGCCCTCCCTGCGGCACCCACAGCAGAAGGGTGGCGTGTGGGCCCCTGCAGGGCCCCGTGGAGCAGGCTGTCTGCAGAGCGGGCGGGGTGGGGGCGGTGCTGGCGTGCTGGGCACGGAGCGCCCTTGGGCATTGGGGACTGACTGGTGATTGGTGGGGGGTGCATGAGAAGAGGCAGGTGACGGTGGGTGACCTCAAGGGACGAAACCCACGCCCCTGAGTCCTGGGTTTGCACAGTTTAGGCTTTTTGAACACGCCTCTGCTTAGAGAAATGACTGATTGCTGCGTCTTTTTTTTCTTGTAATTTCGTCTGTTTTGTATTCATCTCTGGCTGCGCTGGGTCTTCGCTGCTACACGCAGACTCTCTCTAGCTGGGGTGGGCCGTGGTCTCTCTTGGTGCACACGGCGGGCTCCAGGGCCTGCAGGGCTTCGGTAGCTGTGACTCACGGCTCAGCACTGGTGGTTCCTGACTCCAGCGCCCCGGCTCCGTAATTGGCACCTGGGGGCTCCCCACCATGGCACGTGGGGACTTTCCAGACCGGGGATCGAACCCGTGTCTGCCGCTACTGCTAAGTCACTTCAGTCGTGTCCGACTCTGTGCGACCCCATAGATGGAAGCCCACCAGGCTCCCCCGTCCCTGGGATTCTCCAGGCAAGAACACTGGAGTGGGTTGCCATTTCCTTCTCCAATGCCTGAAAATGAAAAGTGAAAGTGAAGTCGCTCAGGTGTATCCAACTCCTGGAAGTCAGCTCCAGGTTACCCGCGGAAGGTTATTTTGAGGGGCTGATGACCGGCTGAGCCCCAGCCACATGGGAAAGCTTAGCAGCAAGGCGTCCGGAAGCGGCGTTTTCTGGGCGCTGGCAGGCAAAGTCTCTGTCACTGAGCCGCCGGGGAAGCCCAGCCGTGTCGTTCTGGGAATGCGGCAAGTCCTGGAAGCTGAGTGAGCTCCATCCTTCCTTAGACTTCTGAAACCCTTCCAGAGACTGTAGCCCATCTGAGTGTACTTTATTCTCATCAGACGTGGAGGTCAGACGAGAGATCCCGGCCCCACCTGCCTGGTTTACGGAATGTGCCTCCGGGGGGCCTCCAGGCTCTGGGGGTGTCCAGCAGACCCGAGGCGGGGGATCTTTATCTTGAGGAGCTTGCGGGGCGTCTGGGGCGGTTTTCTTGTTGACTCAGAGATGCTGTCTGCCCTGGCGCCTGGTTGAGGGGGTTAGGGCGCCAGGTGGCTGCCTTGTCCTGGATCCCGCCCCCGGGCCTGCCTGCTCGGCCGGTCAGTCTTCTGTCCCGCCTCGTTAATTGACAGAGGTTGCCCTGGACATCTGTTTAGGTAGCAGCCAGATTGGATGGTGGCTGCCTGGGTCCTAATACGAATTTTCATTTAATGACTTTAGCAGCCACTTTGGAGGGAAAGATTTAGAACTGTTTCTACAAGTTAAGCAGAAATCCAGGGTCTTCCCTAAAGTGTCAGGACAGAGGAGCAGGCTGTGTCCGGTGGGCGTCGGGGAGGCCGGACGTAGGAAGACCCGCAGCTGCTTGATGCCCGGTCTGCCGTCCTGTTAGTGATCTCGACACGCTGCGATGCAGGACAGATGGGGAAGCAGAGGGAAATAAAGAGGGATAAGTTAGACTCTGGTTTCCTTCATCCCAATAGGCCAGCTTAGCCGTGTTTAAGTTCATTTCTGTAGACAAGTTGGATTTGGACAGAGCTTCCTATAGTCGTTCCTGGTAAGGGCTAAGTGACCCCAGCACAAGTGAAGGGAAGTGACGGCTAGAATCTCGACAAGAAAATCGCCTTCTGTTGCACTGAGCTCACAGCACTGGCCGCATTTCTCTAACCCAGAGTGACGGACGGGGACGCTCAGAGGCCTAAGAAATCCTGAATGAGACGGCGTCCTGGGGTTCCCGCCCGCAGAGTGTATAGAAATTACATCCGTCTCCTGCACAGGCAAGGCAGTCGTTCTCACCCCAACCTCAGGCAGCCCCAGACCTGCTCCTCGTTTCTGTTTGCCCTTCTGGACAGTCCCCTTCCAGGTGGATGTCCAGGTGTTGGGGCTTCCAGGCGTGGGCTTTGTTCCCTTGGCACATAGAGTCCAGCCTCTCTGAGAGCTCTCCTCTAGTCCACGCTGGCTGTGCCGCGCTCATCCTCGTGTGTGTGAGGCTTGGAGATGTGTATAAGAGACAGGCTCCTACGAGCAGAATGTGCTGCGGGCATCACTTGACCTCAGATCAGCTCCCAGTGGGACGTCTGGGTGGAGACTGAGGGCAGAGCGGGCACCTGGTGCCCTGCCCCAGCAGCACCTGGGACAGGGCGTGCCCTTCCCCTGCTGAGCGTGTGCCAGGCGGAGGTGCGGGGAGCTGCCAGGGCACTGGGCTGCGATGATCACAGGGGCCGTCGGCCTCTCCTCGGCCTGCAGGGCCAGCTGGGCGGGGCGATGCAGCTGGTACCCTGAGGATCGGCTACCTTGTGGGCTGTGAGGAGAGATGGGAAACCAGCAGGAGCAGCCTCAGAAGGTAGAAAGCAGGGCGGGGGGTACAGACTCCACACACGCCGGCGCATCCGGGGCTGTGACTCACAGGAGGGCAGAGAGGAGAGAAGGCGGAACAGCCTCTGAGCCGAAACCATGGGAGCAAAGAGTCCACACTCCTGCTTCTGCCGCCGTGACTTACAGCAGCGCTTCGGGCTATGTGTCCCAGGTGAGACACAGGGTGCGCCGCGGAAGGCGTTTGTTGTTACGAATACGTTTGCTCCTAGAAGCCAGGTATACGTGAGTGTTGGTTTTCCAGGCTGGCCTCCAGAAGCCGCCTTAGCTGCCCCTCCAGTCTTCTGAGCTGGCGTGGGCTGCACCGGCCAGCTCCGCCCGCTGTGTTCCCTGGAGCCTCTGACCGCCCCCGGCACTTGGGGGTGGATTGTTTGAGAACCCCCCCCAACCGGCCTGGGAAGCTCATTCGCCGAATTCGAATGGGCAGGGACGTGGCCGCCCCAGGCAGCCTCTCGGTCACCTGGATGGCTTGTTAACGGTCACCTGGATGGCTTGTTAAACTGCCTCGCTGCCCTTCCTCCAAAACCTCCCATGGGGTCTGGCCTGGGCCCGAGAATGCGCATTTCTGACGACTTCCCAGGTGATGCTGCTGCTGCTTCTGTGGTCCCTGAGCGGACACAGAGGTCGGCAGCCCCGTAAAGAAGCCCTGAATCTTAGTCATTAGTGATGTGACCTTTGCGGCCAGCGGCGCCCCACCCTGGGTGTGTCCCCCGGAGTCCAGCGGATGGCGTCACAGGCGGTGGTGCCTCCTCCACGGAGGCCGGGGCAGAGGCGCGGCTCTTCCCGAAGCCCATTGACGCAGAGACCCCGGTGGTTTGCCCCCTCGGACCCAGCCATCAGCTGCCCGCAGGCTGAGGGCCGGTGCCCAAGTGTGCTCCATGTGGGAGGGAGCGGACGTGTGTCTCTCTCCCACTTCTGCCAAAGCAGGAGGGAAAGATTGGAGGGCTGTTTCTATTTTTTTTTAATAATAAAGCTTAGTTGTAAAACTAGTCTAAAAGTCGTGTGCACCAGCTGATTGGCTTTCTCTCCAAGTGGAGCAGGCGGCTTTAGCCTGGAATATGGGGAAACACGCGCGGCATTGACAAGGAAAATGTAAGACTGCTTCACGTGGATATTTCAGTGTTGACCGCTAACTGTCTTAACTATTAAGATGACTTTTGAAGTTTGGGGGGGTTTCGGGCTGGAAACACAGAGCCTGTGCTGTTGTGACACTCGGTACAGAAGCTGGCAGGGGCTTCCCACTGCGTGTCGGTGCCCGGGGACGCCTGGCCTTGCCTCCCCGCCGGGATGGAGGGAGAACCCCCCCAAGATGGCATCAGGGTACCAGACCCTGCAGACTTCTGTCCTTCGCCCCAGATGAAAGCATCACACCGCCTTCTGTGGCCAGTTGATATCTCTCGTTGCATTCTCCAAACCATTGAGAGACCCCCAGTGGTGCGTGGGATGAGCGTGATCAGCGCTCTGTGGTTGATGACGCCGGCCTCTGTGTGCGTTTCTCTCTGACCTGTTTTCTATTTGCCCCTCTCTAGTGGGATCTTGTGTGTGATAATGCCTGGAAGGTCCATGTCGCTAAGTTCTCCTTACTGGTTGGATTAATCTTTGGCTACCTGATAACTGGATGCATTGCTGACTGGTAAGTACCCGCATGCCCACCACACCACACCTCTCGGAGCCGCAGCGGTCTCTGCGGCCTCCCAGGGCGAGGTCAGCCTGAGCTTGCCGCGACCGAGGCTCCCCCCGGCCCCCTGCCCTGGCACTGGGGCCAGAGCTGATGGAGGCAGCCGCCTCCTGCAGAGTTCAGACAGAGAGAGCTGCCAGTGCGTAGAGCAGACCCTTTTGAAGTGAGAATTTAAATTCATTGCGATTCCCTGGCTGCTAGAATCTACCAAAACCAGCCTGCAGCCAGCTGCCCATCACCTCCTGAGAGAGCGAGGTTAGAAAGAGCCTGGGAAACGTGGCTTCAGGCTTTAAGAGCTGGGCTCTGAGCGGGCATACACAGACCAGGGGCTTCAAAAGACGGGCAGAGGGCAGCCAGACTCCCCACCCTCGAGAACTGGACGGATGCAGGCAGACCTCGGAGAGGGACCGTCCTTGTGAGCTGGCTTGGCCAGGAGATGCTTCTGCAGGGCCACAGGGTGCTGGGCTCTGAAAAGTGGCCGGCCTGTGGGTGGCGGCTGGGCAGGGCAGGCAGAGGGGTGGGGGTGGGAGACAAGAGTAAATGTGCTTTCCTTGGGCGGGTGAGGGGCCAGGGGAGGGTTCCCGGGGGAGCGAGATGGTGGTGGGGTGGAGAGGCAGGTCGCCGCGGTGGGAGTGGCGGCGTTGGCAGCCCGCCCTCACCGACGCCTGTGTGGCCAGACTCCGTGCTGGGTGTCTCCGTGGATTACAAGAGCCCCTCCGCACAGCTCCCCCGTTTCCCAGTGGAAAAGCGGCGTCACCCCTATCTCCTGGGGAAAAACAGAAGCACAGACGTTTGAGTAAAATCCCTGGATGCCCTTCGGTTGGAGAGCCAGCATTTGAAACTAAGCTCCTAGCGGCCCCAGAGCCGGACTCCGCGGGCGTGGACAGAGTGGCCCGAATAGCACGGCCGTGGCCCGGTGCTGCTGGGGTTGGCGGGGAGCGGGGTGCCGCCGAAGAAGAGAGGTGTGGGGACCCCTCCCCGCTTCACGTTCTTTCTCTTTAAAGGACTTTATTTACGAATAAGGGCCTCTTGAATCCCAGACTTGATAAAGCCGGCAGTGATTCGGAGCAGGCTCCTCGAGGCCGAGGCTGCGCCCCGGGGTGCCCTCTGTCCTGGTCAGCTGAGATCGCTGGCCGGCGCTGCGGGGGTGCCCGCGGCGGTGGGCGGGGAGCCCAGAGAGACCACTTTCAAGTTCTGGAAAGTTCTTCCCCAAAAGCTGGCATCTAATTGGGTGTTCCTTGCATTAACGTGAAGTGCAATTGCCTGTGTGTTCAGAATTTGCTGAGTCATCATCTGTAAGTTCTTCTTAAGGGCATTCCCCCCCACCCGGGGCAGGAGCAGAGACGCTGGGAGTGACCTGTAGAAACCCACACAGGCCCTCACGTGGGGTTTGGTGGTGGGTTTTTTTGGGGGGAGGGGAGGGAACAGGATTGGGAAAGGAAGAGGTTTTCGGTTTGTTTCTTTTCAAACCAAATACTTGAACTTTTAAAGGTTTTCAGAGTGACCTACACTGACCCAAAAGACCCTCTGATCCCAATGTTTCAACCACAAGGAATTTTGTTTCCCAGAAACCTACACTGAAATGGGTTGAGAAGATAAGAGTAATATAACCACATCACTTCTTCCTAAATGCACGGGCTTGACTCAGGTCTTAGCGCCCTGACTCAGTGATTTAAGAGGGAGAGTAATGCAGACTTCGCCTAAGAGATCTGCCGTGGTTTCAGCTGTTTACAGGTGGTTTTGTGGTTTCTTAGGCCTTTCCCGTCGATGGTGTTCGGCCTCCCTGATCACACACCAGCCCCGGGGACCAAGACGGGAGAGAGTGGGGTCTTCCTTGGCGAGCAGCCAGGGTCTGAGCTGCAGCCTCTTCTCCAGGGTCGTGGGTTGGGGGGAGTGGGCCAGGGGTGCCCAGAGGGGCGGGGCAGGCAGCCTGTGCTGCAGCTTTCTGAACATTCGGGGTGAGCCTCAGTTCAGGTTTGAAGTTCTGGTATTTTCCACCCTTGACTGATTGACTGTTAGCATTCTACTCCCTGCCGGAGCCTTGCTTCAAGGGAGATAAACACGTATAGAGGGAAGTCCGGGTCTCACAGCCGCTGGCACCCTTCCACAGCTGTGTCGGGAAGCTGATCAGCTCGTAGGTTACGCCAAGACCGCAGTCGCTGTCTAGTGAAACTCAGCCGCATAGCTTCTTGTTTGTGTTTTTTAAAGGTGACTGTTTTGCACACACGTTCAGTCTGGGCTGGACAGCATGTCCTGCAGGAAACGTGTCAGTTTAGGTGGAGGATGGGGGCCAGCTGGGTCAGGGGCTCTGGCCAGATGACCTCGCTCCCTCTCTTGCTGGGTCTTCTACTGGACTCTGTGCCTTTCCCATCCCGGCAGTCCTGGGAGGCTGTGTGTGAGCTGCCCTGCAGGCCCCTTCCCTCTGGCTCTGGGCTGAGCTTGGCCACTGGCGGCGAAGGAGTTTTTTGCAACTTCCAGAGACTCTCCTGTGCTTCCCAAGTGAAGAATCCGCCTGCCAATGCAGGAGATGCAAGAGGCTCAGGTTCGATCCCTGGGTCAGGAAGATCCCCTGGAGGAGGGCACGGCAGGATTCCTGCCTGGAGACTCCTATAGAGAGAGGAGCCTGGCGGGCCACAGTCCACAGGGTCAGACACGACTTGGCAACTAAACAACAGCAGAGGCTCTCCTGTTCCTTGGCTCCCGGCCCCACTTTAGTCTGAGCCCACCGTGGCTGCTCAGGTCCTGCTCGTGAGACCGTCTCCCTGGTTCCACGCAGCCAAGCAAGGCTCCTGGCAGAGCCACCTCCCCTCGAGGCCCTTCAGTCTGACACCATCTGCAGACCCCCTTGTGCCGTGAGAGGTGGCACAGCCTCTGGGGGTTGGGACAGGGACACCCCCAGGCTGATATTCTGCCCGTCACAGGTCCTGGCTGACCGATGACGCCTCCACATTGCAGATTTGGGAATGCGAGTTTACTGGCCATCTTGTGGGAGACCTCTGCTCTGGGGAGAGCCAGGGCCCACTTGAACCCCAGGGGCTTCTAAACACATGCGCATATCTACACCCCATGGCCCGTCCTGAAGAGAGCCTGAGGCTCACGGGACCCAGCAGGTCTTGCTCGGGTCCTCCGTCCCCAGGGAGCCTGGGATCGGGGCCAGGGCTCTGACTCTGAAGCCCATGTTTGCCCCCCATTCCTAATACGAATTTTCATTTAATGACTTTAGCAGCCACTTTGGAGGGAAAGATTTAGAACTGTTTCTACAAGTTAAGCAGAAATCCAGGGTCTTCCCTAAAGTGTCAGGACAGAGGAGCAGGCTGTGTCCGGTGGGCGTCGGGGAGGCCGGACGTAGGAAGACCCGCAGCTGCTTGATGCCCGGTCTGCCGTCCTGTTAGTGATCTCGACACGCTGCGATGCAGGACAGACGGGGAAGCAGAGGGAAATAAAGAGGGATAAGTTAGACTCTGGTTTCCTTCATCCCAATAGGCCAGCTTAGCCGTGTTTAAGTTCATTTCTGTAGACAAGTTGGATTTGGACAGAGCTTCCTATAGTCGTTCCTGGTAAGGGCTAAGTGACCCCAGCACAAGTGAAGGGAAGTGACGGCTAGAATCTCGACAAGAAAATCGCCTTCTGTTGCACTGAGCTCACAGCACTGGCCGCATTTCTCTAACCCAGAGTGACGGACGGGGACGCTCAGAGGCCTAAGAAATCCTGAATGAGACGGCGTCCTGGGGTTCCCGCCCGCAGAGTGTATAGAAATTACATCCGTCTCCTGCACAGGCAAGGCAGTCGTTCTCACCCCAACCTCAGGCAGCCCCAGACCTGCTCCTCGTTTCTGTTTGCCCTTCTGGACAGTCCCCTTCCAGGTGGATGTCCAGGTGTTGGGGCTTCCAGGCGTGGGCTTTGTTCCCTTGGCACATAGAGTCCAGCCTCTCTGAGAGCTCTCCTCTAGTCCACGCTGGCTGTGCCGCGCTCATCCTCGTGTGTGTGAGGCTTAGTCCGGGAGGGGTGGCGAGCAAGGGCCGCCCAGGCCCGAGGGCCACCCCCCCGCCCCCAGCCACGCCCGGAAGCACATCCCTGGTGCTGCCCAAGCCCGCTCGGGCCAGCCCTGTGACCACCCGCCCAGGGTGCACTGGCCCTTCCCCAGTGCAGAGGACGGGCCCCTGGGGACCTCCCTTCCAGGTCCACGTGGATCCTTACAGCTCAGGCCACCCCCGTCCAGTCTGTGCTCCCTCGGGTCACTCCTCATCGTGGAGCTGAAATCAGCTGGCCGGCAGCTCAGCCCCTGGCTCCACCAGGCCGCAGGCAAGGTCGAGGCCAGTCCAGTTAACAACTCAGAGAAACAGCTGGAAGCCGCTCACCCTGTGTCTGTGTTGACTCTGGAGCCAGTTCCAAAGATCACAGCCTCCAAGCCATTTTATGCTGGGCGTGCCAAGGCTGAAGTTTGGGGAGTTACTGTTGGTTCTGTTGAATTACCCCCATAAACTCAGGAGTAGACCGGCCAACAGGCATTGGTTCCCGTCTCACGTCTGTCGCCCAGCGGCTGTTGACCTGTGTTCCCTTATCTACAGGACTAGGGGCGGGTGTGTGTCCCCGAGGGCCCCCTACCCCTGGGGCTCCCCACGAGGGTCCCGGAGGGACGCAGACGCGTGGGGTCCCTGCGCAGCGCCTGCTGGCCCCGGGGAGGCCTGGCCCGGCCGGCGAGGACTAACCGTGCTCCCGTCCGCATGCAGGTTTGGCCGGCGGCCTGTGCTGCTCTTCTCCATCGTCTTCATCCTCATCTTCGGGCTGACCGTGGCGCTGTCTGTGAACGTGACCATGTTCAGCACACTCAGGTTCTTCGAAGGGTTCTGCCTGGCGGGAGTGACCCTCACCCTGTACGCGCTGCGTAAGTAGGGGCCTTCGGGGGGCCTAGAGGAGGTGAGGGAGCATGTGGCCGCCGCGTGCGGGGTCCGGGCAGGCATCCGCGTGCTGCAGCTCTGGAGCGCAGAGGACAGTGTCTTCCGCGGCGGGGACCCTGCTCCCGGGCTGTGCGTCTCACCCGCCCTCCAGCCTGAGCTCTGGCTCGGAGCCCGTGGAGGGTTGCATCGCCTGGAGAAGTGGGGCTCGGCCTGCCGCAGGGGCCGGGGTCTTCCGTGTTGACGTTCTGTGCTCCTCCAACCCAGACATACCCAGGCATCCCCGCGCTTGGCTCCAGAGAGCAAACCAGGGGGCTCACGGTTGGTGTGGGCTCCGTGTTCGCGTGGATTTCTTAAGAGTGTTCTTTCTTTGTGTTTTTCGCTAAGGCCATGCGGGGTCTGAGTGGCCCACATTCCCGTGTGGCCTGAGTGGTCTGGACTTGAACCCTGATCACTGGTGCTGGGGGAGTTAAGTGGCGATCTTTTCAGGGTGAAGAAACTGTCCTCTGTGGATCCGCCGTGTGGGCGCCGTGTGGGCGCCGTGTGGGCACCATGTGGCCTCCCCTGCCAAGGATGCCTGCCTGGCTTCTTTGTGGTTGGTGTTTTCTAGCGCACGGCCGTACACCCACAAGGAGAAGGAAGGTTTAGGGGTGGATATTATTTTCCAGTTTTATATTTTTTAATCATGGTGTGGAAAGAACTGTAAGGAATAATATGATTATTTATAACACATTTCATTTTTCTTTCCCTTTGACAACATCTGTAGGATCAGAGATTAAGTAGCAATTTCTAGAGGGGTCGATAAGGATAGCTCTGATTATCTTAAGGTGCGGCTACCTTCGTTTAGTGGATGATGCCTTTAACGACACTGCTAAATAAGCTGGACTTTGTTCCCTGTTGTAGAGGATAGAGCTATAGTCGGTTACAGCATGGCTTTATCGTCACAGAGAAGAAAAGGACTACAGATGTGTTCTCCGGAATCTACAGTCAGCTGTTCTGTTATCTCCTTCTGACGTTGACTTGAGTTGTGGTTTCTTAGACTTCGCCGTTTTCAGGTTATCCTGGAAGCCTTGCTCTGGGGAGTTCTTAGGAACGTACGTGTCCCGGGTCAGCAGGTCGGGGTGACGGCCCTGTGGAGGGCTTGTCTCTCTGAACAGAGGTCTCGGGGTTGGGCGTTGAGCCTGAGCGCTTCCGTAGGAGCTGCCTGGGCCCTCCTCCCTCCCTGCCCCCGTGGTCTGCACGGAGGAGCGGCCCCCTTTCTGGAGGAGACCCCAGCCCTCGTCTCAGGCCCACAGGCCCCGGGTGTATACCGGCATGTGGGGTCTGCTCCCCAGGGCCCCATCCCCACGGGGCTCCGGTTCTCACGGGCGGGCGCCGGCCTGTGCCTCCTCAAGGGCCCTGTTCTAGGGGCAGCTCTGCAGGCTGGCAGAGTGGGACAGCAGGCTTCGGGAACTGAGCAGAGAAACGGCCTCCATCTCACCACCCTGGTGCCTGTCAAACTCAGCGCAGAGGACGTTCACAGAAAAGAGCTATGCCCACTGCTGACAGCGACCGCAGGGAGGGCTCGGGGGAACCCTTGGGGCTCAGCGGGAGAGGAGCCCGACCCAGTAGCCCTGCCGGCCTCCGATCAGGAGTGGGAGGACCCGCACCCGCCATCTCTGTGGACTCCCCTGTCTGCAGCAGACCTGGAGAAAAACTACCCCCACGGCACCCTTTCAGCCTCACTCAGAATCGCCGTTGGCCCTGTAGAGCCTGTGACTGTGAGAAAGGAAGCTAAGCATGTTTTTCAAGAGATCACACAGTGAGCTCTTGACAGGGGACAGTTCTCTGCACTCCAGAGCCACACAGGGAGCGTGCTTATCCCCGGAGAGTGTTGCTGTTGCCTGCCGGGTGCAGAGCCAAGTAGCCCAGGTGTCTGCAGGCTTTCTTCTCTAAAGAGCAGGTAGTAAGTGCTTTATTCCATGGCGGTACTCAGCTCTGCCGTGATACCCTATCGTTATTCAGTCACCAAGTCTTGTCTGACTTTGCGACCCCATGGACTGCAGCACACCAGGCTTCCCTGTCCTTCACCATCTCCTGGAGCTTGCTCAAACACACGTCCATTGAGTCGGTGATGCCACCCAACCATCTCATCCTCTGTCACCCCCATCTCCTCCTGCCTTCAATCTTCCCCAGCATCAGAGTCTTTTCCAATGAGTCGGCTCTCCGCATCAGGTGGCCAAAGTATTGGAGCTTCAGCTTCAGCATCAGTCCTTCCAATGAATATTCAGGGTAGATTTCCTTTAGGATTGACAAATGGTTTCATCTTGCTGTCCAAGGGACTCTCAAGAGTCTTCTCCAGCACTAAGCAGTAAATTAAGACGTAAATGATTGGCTGTGGCTGTGTCCCAGCAAGCCCTTGTTTACAGAAGCGGATGGTGGCCGATCTGGCCAGCGGGCCGGCGTAGTTTTCCACCCATAAGTGATTCCCTTTCCGCTGACTGCTGGGGAGCTTGGGAAACTTTGAATCTTACCTAGCACGTGTGTGGGCTCGGCCAGCTGAGCTTTAAATGCTGGCCCCATTGCTAGTTCTATTTGAAATTTTCTGCTTTCATTTTTCCTTTGTCCCATTTTCATATCGCCCTAAGTTCAGTGTTATTTTATTGTATGGATTTGTGGGAGCAGTCTTTTCTCTGAAATGAAACAGGGCATAAATAAAGAGTTACATTTTCTTAGATTGGAATTATAAACCAGACATCCCAGCAGATCACCACTGTGGTGAGAATTTCCAAGTGTGCCCTAGTGGCCCACAGTCAAGTTGATATGATATGTGGTATAGCAAAATTAACATAAAGAAGAAGGATGTAATGGATCGTCTGGAGTTCACTGAGAACTGTTCACTGTTCACATTCGAACAGCATGAATCAGGGGGTTGACTGAGAGACGGCAGGAGAACTAAGTTTGGGAAGAGAGGCTCAAAAAAGCAAAGAAAGTTCTAAGTGGACAGCATCGGGGCGGGCGAGCTGTGTGCTGGGCAGGGGCAGCCCCTCCCTCTGGCGGTCTTGGAGGAAACCGAGGCTGGTGATCTGATCGGCGTTGCAGATCCCAGCCCGCGGTCCTCAGGGCTGGCGATTCTGAACTTCCCAACCAGTGTGCTCGCTCTGTACACAAGGAGCACCCATGCTTAGCAAATGCTTGGCCATTTGTTTCACTCAAAGGAATTTTGTGCTAACCCTGGTCACAGGGTGAAAATGTTTCTCGACCGAAGCTTTCACACCAGAGGCGTTGGTGATTTGGGAGATAGATTTTAAACGCCCTGACGTTTTCTCCCTCCCACTGGCAGGTTTTTGTCTCACTTCGTGCATCTGCTGGAAAGGTCTGAACTTTCTCAGGCGAGACAGGACGGGTTCTCCTTTCCGTCTCACTGGTGCCTGGCACTGTAAGCGGGGAGAGCCATGGTTTCGGCGGAGCTCGTGGCTCGTGGAGCTCGTTGTGAAGGTGGACTCTGTCTTGAGATGTGCTGCTGATGTGGAAAACTGCTTTTCTGTGCAGGGTCGCTTAAGGCTTTTTCTGCTTTGGAATTTTTCTGTGGTACATTCCAGCTAAACTCCCTCCTTTAAACTGTAGTTTCCTTAAATTCACCAAAGGGAGACGAGGTTGCGTAATTAGGACATAAACCAGAGACCGCTGGCATCTTCCCCAGGAGCCTGTACCTGGAAGCCCGTTGGCGGAAGCAGATACGACCGATGCTGAGCCGCGAGAGGTGGCCGCAGGCGGGGTCCGGCCACCTCTGAGGCTGCACGAGACACTCAAGTAGTTTAATCCACCTGGGCCGCCCTGGTGGCCTCCTTGTATCTCTTTAGCTCTGACCAAAGAAGAAAAAATAGAAAATCTTGACCTAGCCAGGCCAGGGTCAGGGAGCCACAGACCAAGGAAGGCGGCGAGCATCCTGTTTCCTTCTCTGTTTATGAAAATAAGGACTCGCCAGAGATGAAAGTCCTGCCCATGTGCTTCTCAACGTGGGCAGCCACGACTTGCCGTGTGATTTCTTTTTCCAGGGATGGTTCACCTCACAGACAAGGTGATACAGCTTTTGCTAGAATGTGTCCTTGTTGAAAAGAAGCACAGAGAGAAAATAGCTCTTGGAGCTGACTTACTCCATGCCCTAAGTCCTGGAGGAGAGGAATGGTTTTCTCATACATTTTCTGAATCTGTCCTCGTTTGATCTCTGTCTCCATCTCCCCACTTTGAGCAACCTCCCCCGCCCCGAGTGGAAGTGATGAAGCCTGCTTCTTGATGGCAGAGACCATACCTTAGTGACGGTGGGTGAATGAACACTCCTTGTTTTTGTTTTTTGGCCTAACAGCAGTGAGCCATTTCCTTGAAAAATTCTCTCAAAGCTTCACGTTCTCATTATAATAACCCTCCTCAAACCCAGACAGCTTAAATAATTGGACGAATTTTACACATAATCAAGGAGTGATTTCACAGGTGACTGAGTTACTGATCACTTTGCAAAATGAGAAGCCGAGTCTTAGCTGGTAAATAATCTCAGAGGAGCCTCGCGTGTGCTCTGGGTGGGGTGATGGGGCTCGCGAGGTGACGGGTCTGGCCTCCGCCGAGTCGTTTCCAGCGGGCCGGGCGGCGTTCCTCCTTGCTCTGGCGTGTCTTTCTTTTTTGTTCAAATCTGGGACTTTGGTGCTCCAGCGCTCTTTATCTTTTTTTTTTTAATACAGCTTCTTTCTTTTATTTATTTTTGACTGCGCCGGATCTTCATTGCTTTTGCGAAGCCTTTCTCTAGTTGCGGGGAGCAGGGACTCGGGTCTTCTCTTGCCGCTGTTCTTGCAGCGCTCACGCGCCTCCTTCCAGTTCTCCTCTTTTGCGGGGCACGGGCTCGCGGAGCACGGGCTCGCGGAGCACGGGCTCGGCAGTTGTGGCTCGTGGGCTTCAGTTGCTCTGTGTTGCGTGGACTCTTCCCAAACCAGGGGTAGAACTGGTGTCCGCTGTTCGGGCTGGCAGAGCCTGGCAGGCAGATTCTCAACCACCAGGGAAGTCCTGCGTGTATTTCTGTAGTCCGATGTTTTTCTGAATACTCCTTGGGATGTACTTCAGTCACCAGGACTTTTCAGCGTCAGAGCCGCCGTGCTTACAAGAAAACAATCCCCTGAACCATGCCTCCAAGTGGGGGCCATGATTGGGCTGTGGGGCCACACGTAGTGACTTCAGCTGGGCTAGGGTGCGAATATGTGCGTTGCATTTGGGTGAAGGGACAGTTTCTTGAGAACGTGCTTTTGGCCACCATGATGCATCGCCTGTTTGCACCCCACCCCGACCCCCGTCTTCAGCCGCCCCGGGAGCCTCAGCCCTGCACTTCTGGTGGGACCGGACCTGCCAACAGGCTTTGTCAGCCAAGGCAGTGAGTCAGAGTTTACCCAAAGCCTTTGGCAAGCATTATTATTATTTTTTTTTAATTTCAGAAGTGTTTGTGTGATGCAGGTTCCAAATGATACGGTTGGGAAATCAGAATGGACTTGGGTTCTCATCTGTCCTTTCCTTCTCTGGAGACACTTGGCTAGCCCGGCAGACAGACCGTGACAAGTGAAGAGCATAGAAGCGGAAGGTGACAAGGCCTCCGTGCCCTCGCCCGCCTGCCTGCCACCTGCCCGGACTCCCAGCGCCGGCGCCCGTCTTCTGCCGGAAGTTAGGGCAGCCTGTGTGTGGGGGGACTTCAGAGTGCGTATTTCTTTGGGTGTTTTGAACTTGGTGAAGATAGTCTGTCTCAAAACTGGCAGGAAAGAAGAGAAAATATTTAGATATCTAGCATTCTAAAATTACAGTATCTGGATGCCTTTTCCAGCATCTGTGTGTGCTGAGTCGCTCAGTCGTGTCCGACTCCTTGTGACCCCAGCGACTGTAGCCCACCAGGCTCCCCTGTCCATGGGATTTCCCAGACAAGAATACTGCAGTGGGCAGCCATTCCCTTCTCTAGGGGATCTTCCTCGCCCAGGGATAGAAGCCTTGTCTCCTGCCCTGCAGGCAGATTCTATACCACGGAACCTCCAGGGAAGCACCCCCTTTTTTTTCAGTAATGGAGGATAATGTTAATATTAACACCGTGTCTGTCGTTAAGGACTAGGCATTTCCAGACACACAGTGATTTTAGTGGTGGGATGGTAGTGGTGGCCGAGAGCTTCATTTGAAACAAGGTGTTCACCCAGCAAGAGGGAAGCAGGACGATCTGGAAATCTGGAGACCCAGGTGCAGTGAGAGCTCCGCGGTGGACCGGCTGCGCCTGCCACAGGCCACCTTGTCTCCGCGCCTCTGTCTCCATCTCTCTAAAGTCGGGGCACAGGTGTCCAGTCTGTCCCATGGAACCACGGAACTACAGAGTAGCTTCTGGAACCATCGGTGGAGAAAATGAGTAGAAAACAAAAATGAACGGACTCCAGGTGTGGACACTGAACACTGCAGTCCAAATAAGAAAACAACAAAACCAGGGGGAAACCCCGCTGCCTTCTCACTTTGGAATTCTAGGCTCAGCCAGGAGCCTCCTCCAGGTTGAGCGGGTCCTAGCCCTCGGGGGCGGGGAGCACTGGGATCCAGAGGTGCTGGGCTCTGAGCGGCGTCCCTCTCCAGCCCGGGTGGGCAGCCGGGGTCACTGCCATCCAGAGGCTGACGCACGTGGGGACTGGAGTCCAAGGTGACGACGTGGGAGGAGGTGGGCGAGCGGCCGGATTAACGGTCCTGGCTTCCCGGCCCGCGTGGGCCAGGCCCTGCCCTCCCGCCACAGCCCCGTGCCTGCACCCTGACCCTCCGGGGAAGCCCGCCTTGCTCTCTGCACCCTCCTGTCTTGCCGCACGCTTGCCAGGTGGGCTCACCGGTCTGTTCTGGGAATCCCTTTAGATGCTACGGGAGTTTCTTTTCTCGCCTGGAAAGACAGGAGGGGACATGGGGCTGGAAGCCGGGCTGAGGAGAAGTGAGAGCCGGGCGAGGCTGGCTGTTTTTCACTCTTGAAACAGAAGAGAGAGGAAATAAACGTCACCTTGGGAGCAGGTGAAGACCAGGCTTCTTCAAAGACATCTACATCCAAACGGATCTGATGGGAGGTGAAGTCATGAGTGGTTTGCCGAGACTCCTATTGGCCGAAACAAAACAAAACAAAACACAGCTTTGGCTCTGAGACCAGAGAGAAATGTGACTCCCGGGTAAGGAACCATGAACGCTCGCTGTCAGCTCTGGTGTGACTCGGCGTCACGCCAAAGCAGCTGGGCTTCGGAGAGTCTCGGTTTCGCTTGGGGCGTCTTGTGAAAACAGGACGGCTCTCTTCCTCACTCAGCAAGTGTCAGGGCTTCCTGGGTACCGGGGGGCCAGGATAAACTTGAGTATTCGCTGTGCCCTGTTAGGGGCCGAGCATGCAAAGGCAACATGCCTTTCTGCCCATCAACAGATGACTGGTTTCAGAAGACGCGGTGTGTGTGCACAGTGGAATATTACTCGGCCTTAAAAAGAGTGAAGCAGTGCCCTTTGCGGCAACATGGATGGACCCGCTCATAGTGAAGTCAGTCAGACAAGACAGATATCATGATATCCCTTCCACGTGGAATCTAAAAAATAATACAAGAGAGTTTATTTACAAAACAGAAACAGACTCTCAGACATAGGAAACAAACTGTGTGTACAAGAGGGAGAAAAGAAGGGGGGGATAGAGTAGGAGGCTGGGATCAACAGATACATTCTGCTGTATATAAAACAAACAGTAAGGCCATACTGTATAGCACAGAGAGTTGGAGCCAGCGTCACGCAGCAGCCTAGAGTGGAGAAAAAGTGAAAAGATATATATATAACCGAGTCGCTTTGCTGCACACCTGGAACTGAAGCAGCATTGCGAATCAGCTACACACTTAAAAGCCCTATCATCACGTCCTCCTCGGTCTCTCCTTTTTACTCCTTAACATCAAAACACTGCTCGGCACCACGCCACACACGCGCACACAGACACGCACAGGCGTGTGCACACACACACACCCCGCCTTCAGTGTGAGCAGCGTAACATCCCTCGAAGGACCCAGCTGCCTCTCCAGCTCTACTGCGTTCTGAATTCCCAGCGATCGAGCCAAGATAATGTGCTGTTTTAGGCGACTCAAGAAAAAAGTCTCGTTACCATCTTGCCTTCTAACTCGGTTTTTCCTGTCCAGTGATAAGGAGCGTTTACCATTGTTATTTTCCTGCACAACAGTGCAGATGTCCTTAAGCCCTAACTTACACACTTAAAAATGGTGGCAATGGCACATTTTACATTATATACATTTTACCAAATTTTTTTCTAAAAGTTATTTCCTTCCTAAAGTACTTGACATGAAGACAAGGTGGTATTTTTCTGGGGAACACAGGAATTAAAAGCTATGCTTGAAACAATTTAGATCACATCGATCACTGTATGGAAGTTGCTTTTGCCCCAGTAAAAAAAAGCAAATCAGCTACACACTTAAAAAAAAAAAAGCAATTTGCAATGCTGTTTCAGTTTCAGCTGTACAGCAAAGCGATTCAGTTATATATATATTTTTTCACCTCTGACCTACTGGGCGACCATTTCTCCATCCGCAGCCTGCGTTTCTCAACCCTCGGCCTGCATTACTGGCCACCCTCACTGGCCCTTTCTTGGCGCCCTGGTTATCAGGCTGTTCTGACTCCCACTGGTCTCTCAGGCTACCGCTTCCCGCCTCCCTCCACCCACTTACTTCTCCTGTCACTTGGGTTCTTGGCACACTCAGCTCTTCGGGAGCCTGTGACTGCCCCTGAACTTCTAGACAGACGATTGCCTGCTAAGTCAACCCCCTGGGGTACCCCTAAGGTATCTGAACCCCCTTGTCGTATCTGAACGTGAAGCTGTCTGTCATTGCCCCCAGCAACCCTGCCGGAGTAGGGAGAGGCCAGT
Source organism: Cephalophus harveyi (assembly GCA_006410635.1). Taxonomy (NCBI): domain Eukaryota; kingdom Metazoa; phylum Chordata; class Mammalia; order Artiodactyla; family Bovidae; genus Cephalophus; species Cephalophus harveyi. The sequence continues at coordinate 886,154 of SJYT01019333.1, read as the reverse complement.
GGCTTCAAAATCTGTAGGGTTGGAATCGGAATCCTGGGCTGCCTCCCGGTCCAGGTGCCCCAGGTGGTCGCCGGGTCCTGCCCCCTCCCTCGTCCGCTCTCGGTCACCTAGGACCCATCCCACCTCCTCAGAGTCTCTCCTTCCACGTGCCCACGGCCTTCACAGAGGCTCTCTTCCTCACCCAGACGCCGCAGCGGCCTGCAGCTTTCAGCTTGGCCTGAGCTCTCCGCTGCCCCGGCCTGGGCAGCCCCCCTGCAACGCGCACCTAAAGCTCTGCCCTTCTTCTTTGAGGCCTGCAGAGCCTGGCCGGTCCCGTGGCCACGGAGGACAGAATCTCTGTGCGTTGCCCTAGCCTCCTTTCCAGGCTTCCCTCCTCATGATTCTGGTCTCTACCCAGCCCCCAGCCACTCTCATTACCCAGGATGCTCCAGGCTCCGGCTGGTCCCTAACCATTCTCATTACCCAGGATGCTCTAGGCTCCAGCTGGTCCCTAACCACTCTCATTACCCAGGATGCTCTAGGCTCCGGCTGGTCCCTAAGCACTTTACCCAGGATGCTCCAGGCTCCAGCTGGTCCCTAAGCACTTTACCCAGGATGCACTAGGCTCCCCTGACCTCTCACATTACCCAGGACGCACTAGGCTCCAGCTGAGTCCTAACCACTCTCATTACCCAGGATGCTCAAGGCTCCGACTGGTCCCTAAGCACTTTACCTAGGATGCTGTAGGCTCCCCTGACCTCTCACATTACCCAGGACACACTAGGCTCAAGCTGAGTCCTAACCACTCTCATTACCCAGGATGCACTAGGCTCCGGCTGAGTCCTAACCACTCTCATTACCCAGGATGCTCTAGGCTCCGGCTGGTCCCTAAGCACTCTCATTACCCAGGATGCTCAAGGCTCCGGCTGGTCCCTAAGCACTTTACCCAGGATGCTGTAGGCTCCCCTGACCACTCTCATTACCCAGGATGCACTAGGCTCACTCTGGACCCTCATCACCCACAGGACCCAGAATGCACTAAGCTCCTCTTGCCTCTGAGCATCCAGTGCAAATAGCAAACACCTGCCCTTCCAGCCCTACCAAACCCACAGTTCCTGGTGCTCTGGTGGCCTTTCCGTAGCCGGCTTCAGCCTGGTCCTGCCCTGGACTGCTGTCTATACGTGTGGAGACTCCATTCTTCTGCTGTTGTGTTCAAACCACTATTCAGCCTGCATCTGTGCCACCGGTCAGGGTGACCTTTGGCCTTCGTGAGTGTAAGTTCAGACACAAACGTAGGCCTGAAATCCTAGCTCCACTCTGGGTTCCTGGCTGCTCACCCAGACAATCAGGGTGACGCTTACGTTAACGTATCAATAGATGAGTTTTCACTGACATGAGAACATAAAATGTATGGGTTTCTGCAGACTGCTTGGAGTGTGTCCGCAGGTGGCCGCAGGCCTCTCCCCAACTCAGGAACCGTGTTCTAAAGTCCGGAGTCCAGCCCCACCGCGGGGCCCTCTCCCTGTCCCCACTCCCGCCACCCTCAGCTCCCCCCGCCCCCGTCCCCAGGTTGATGGCTTGGCTTCTCCTGCCTCGACCCCCCTCCCTTTCCAGGGTCCGCTTCCTCTCTGGCCTCGTCCAGCCGAGGACCAGGCGCCTTCCCACGATGTTCCTCCCTCCCACCCAGGAGCCTGACCAGCAGGTGTAACTCCCCAGGGAGTCTCCATGGGGGAAGGAGAAGGTTTCCCCAAAGGGCTGGCGCCTCCCCCGGGCGTGGGTGCCGGGCGAGGTGTCCGGGCTTCGCTCTGCTGGCTGAGGACAGCCATTGCCGCCTCTGTGAGAAAGCGTTTGCTCCATTCCGTGTTTCGGGGAGGCGGTGCTGGGGGTCCTGGCCTCCCATCCCGTGGTGACTGTGCTGTTCTAGTTCTCCCTGGTTCTAACCGGTTTGAACCGAAATGTCCTCTGTGGCAGAAGGCATCCCTGGAAGGGGTTCAGTGGGGAACGAGTGATTCAGATCTCTGGCTCTCAAGGATGATGTTTACCCCAGCCTTCCTTCTCTTGGCAGTTTTGTCAGAGACAAGAGGGTCTCCTCCGGGATCACCCTTCAGCGCTGTCCTGGTGTTTCCGCGGCTCATGGAGGGTGGGGATGTTGCTGGAACTGGGATGTCAGCCTGGAGCTGTTGGATATCAGCTTGCTCCAGGGTACTCGGGTCTTGTCCTTTAAGAGACTGAAATTGAATCACTTGCTTCCCAGGTGGCTCAATGGTAAAGAATCTGCCTGCCAACGCAGGAGATGTGGGTTCAGTCCCTGGGTTGGGAAGATCCCCTGGAGAAGGGCATGGCAACCAACTCTAGAATTCTTGCCTGGAGACTTCTTGACAGAGGAGCCTGGCAGGCTACTGTCCATGGGGTCTCAAAAAAGTTGGATACGACTGAGCGATTGAACAGCAACTGACCTGGAGCAGGCCGCCCAGCGGAGGCGGGGTTCGCAGGATGCCCCGGAGGAGCATCACGAGCCCAGACTTGTTCTTCCTTTGTGATCGTCACCTGGAAACCCGGTGCTCGTCTGTGGGGGGTGTTTATTTTCTGCCTCTTTGTGGGATCACGGTAGGGTCTAATTTCATCTCTTCAGGGGATGATTTCTCTTTTGGTGCTTTTCCAGGCTCTCCTGTCTGGCGTTTTCCCGTCCGCCTTGTGACTGTAGAAGCGAACGTTTGCACAGCTGTCTTTTTTGTTGCTTCACTGCTGATCAGCGTCCATGTGGGGCTGGGGCCAGGGCGCGGGAGGCGTCTGCCTTCAGCTGATGCAAGAGCGTCTCTTAGACGCCCATCCTTTCTCAAGGCTGAGAAGGCAGCCCCGAGTAAAAGGACAGTTGAGACCTCAGGCTAGTTACCTTCTGAACGGTCATGCAGACCTCTGCTGCTGCTACTAAGTCGCTTCAGTCGTGTCCGACTCTGTGCGACCCCACAGATGGCAGCCCACCAGGCTCCCCCGTCCCTGGGATTCTCCAGGCAAGAACACTGGAGTGGGTTGCCATGTCCCTCTCCAATGCATGAAAGTGAAAAGTGAAAGTGAAGTCGCTCAGTCGTGTCTGACTCTTAGCGACCCCATGGACTGCAGCCTACCAGGCTCCTCCGTCCATGGGATTCTCCAGGCAGGAGTACTGGAGTGGGGTGCCATTGCCTTCTCCGCATGCAGACCTCTGCCCTCTGAATATTGGGAATTGTTGTGAGCAGTGTATAGACGTGAACCTGAAGCGTTTGGGCGAGGGCGTGAGAACACTGGTGGTTTGGGGTCCATGTTACAGCAGAAGAAATAAAATAAAAAAATTATTTTCTCTGCCGAGCTCTCTCACATCTCAGCTTGTGAGACAAAGCAAATCCATCATAATAAACTGTCTCTAAAGAGGCATAGACTAGAGCGGTCGCAGAGACCTTCGGCTATGCTGAGAGTGGGCTGTCTACACCGCCCAGGGCTTTGACGTCACCACAGGGCCGTTGAGCAGGGCAGCGTGGCTGTGACTTTAATGAAGTTTCATGAATTAAAGTCTGTGTTGGTCAGCGCTGCTTGAACCACACAACACGTCGTTTAGTCACACAGTCCTGTCCAACTCTTTTGCGACCTCATAAACTGTAGCCCGCCAAGCTCCTCTGTCCATGGGATTTCCCAGGCAAGAATACTGGAGTGAGTAGCATTTCCTTCTCCAGGGGATCTTCTCGACCCAGAGTGCCTTTGGCAGGCAGGTTCTTTACTGCTGAGCCGCCTGGGAAGCCCGCGCTGCTGGAAACACGGTGTTAAATCATCTGGGGGTGAGTTATTTCACCAGCTCTTACTTCCCTACTGAGCTCCACCCCCTCCGCCCCGCGGCCTGGAGGGTATTCGGCTTGGCTGTTGGAGGCCTTTCAGGTGTCGTGTGGCTGAAACAGAGCCCTCATCACCCCGCCAGCCTCACGGCCTCACCCGCTCATCCTGCCAGCCTGTCGAGAACCACCATCCGTAGCGGGGCTCCAGCCGGGTCTGAGTCACTGTCTTCTTGATCATCAAGTCCTACAGATCACCCGCCCGTCTGCAGCCCCTGTGGCAAAGCCTTTCCATTTCTTGCCCGAATAACCGCAACAGCTTCCTGAGCCATCTTCCTGGTCAAGCCATGCAACTGACTCTTCTCTTACAACCGGGGCAATATTTATACGGCGTGAACCAGAACTTGTACCGGTCCGCTTCAGACCCTCGGGGCTCGTCAGCAGCGGCTTCGCTATGAAAGCAGGGAAACCCCAGACAGCAGGGGTCTAAGCAAAGTAGCTGTTCGTGTCTGTCATCACTGGAGTCATCCAGGGCTGGTGTGGCCAGTCTCCTGACTCCGGGGCCCGGACGCTCCCTGTCTGCTAATTCTGCAGCACGTCCACATCCCGGCCAGCGCAGCGGCGGGAGCGAGGAGGCGGGATGCTCCCCCTTGAAGGCCGCCTCTCAGAGGCTGAGGGCACCGCATCTTGCCTCCCCACAGTGTCCGGCCCACAGCCGGTTGCTGGGGGCGAGGGGGTGGTGCCGGCGATGGCGCTCCATCGTGAACGTCCACAAGCCCGCAGGAGACGGGGCAGAGGCTGTGGGCGGTGGCCCTTGGCCTTTGCCTCCCCCTCCAGCGGCTTTCATGGTGCAGCCCGAGCTCCTCGCTGCGGCCTGTGAGGTCCTGTGAGGCCTGCCTCCCGCTCACCTCTCTGCTTTCCAGCCAAATGGACCTTTCCGTTCGCTGTGTGCTGGGCTTTCCCTGCTTCCTTAGGTCATCCGTACTGGCTTGCCCTCTGCCTGAAGCGCTGCGTCCTGGCCCTCGCAGGCTGGGCCCCGTCTCGTCACCGTGACCCTGCTCACAGCGCATCGGCGGCCAGCACCCAGATGATTCCTTCAGGACTGTCTGCCTGTTTCCCGGCATCCACCACTCCCTGGAGATGCACTGATTTATCTGCGTCTCCATCAGTGCCACCCCCTGCTCTGGAGTGAACTCCAGGAGCAGGGCCTCTCATCCTTCTTTCCCCCTGTATCTCTGGTACCCAGGGCTGTACCTGGCACAGAAAGGGTGTCTGAATATGAGTTGAGTAACTGCAGGAATTCATGGCACCATCAGAGTAGAAGTATGTGTGTGGAGCAGAAAGGCTGGAGTTCTCTTGGTCCATTTCTCATCCATGAAGGATGAGGGGAAAGGGACGTGATGGTGTCACGTAGGTGGCTATGAATGGTAGCGGCAATTAGCTGAGATTTCTCATGAAAGCCTCGTGGATTAGACAGATTCGGACTGGGAGCCGAGAGAATTGGCTAGATCTAGAACCAATCACTCACCCCTCTGCTGCCACGACTGACCGACGATCTGGGGGCAGCGGACGAAAGATGCCCGTGAGCTTGGTCTTGAGTTTATCTTGCCCTCCACCTTCTGTCCCTCCTCAGAGAGGTTTCCCTGGCTGCTCACACAGAATTCACTGGCTTATTTCTCTTACTATACCCTGATTCTCTGCGTGCGCTTTTAAAACGTTGTTTGATCGAGGCACAAAGCTCTGATAGGGAGCCTCCGTCGTCACCCTCTCTGCGCGGTGCGCCGTGTTAGCTGTGTTCACTTTCCTGTGCAGCCGCCACCACCATCCGTCTCCCGCTGAAACTGTGCCCGGGACACACGGGCCTCCCCTCCCCCTCGCCAGCCCCCACAGCCACGTTCCGCTTTCTGTCTGCATCTGAGTCCCCTGGGGACCTCACGCTGGTGGCATCACGCCGTATTTATCCTTTTGTGCTGGTTTATTTAACGTATCATGAAGTCTTCAAGGTTCACCCATGTTGTGAAATGTGTCCGGATTTCTGTTTTAAGCCTGAGTAGGAGAAGGCAATGGCAACCCACTCCAGTATTCTTGCCTGGAGAATCCCAGGGATGGCGGAGCCTGGTGGGCTGCCGTCTATGGGGTTGCAGAGTCGGACGCGACTGAAGCGACTCAGCAGCAGCCGCAGCAGCAGGCCTCCGGTGGCTATCTAGACTGTGTGTACCTCATCTGTCCTCTGCATCTGGACACCTGGGTTGCGCCCACCTTCTGGCTGATGAAGGGAGCAGGGACGAGACCTTGCTTCCAGTTCTTTGGGGTGTATACTCAAAAGTGGGATTGCTGGATTATAAGGACTCACTTTTTCCATCTGCAAGATGAAAGTGTTGGCCCTGGGCCCCGGGCTGTCTCCAGCGTGGCATGGCCTGGCCCGCGGGGAGCAGGGCCCGCAAAGCAGCTGTGGCCAGTGGTGCCAGTCTCCTCCGGGCACCAAGGACAAGCCTGTCTCAGAGGAAGCGGGAACCTCCCGCGGCCACTTTATTCAGAGCCCCTCCGCTGACTTGACAAGCAAGCGGACTCGTTAAGGAGGACAGTGCCCCTTCCCAAGCACATGGCTGGGGCTTCGTCTGTGATCTCTGTGCAGCAAGCCAGTTTCCCTTCTTCCTCTCTGTCCAGCGCTGAGGCCTGTCTGCCTTCCTGCAGGGCGCCCTCGGGGCCGCGTCCCCAAGCATCCCTTCCTGCCCCCCTCTTGTCTTTCCTCTGGTCTGTTTCTCAACTCCGGGGCAGCTTTCCGAGCCGGGGCGGCATCACTGGTGTGTTTCTAGCTAATGGCGAGCCAGGTTGTGTAATAAATGCGTTTGCCGGTAATTAAAGACGTGGGAGGAGCATGTAAAGATGCTGTTTTGAAGCCCTCTGAGACCTCTCGTGTCCAGCGGGGACTGAAGTGTTTAAATGGGGAGATGGAGAGCTGCGTTGTTTCGAGTGCAGCGTGGCTGGTTTGGCAGCGTCCCGCTTGAGTTCAGAGCCGAGGCGCTTGTCGAGAGATCTTAGTGCCTAATGGATCACTCTGCAGGTGCTCTTGGAGAAGGTGAGCGGAGAAACACTCAGAGACGGGATCTGCCCTGCCGACAGGCAGCTGACAGATGCGTCTCCGTCCTGGGGGCAGAGGACTCTCTGAGGGTGCTTTGCTGTGAGGACAGGGGTGGTGTCTGGGGGCCAGTAGCAGGTACCTGTGCCTGTTCCCAGCAGGGAGGACGCGGATGTCCTCATCTCCGGTCAGTGTTGTGACCTCAGAGGACATCCCTGAGGAGCCCAGAGACCTTTAAGGAACCTGGGCCACTGGGGCCGCAGGGAGGGACGGTGTGAGTCCGTCTATAACAAACCACCAGTTGTGCGGCTCGATTAGGATATCTAGGTTTGGGGCCTTTGTGTTTTATTGGGTAAAATGTACATAACGTTAGGGGCTTCCCAGAAGGCACTAGTGGCAAAGAACCCTCCTGCCAACGCAGCAGATGTAAGAGACCTGGGTTCTATCCCTGAAGAAGAGAATGGCTACCCACGCCAATATCCGTGCCTGGAGAATCCTACTGACGAAGGAGCCTGGCGGGCTACAGTCCACGGGGCTGCAAACAGCTGGACACGACCGAAGCGACTTAGCACGCACGCACATGCACAGAGCGTAAAACCATTCCGGCCCTTTTAAATGGGCTGGAGTGCGACTCAGTGGCGCTGAGCATGCTCGTGCTGGAAGCGTTGCCCCCACCCGTCTTGGAGTGTTTTTCGTCTTGGAGTGTTTTTTGTCTTGGAGTGTTTTTTGTCTTGGAGTGTTTTTCGTCTTGGAGTGTTTTTCATCTTGCAGAACTGAAACTGTCCCCAGTAAACCACGCCTGCCCGTGCCCTCCTCCCAGACCCTCACACCCACGTTCTCCCTCCTGTCTCTCCGAGTCCAATGACGCTGGGGGCCTTATGTAAGTGGGATCACCAAGGATTTGTCTTTCGGGGCTTTGTTCACTGAGCGGAGTGTTGTCAGGGTTCCTCCACGCTGTGACCTGGGTCAGAGTCCCCTTCCTTTCTGAGGCTGAGTCGTGTTCCACCCTGTGGGCATAGCCACTCAGGGGGCCTCCTCTTCTGGACGGTTGTGGGCAACGCCGCTGTGGACAGGTGAGCACAGCGGTCCGTCCAAGGCCCTGCTTCCAGCTCCTTGAGGACACACGCTCTGAGGAGGAGTTGCTGGGCCATAGAGTTTCGAGGACTTTGTGTGTGTGTGTGTGTGTGTGCGTGCTGCTAATGAAACTTTTATTTGAATGAGTCACAGTTAAACATTCAAGCTGTTGAACAATCTTCAGAGAAAACTGGAATGTGCAAGGCTGAGTTCGCTTTAGATATCATCAGTGTCTTCATCATCATCTCCGATGTCATCAAACTGGGTTTCATCATCATCTCCAGGACCAAATAGTCACTGCTTTCTTTGGAGACGATCTGATCTAACTTTCTACAGCAGAATAAGAGTTAATGTTGACTTTTTTTTCAAATAGAATGAATAGGAGGCAAAAAATACAGTCATTATTTAGTAATCAAATTGCAAGTTTGAACTAGGTGATGTGATGATGAAACCAGAGGCAGTGTTGTTTTTGTTTTGTTTTTTGTACCTTTTTATATAATAATAATAATTATTATTATATATGCATGTTTCTTCCTGCCTCTAGAGAAATGTGCTTTTGAACTGATTTTCCTACTGATATGATTTTAAAATGTTTACAGCATTCATAGTTTTCACTTGTCTATACTTTCAAAGAACAAAGGCGCATTTAGATGGAATGCTTGTTTAAAACGGGTCTGATGGATTAAAGCCTTTCATTGTAAAGTCGGTTTGTGGTAAGAGATTGTTTTAGAGCAGGAGCATCTGCTTTGCAAAGATTCACCATTGGAATGTCTTTATAAGTGTAATCTCTCCCAGTGCACTGATCTTTAAGTCAGTGTGCAAAAAAAAACATTGGTTTGCACAAACTGTTTGTGTTCCTGCTCGTAACAGCCCATAGGCAATACCCATCAGCTCTGGGAACAAATGGCCTTGAGGTTGTGGCCTGACACCTTGGCGGTGTTTGTGGAACTGCTGGTGTGTGTCAGGGACAGACAGGGACTGGCATTGCCCCTGCAGGACCCCGAGGGGCACGTCCGCACAGCCGAATAAAATCATGTCGCCCAGAAGAGTCTTTTTGGAAAATGACTGACTGTGTGTGTCTGTTTACCCGACGGCTTCCGTCTTTCAAAGGCTCCCGCTGCCTCTCAGGGCGGCCGGGGGGCCTTCCAGCCCCTCTTTCCCACTGCCCCCTCCCCTGCCCATTCAGGCCCTCAGAAACTTTGCCTCTGTGGCATCTGGATTCTGCATGGCGCTCTTTGCTGGAACACTCCCCTGACGTTTTCTCTGGGTGAAAATTGCTCAGGTCCTCAAATGACAAGTGTCCCATTTTTTCCAGTGGTTTTTCTCCTGGCCCCATCACCCCCCACCAGCCCTTCTGAGCTGGGGGCCTCCTCACTCGTCACAGTGACTGCCTTCAAACTTCAGTGTGATTAGACAGNCTGGAACACTCCCCTGACGTTTTCTCTGGGTGAAAATTGCTCAGGTCCTCAAATGACAAGTGTCCCATTTTTTCCAGTGGTTTTTCTCCTGGCCCCATCACCCCCCACCAGCCCTTCTGAGCTGGGGGCCTCCTCACTCGTCACAGTGACTGCCTTCAAACTTCAGTGTGATTAGACAGTGAATAGGTACAAATATAAGAAGTCAGACATGAAGGATCCCAACACGACGCACAGTGGAGGAACCCAACTGTCCTTCGGCATCCCCGTGCGCCCCCCACACCAGCCACTGTGTCCCCCTCCCCGCCTTCGGTCTCTGCGAGCCTGGCTTTTGCCTTTCCCCTTCGCTTGCTCTTCTTTGCGCTTTCGCTGTGTCTGCAGGATTTGTAGACGATATGTCCGCTGGCTCGCATGTTTTGAACGTCCAGGTCAGGACCGCGCACCTGTCCTGGACGTTTGTTTTCCCCTGGCGTGCGCCCCAGGGGCTTCTGTGTTGACCTTGGCAGGCGGAACTCCCTCACTTCGCTGCTGGCCCACCGCTCTTTGACCCCTGATGGATTTTTCACGTCTCTCTACGCCTCTCTCCCTTCTGCCCCATCTTCATCCCAACACACAACTTTAAACTCCCACAGGGCGTTCATCTCGCCAGCATCATGCCCCAGCTTCCAGCACACACGGAGGTACTGAGTACAGGAAGCCATTCTGTGTTGACCTTGGCAGGCGGAACTCCCTCACTTCGCTGCTGGCCCACCGCTCTTTGACCCCTGATGGATTTTTCACGTCTCTCTACGCCTCTCTCCCTTCTGCCCCATCTTCATCCCAACACACAACTTTAAACTCCCACAGGGCGTTCATCTCGCCAGCATCATGCCCCAGCTTCCAGCACACACGGAGGTACTGAGTACAGGAAGCCAGGCGCTGGGTCTGCGGGTCTGCGTGTGGCGGTCACAGCCCAGGACAGCATCCTCGTGGGGCCACCGCTCCATCCCCCAGCCCTTCCCTGCCGTGTGCCCTCGACCACAGCTCAGCACACTCTCTGTAAGGGCCAGATGGAGAGTATCTCCAGCTCTCTGGGCCAAAGGGTTTCTCTCGCAACTGCTCTGCCGTCCTAGCATAAAGCAGCCACAGATGATGTGTCCACAGAGGAGTGCACCAATAAAACTTTAATTGCAAAACTAGCTGTGGGCCATATGGGCCCATCAGCTGCGTTTGCCAGCATCTGCTCTGGAGGACTTTCCAGAGTGGAAGCCCTGACTGCACCATGCCTCCAGACGAGGGCAGGCAGGGTGGGCCTTGGCGCCTGTGAGGCCAGAGGTGAGCTCAGTGGCTCCATCCAGGTGGGAAGGTAACAGTTTCCAGACCGGGACCACAGCTTGCCTTCCAGCGGCCTGCTGTGCGTGCGTGTGGAGCTGTGAAGGAAGATTCCTCTGGGGCCCTGAGGTGCGGGAGGGGATAGGGTTTGGACGGCCACCTCCCCGTCCTTCCCCGGCCCTTGCTTCCTGATTCCCCGCCAACCCCTGCAATGGGAGCCTGGCTGGCCGTGTGTGCAGACGACGGAGGGTCAAGCACGCAGGGTGTGTTCGGGGGCTGGGGGCGGGGGGCGGGCGGAAACGTGGCCTGATGTCTTATGGACTTGGGCAGAGCGGCTTCTTTGAAGAGTTCCAGGTACGAATCGGGGCATCGACCTTTCTGAGCTGTTTTCCTGACCCTTGTGTGTGCTTCTCACAGTATCAGGGCAAACTCGGGTAGATGGAGGCGAACACTGGATCGGTCTTGGTCTTTCTCTTCTTTAATGGGGATGCTTAGCTCCCAGGATCCCTGAGGGAGGCAACTTACTCTTCATGGAACCTAATCATTTGAAACAAATGTGGCCAAAGGGAGGTCCGGTGAGGAGGACAGGAGAAGGGTGAGTGGCTCCGGTGCTGGGGGGCTGGCCCTCACCCCTCGCTGACGGCACAGTGCCCGGGGGGAAGGGGCCACCCCCAATGCCACAGCGAGTGGGGGGACCGAGGCCGAGACGCAGGCCGCCTGGCTGGGAGCTGCCGCTCATGGCCACAGGGCAGGGGCCTTGGATTGGCTGCTTCTCTCTGCCGAGGAGCTGGGCAGTGGTCCTGAAACCTTCAGTCCGCCTGTCTGCTCTCCCACCTCAAGGATGCCCGACCTTTGGCAGAAGAAACAGAAGCCACCCTTGTGAGAGCCACCGAGGAAGAGGAGGGTGTGAAATGGGAGGGGCTAAGCCTGCACTGAGGAAATGGCCACCCACTCCAGTGTTCTTGCCTGGAGAATCCCAGGGACGGGGAGCCTGGTGGGCTGCCGTCTATGGGGTCGCACAGAGTCAGACACGACTGAAGCGACTTTGAGGAGGAGAAGCCTGCACTGAGGTCTGGGGGCCGAAGTCCAGGTGCTGAGCCGCTTCCCGGGATGCTGGCAGGCGGAGAGACCCCGGCGGGGCCCAGGGTCAGTCTCCGGGACAGGCCTGGGCTCTGCGGGGGCCGATGGAGCTGGGGGCCTAGAGACAGCTCAGGACACAGAGCTTCCAGGAGGTTGGGGCCGCCTCTTCATGCGTGATGCATGTTTGAACAATCAACTCCCTGTAGCAAGGTGTGAATGCCACTGGGACCTTTGGCCAGTATTCCGCCTGACCTTGGGCAGGTCCCCGTGTCTGGCCCTGACCCAAGAGCTGTGAACAGAAGTGACACGTCCCTCCTGGGCCTGAGCATTGAATTACTGGTGAGGGACCTGGGGGCCTTAACACATAACCACTCTTTCCACCTGACCCTCAAGAGGCGGTGATAATCAGAGACCCAGCCAGCCTGCATGGGGCACGTGGTGTGAGTGAGAAGTGGCCTCCTGGTGTTCTGAGCATCTGAAATTACAGAGAGTTTTTTGTTCCTGCAGCCTGACGTAGCCCCACGACCAACACACAAGCCCGTGCGGGCTTCTCTGTGCAGACCCCTGCTTGCACCGTTTTTTAATGTCAGCGAGCTGGGAAGAACAGGAGAGAAAGTTCACGCTGACTTTGGACAGAGTTTTATCAAGAATAAATAAGTTGCAAAGATAGGGCCCACCTGCATCGCGCTTTGCACGTGGTGATGAATCTGCCAAGAATTCGGGGGTCGTGATGATGTCAGGAAGCGATGCTTCCTGGGTCAGGCCGTTGTTAGGAGCCCAGATGTGCAGAAATACCCTTCACCGATGCGGCCAGACCGGCCACTCCCTCGAGTCCTCATCAGCGCTCTTGACCGTGGCTGGGACTCACTCACCAGAAGAGCCTCCCCTCACATCCCACCCAGGATGTTGGACGTTCCAGGAGGGCCAGCCGGACGGGTGTCGGGTCCAACAGCGTCCTCCCCAGGTACGCACACAGATGCCCGCCCACCTGAAACGCTCCTCCGAGCATCTCCAACACCTGCCTCACCCGCTGAGTCTGGGCCACGCGCTCGGCCGGCGGGCCTGTTCGCTCCGCGTGTGTGGTTGGCGCGTCAGCCGCTGCTCCGGCCCTGGACGCGCTTCCTGCCGAGTGTCCTCAGCGGTCGTCATTTTGGGGTTGCTCTCCTCTTCACCCCTCTTCTCCCTCATCGTGTCCTCCATGTTTTCTCTTGCTCACAAGTAGGTGTTTGCTCCTCTCTGTCTGTCTCTCTCCCCGACACCCCAAAGATTTAAATCGATGCTGTTCTGAGATCCCTGATTCTAGGGAAATGTTCCTTTTTCAGCATCCCTTGTGACCAGGGCTGCGGGGCGCCTAGGAAACCCCCCAGCCGGGCCCCGAGGGGCTCGGCGAGCAGGGCGCGGGCCCTGAGCCCACCCGCTGTCTCCAGTCTGAGTGTGTAGCTTCTGCCTCAAGCTCCGGGGGTGTTGGATTTCAGCTTGTGTTCAGGGTGAGGCGCTGCAGGGTGTGGGAGAAATCTAGCCCCGAGGGAAAGGAAAGGCGCCGCCCTCCAGGCCCCACAGGTGTGTTGATTCAGTGCCACACGAGCTGAAATTCCCGGCCAAGTGGAGACGCTGTGCACCCCCGCCCTGGGCCCTGCGGCGGCGGTGCCGCGGGTTTGCGCTGCTGTGTCCTTCCGTTCACAGACAGCGTCCTCCAGCATGAGAAATAAGTCTCATCTTTGACAAGGACCTTTCTCGGGAAACATTTGGTAACTTTCAGATAGTTGTGTCTGACTCCTTGCGAGCCCCATGGACCGTTGCCTGCCAGGCTCCTCCGTCCACGGGCTTCTCCAGGCGATACTGGGGTGGGTTGGCATTTCCTTTTCCAAGGGATCTTCCTGACCCAGGGGTCAAACCCGCACCTTCTGCATTGCAGGCGGATTCTTCACCGTCTGAACCACTAGGGAAGCCCCGAAGCTTATGGACTATCGTTAGGGTGGGCCTTTCTCTCTGGGGGCTTCCCACCTTCTTGGTTGTAAGACTTTTTGATGGGGAAAAGTGAAAAAAGTGAAAGTCACTCAGTCGTGTCTGACTCTTTGCAACCTCATGCTGCTGCTGCTGCTCAGTCACTTCAGTCGTGTCCGACTCTGTGCAACCCCATACACGGCAGCCCATGAGGCTCCCCTGTCCCTGGGATTCTCCAGGCAAGAACACTGGAGTGGGTTGCCATTTCCTTCTCCAATGCGTGAAAGTAAAAAGTGAAAGTGAAGTCGCTCAGTCGTGTCCGACTCTTCGCGACCCCATGGACTGCAGCCCACCAGGCTCCTCCGCCCATGGGATTTTCCAGGAAGAGTGCTGGAGTGGGGTGCCGTTGCAGTGCGTGGAATTCTGGTGGGGAGGCCCGTCTATTCTGAAGCGCCCGCCCAGCCTTGCTTGCGCCTCTCACGGTCGGCGCGCTTCTCTCCTGCTGGCTCACGCGGCACACGTGTGTCCTGTTGAGTTCTGTCCAAACGGCCCCTTGCCGGGCGTGTATGGTGACCTGTGCCGCTTGCACTGAGCTGCATCAACAGCTGCTGAGATGTTAGTGACGCACGTGAATCAGTGAAGGATGGGTGCGGGTGGCTGGAAGTCACCGGAAATCCAGGAGAGAGCCGTGTGCGTGTTCAGAGACACAGGAGGCCTTCCTGTGGGAGGAGGCCTGAATCGGCACGTTTCCTGACAAGGAGTCAAGAGGGCACGTTCTGTAGTGAGAGGAAGCGGGGTGGTCGAGTGGGGCCGCAAGGGTCGGGGAGGGGCACGGAGGGTGGTGGGGCCGAGGGGGCTCTTGTTTAGTCGCTGAGTCGTGCCCGACTCTTTGCAACCCCGTGGACTGTAGTCCCCCAGGCTCCTCTGTCCGTGGGATTTCCCGGGTAAGAATACTGGCGTGAGTACCCAGGGAGCGAACCCTTGTCTCCTTGGCAGGTGGGTTCTTTACCACGAGGGAGAGGCTCTGACATGGCCCCAAAGGTGGGCTTCAGGGGAGCGAGCCCCCTCCTTCTGGGCGGGCTCACTTTGCAGCCTGGTTTGGTCTTGGCCCCGCCGTGGTTAAGGGACTTGCTCAAATCCGACAGTGAACCAGTGACGAGGGGGAGGAGGGGGCCGGAGTCCAGTCTCTGGTCCAGCCTCTCCCCCGCGGTTCCCCTCTGAGATGACGGCACAATGGGCGTTTGTGCCCTGAAGCCAGCGTTAGCATTTACTGCTCGCGCTCACTGGCACGATTGTTTAATAAAATCTGCAGGGTCTTTATTACCCCGAGTGCAGCATGTTTTCCAGAGAATTGTTTGTGGCCGTAAAACATTCCAGGGTGGAACATAGAGGAGGCTTCCCAGTGCCCACTAGAATGGGAACAGAAATACGCATGGCACCAAACGAATTTATTTCTACTATTAAAGTTCCTAGTGTATCAGCTACTTAAAAGGCACGTCCGAGTGAACAGGGGAGGCGTGTGGCTTCCTCTGAGGGGAGTCCTTAATGAGGAGAGAGCCGCTGCCAGGCACCTGCACCCGCCTCCCTTCTTCCTGCCCCGTTAACCCGGAAGTCGTCTTTGCCAGCAGTGACCTAGCGCATATGCACGTGCTCGCTCACCGAGTCGTGGCCGACTCTTTGCGACCCCCTGGCCTGTAGCCCACCAGGCTGCTCTGTCCGTGGGGCTCTCCAGCAAGAGCACTGGAGTGGGCTGCCATCTCCTCCTCCGGGGGCTCCTCCTGACCCAGGGGTAGAGCCCGAGTCTCCTGAGTCTCCCGCACTGGCAGGTTCCTTACCGCCGAGCCACCCCGGAGGCCCCGTGCACGTGTTCAAGGCGCGCTAATTGATTGGAAGGAGCCAGCTGCAGCGCGGCCTGGATACTCAGCATGCCCGCAGAGAGCACACACAGCAGGGGCTGAAGTCTCCCTCCCTGGAGAGAGGGACTGTGCGCAGAGCAGGAAGCAGCCTCCACGCCAGCCCTGAGCAGCTTCTGCCCAGAACTGCTCCCTCGGCCCAGGGCCGTGGCCTTGGTGCTTGCCATGGGCCCACATTGGTCCCCAGGCAGAAGGCTCACTAGGGGGCATGGCCACCTGGGAGATGAATGGTTTCATCGGATGCCTGACTATGCTCGAAAATGGAAAAGCAGTTAGCTTCCCAAGCGTCACTGGCTGGTCCTCCTTCAAAACACAGAATGTGCTGCTGGGACACGATCCTGAGACTTAACCAGCCCGACGGCAGCTGTCCAAGGAGCGTTTTGACAGGGGTGGTTTGTCTGAGGCTGCGGAGCTGGTGAATTAACTGGTGACCAGGCAGTCACCAGCGGGCCTGTCTTCTCTTGGGCTTGCTTTTCATCTTTTCCTGCTTTTTCCCAGGTAGCTTATTGCTATTGAGAGCCTCCCTTCTTGTCGCTGCTAAGATTGTTTCTTCCCCTAAACGTGCTTTTCTGTGTGAAGCGATGAATGTCTTTGACTTTCTGCCCTGACTCCCTTACCCCCGTCAGTATCACCGTCATTCCTCAGCTCTCCGTGCTTGCTCTTGGGCCATCATGAACACCCCGCCGCTGCTAGGGAGATGCTGGAGGCCGGCAGTCCTCTCTTCAGAAGTGGTTCTTAAGCCCACGGCTGCCAGCAGTTCCAGCCCAAGTCTATCAGGATCCTCAAAGGTTAGATTGGGAAAGGCCGGGACCATCAGCACCACCGTCAGCTCAGAGAGGTCGCGCCGGCCGGGGTCTCACTGGTCTCAGCAAGAGAGCGGCCGTGGAACCCACCTTGCTCTAGCCTCTGCCTACATGTCGCTTGGGTTCACGGGGCGCTGAGACCCCATCAGCATCTTCTCGGCTTCTCCCCGTCCCCAGGGCTCTGGCCCACGCTCCCTCTGCCCCCATAGCTCTTAGCGAACCATCACTTCCTGGCTGCACTCCACTCTTACTTACACGCGAGCGTTCCACGGAGGAGAGCATTCCACGGAGGAGAGCATTCCACGGAGGAGAGCATTCCACGGAGGAGAGCATTCCACGGAGGAGCCGTCAGCTTGACTTCTCTGCAGGTGGACTCCTCGGCCTCTCCACTTCTCACGGTCATGGCCGGGTCCGCCTCTTCCCCGTGGGCTGCTCGCTTTCCCTTCTGACTGTTGGGAACTCATCTCTGAGATCCCCCCTGTGTCCACACGCTCCCCGAGACTGGATCACAGTTCTAGTCTGTGCTGACCCCCCGTCCCAAACGGTGAGCCCTCCCATCTGTCTGCTCTGAGTGTTTGGTGCAAAGCGTGGTGCCCTAGCGGGACCCAGAGTCCACACCGCCAGAGGGTGCCGCGCACACACGCGTCCTGCTGAGGCCGGGATGTAACCCACCCTGTCCCCTCAAGGGGAGGGTGGCATCGGGCCTGTGGAGACCGGTGCAGATTGCTGTGTCCAGAGAGGGACAGTGGGCGTGGTGGTGAGAACTCAGGTTCTAAAGCCAAGCGATGTGTCCCCGAACCAGCGTGTGACGCCGGGCAGTGCCTAGCCGCTTTGTGATCTGCGTCCTCATCACAAGATGGAGCCAACAGCGGCGCCCGTCTCCCGGGGTGGCTGAGGGTGAGCTGACGGAGGAGGTGCCCACGGTGCCCGACAGGCCCCAGAAAGCGTGAGCCGTTGTCACCTCCGTCATCACCATCACCGTCTCCCGCCACCATCTGTCTTCCACTTGAAGCACAGAAATCACAAGGTCACCTCTCCCAGCGGAGCGTGGACCGGGCGGTCTGCCCCTGAGCGGGACAGAGATCCTCCCCCGGCTTCTCGCGACCTCCACTCCAGGGCCAGTGCAGACAGGGCCTCCGTCCAGCACCAGCTCGGCGCCGTCTCTTGAGGATGGTGCCCTGACATGAAACGGCTGAGCATGGCTATGTCTGAGCCCCCAGCCCACCGTGGGACTGAGGTTCTCAGGACTCAGCATGTCGGCCTCTAGTTTGGCTGTGATTTATCACAGGAGAGGAAACAGCAAACTCAGCGCAGGGCGAAGTCCGCAGAGGGCCAGGCCTGACTGCAGCGTCCACTCCCGGGGAGTCCCACGGAGGGGGGCTTCATTCCCCAGCTACAAGCTGTGATGACACGTGGGAGACGGTGCCGCCAGGAGCCCATCGGAGACCCCACACCTGGGGATTTGACCAGGGCTGATCACACCAGCCCCCTCCGCCCGGCTCGGGCCAGACTCCAGGCTCTCAGCAGGAAGCAGGTGCTTGGAGTGAACCGCTCTGCCCACGCAGTGTAGGTCCCAGGCCCATGCTGGTTGGCCGGGGCACCAAGGGACGCATCCTGAAGTCCCGGGCCCTGGACATCACGTCACGTCCGCTCAGCATCTCGGTCCACCTCCCTGAGCTGGACAGGATTCCCCATGTGGCCCTCCGGGGGCCCTGCAGCTGAGATGCTGGTACAGCTGCCGTTCTTATCCTGCATCTGAGGCTCGCGTTTCCTGTCACTTCCTTCTGTAATACACCCTGCTCGAAGCGCCCAGGAGACACGACTGGCCGGCTGGGTATGTCCTCTCTGACCGAGGACAGGGCCCCTCTGTGCCCGGCTCCTGGACCTTGCCATTTCCGACTCAGAGGTCCAGCTGTTTCAGCTTCCGCCAGGCGGTCGTGCCTGAGGGTCTGAGCTCAGACTTCGGACTGTGCTGCCCGCGCTCGACCCCAGCCATCTGAGCACGCTCGGGCCGCTCCTCACTTTCCCCTTCCGTAAAGTGGGGATAGGGGCACCCACCTCCTAGGATGCTCGCGGACTTCAAGGAGACACCGTTTTTCGTTGCTTCTAAAGTGCAGTCCTCCCCGGCCTACACACACACATATTTTAGCGTTTGTGAAATCAGGATGCATCTTACGATCGATGTCGGAGGTTAACTGGCAGCTCTCTCTGTCTCGGTGGTCCATTCATTAACGATGCATCTTAAAAAATCACTGGCCTCGTACATTAGATAAAATACCATGAAAAGCATGCAGCGCTCAACACCACGCGGGCAGCAGGCAAGTGTTCGGGAAGCTTAGCTGTTACTGCCGCGGCCGGCGAGGCCGCCCCTCCAGGAAGACCAGCTGGCACTCGTCTAGCGCTTTCTATGTTTAGGTGCCTCATTGTTCGACCCCACAAGACAGAGATTCGCCTCCTCATTTTACAGATAAGGAAAGCGGGGCTCGGGACGTCCAGGCAGCTCACCCGCACCCAGCAAGGAAGGGGCAGACTCAGGAGCCTGCAGGCCACGCCCCCGGCCACGTTCGGCCGGCTGCCGGTGCTGTGTGGACACTGAGCTGTGACTGGTTTTTATTCTCTTTTACGATTCATGAAACATCAGAAGATGAGTGTTCAGCGATGTGTGAAAACTGTAAGGAGCTGGAGTCTCCGTGCCCCGCGGTAGAGCTCTTTCGAGCCGGCCCTGCCCCCGCAGCTCTGTGGCTTCTGCACTGGGGTGCCAGCATCGGTCGGTCCCGACGGAAAGCCCGTGGCCCGAAGCACCAACACCTTCACCGTTTGGCTTTTGACGGGAGAAGCTGCTGACGCGTGGCCTGGGTCTTGGCCCGCCCACCTGTGTCCGCTGGAGGAGAATCTTGTTCATTTTTGCCTCCCAGACTTGGCAGCCACTCAGCCAGCGGCGGCTACTTCAAATTTCTGAAATGGCTCCTGAGTCTTAACAGTAGATCTCGAGTTGTGCTGGTAACCCGGGTACCAGACAAACGTCAAAATAAAAATGCTCATCGAGGAGAGGACCCTAGTTGCGGAACCTCTCCAAGGCGCTTTCCCAAATCAGTTCATATTTGTGTTACAGCATCTCTTAAAGGGTAAATAAAATATAAACTGGCTCCCTTAGAATAAGACCACATTCCCAGGAGCTGTGGAATTCATTGAAAAAAAAAAAAGCCTGAGGTCGGAGCTGGTTTAAGGAAGCCGAACGCTTGACCTGTGCTCTCTGCCCTTGAAAGGCCTGCCGTGTGGCTGGAGGACCCAGGGCAGGGCAGCGGCTCGGCAGGCAGGAGACCCTTCGGCCTTGGGGGCGGAGACGCGGGTCCCTGATGCCCCGCTTTGAAGGCCCTGCTGGTTTCAAGAGGTCGGTCGAGTTATTGACACATGACCAGGATCGATGTTCCCTCCCCATTAAATGTGTACAAGGTAGGCAGACGGAGGCACCGGCAAGGTCACGGGGAACTTGCTCAACCTGGAGTTTGAGCAGGCATTCAGGCAGGTGGGCCCACAGCCCCGTGAGCAAGGAGCTCCACGGCCTCGGACCCCATGGCCGCAGGGGCTGCTGGTCTGGACCAGCACGACTGACCAGTGCCCTAGGCAGCCTGCCCACCCCGATGAGGCTTCCTCCCAAGTCAGGGTCCCAGAGAGAGTCCACTCTTCATGCCTGTGCAGAGGGAGCTTCGTGGAGTCAAAATCAAGAGCGAGCCCCCTGCCCTCGGGGGTCCACACCCACCACCTCTGCCTGAGACTCCAAGCTCCTCGAGGACCCACTCAGGATTCTTCCACATGTGTTTAAGCATTTAACTCGTCTTGCTAAATAATTTCCATGTAAGTCATTTCCCCAAAAGCTTAACTTTAAAGACTTCTTGCATCCCTGGATGTGGTTGCTGCTGCTAAGTCACTTCAGTCGTGTCTGACTCTGTGCGATCCCATAGACAGCAGCCCACCAGGCTCCCCTGTCCCTGGGATTCTCCAGGCAAGAACACTGGAGTGGGTTGCCATTTCCTTCTCCAATGCATGAAAGTGAAAAGTGAAAGTGAAGTTGCTCAGTCGTGTCTGACCCTCAGCGACCCCATGGACTGCAGCCTTCCAGGCTCCTCCATCCATGGGATTTTCCAGCAAGAGTACTGGAGTGGGATGCCATTGCCTTCTCCCTAAATATGGTTAACCACCTTTAATTTTGTAAAAAAAAAAAAAATCAGTGGAAAAGTTTAGGGGAAAGAATTCCCAACCAAGGCATCCTTAAAAGTGGAAGCATGGATCCCATACAGTGATGTTCAGTGGTTCACACGAGTCCGCCCCAAGACATCATCCTCATCAGCCGGAGCTGTTTTCTTATACTTTGTCTCTTCCTCCTAAAACAAAACTATGATGTTAACAAATGATAATTAGTGGCTACCATGGAGTGAGTTCTTCTTTTTCCTCTTGAATTTGGAGGTGTACCTGTACGTAATGGAAATTTTCACAAGAAAAACGTTGCATTTAAAATAAAACCATTTGTAATGTCAAAGCAATGTTGTTTCCGCACACAGAGATTTTAAATAGGAAGCCTTTCAGCAGACTTTGGGTGAAAATGCTTTGTGTAGACTGGGTCAGGGCCCCTGAAAACTGTGGCCTTGAACTGAGAACCTAAACGTATGTTCATACCATTATTTCTTTTTTTAATTGAAGTACAGTTGAAGTTATGTTGCGCTAATTTCTCCTGTAGAAGAGAGTGATTCAGTTATACGTATATGCATTTTTTCTCATATTCTTTTCTGTTGTGGTTTATCGCAGGGTTTTGACTAGAGCTCCCCATGCTATGCAGTAGGACCTTGAGCTAACCCGTCCTTACATGTTATTACATCTAACCCGTCCTTACATGTTATTACATCTAACCCGTCCTTACATGTTATTACATCTAACCCTGCTAACCCCACCCTCCCTCTCCTTCCCTCCCCCACGCCTCTGCCCTGAGCTACCACGTGTCTGTTCCCTGTCTGTGAGTCTCCTGTTTCATAGAAGGTTCCTTTGTTTACGCCGTTATTTCTAATAAGCAATTTATGCATGAACTTTCGGGAAGCGCTCATAAAGGAGACCTGTCACTGTGAGCCCGGGGCTGCGGGGGAATTACCAGGAGGTGATGGTGGTGTTCAAAGCCCTCAGACTACAGTCCTTCTGGTCTTTATGTGGTGGTGGCTCTTTTATTTTTAATTAGGGCCCCTGCAGGGTGAGAAGCAGAGATTCATGTGGTTTTTCAGTCCCTTCTGCCCGGAATGTCCCCATCTGTCTTCAGAAGAAGTGCTTGAAGGAGACTGGAGGAATTGTCAGCGAGGCTAAATTATTCATGGGAATATTAAAAAGGAAAAGGTATTTTCTTACCGAAAAGCAGTGTAAACCTCACACTTTGTGACAGTCAGAATTGGGTTAGAAATAGAGCATCTCTGGGAAAGACCACAGAATCTCAATCAGCCTGTCTCTCCGAGCAGTTCTGACGTGTCAGCAGCTTGTCCTGGGGGTGGTGTCGGGGGGCGGGGGTGGCCAGGACCGCTGCACTGCACACGCGCTTTCCAACAGTTCAAATAAAAAGAGGAACCGGTGTGCCTGCCAAGCCGGCTGCCTGCGGCGCCCACCTCGGGGCCGACAGGAGGGCCCTGCGTCCACCTGGGGCTTCCGAGGGCTCTTTCTCCTTCCTGACCCTGACCCCGCTTCTGAGGCCATCACCTCGTCCCCCGTCCCATTCTGTCACAGCCCTTTTGCATATCTAATCCCGTCGCAGGATGTGTTTTAATTTCCCTGAATCCTTACAGGTGCAATTGCCCATCCTTGACTTCTTTCTGCTTCTGATCGCTCTGACCCACTTTATGTTGAAATATGGCCAATTTGACAGAAATGAAAGCGCCTTTTAAACTGGTGCTTCCGAATCATCCAAATCTTTTTTTGGGTCAGAGACCCCTTCGAGAATTTGACGAAAACTATGGCTTCTTCTGCTGGAAAATGCTTATTTCACACCCATGCAGTCGTATGTAACACTGAAGGAAATTTGCGGCTCCCCCCAGACACGCCTGTGCGTCCCAGCTGACGACTCCCCGGCTCTGGGTGGGCGTGGGGGTCGGGGGTCCTGGAGGAGCCTGACTGTGGTGTCAGGGCTAGGACTGTGTGGAAGGCATTCCAGGAGGCGCCGGGCAGGAAGCGTGTTCACAAGGCGTGGGTCTAGCAAGCACTGCATCAGAGAGAACCAAGGATTTGGGTTTGGGCCCAAACACCCTGTTCCCAGAAAACATTAATGCTTTTTGTCCAAACAGGAGGAGGGTACGTGCTTCCGACTCCCTCCCCCAGGAGGCCTCCTGGTGGCACTGATGATAGAGTAATGAGTTACTTGTTTGTTGAGGCAGGAACCCTACTGGAGAGTTTGCACATACTAACCCGGCCCCCGCACACCGGCAGTGTGAGTTAAACGTTTACCGCCACTTAGCTGATGTCCCCAGAAGAAATCGGGATGCAGACACTGGCCTTACAGACCTGACAGCTAACCCTTTAATGCTGTAAAGTTTTCAGGGGGAAGGAAATGAACACATGGGCCAACCCTGTCTCAGAATCATGACAGAAAAGGGTATTTCAAGTGGATTATTCTGGTAAATCCCTGGTGGATCTTTTCCACGGTCGCTGGTCCCGCCTGTGTCCTTCCCTCTTTATTCCTCGCGGGAAGTGCTGTAAAGGGGGCATCCCCTCAGCGTGCCACCGGCTTCTCCTGATCCTGCACCCTCCACGGGTGAACAGGTGACCAGTGGGCGCCCAGCAGAGACCCCTGGGCGGATGGAGAAGCCGGTAAAAAAAAAAAAGCCTGAGGTCGGAGCTGGTTTAAGGAAGCCGAACGCTTGACCTGTGCTCTCTGCCCTTGAAAGGCCTGCCGTGTGGCTGGAGGACCCAGGGCAGGGCAGCGGCTCGGCAGGCAGGAGACCCTTCGGCCTTGGGGGCGGAGACGCGGGTCCCTGATGCCCCGCTTTGAAGGCCCTGCTGGTTTCAAGAGGTCGGTCGAGTTATTGACACATGACCAGGATCGATGTTCCCTCCCCATTAAATGTGTACAAGGTAGGCAGACGGAGGCACCGGCAAGGTCACGGGGAACTTGCTCAACCTGGAGTTTGAGCAGGCATTCAGGCAGGTGGGCCCACAGCCCCGTGAGCAAGGAGCTCCACGGCCTCGGACCCCATGGCCGCAGGGGCTGCTGGTCTGGACCAGCACGACTGACCAGTGCCCTAGGCAGCCTGCCCACCCCGATGAGGCTTCCTCCCAAGTCAGGGTCCCAGAGAGAGTCCACTCTTCATGCCTGTGCAGAGGGAGCTTCGTGGAGTCAAAATCAAGAGCGAGCCCCCTGCCCTCGGGGGTCCACACCCACCACCTCTGCCTGAGACTCCAAGCTCCTCGAGGACCCACTCAGGATTCTTCCACATGTGTTTAAGCATTTAACTCGTCTTGCTAAATAATTTCCATGTAAGTCATTTCCCCAAAAGCTTAACTTTAAAGACTTCTTGCATCCCTGGATGTGGTTGCTGCTGCTAAGTCACTTCAGTCGTGTCTGACTCTGTGCGATCCCATAGACAGCAGCCCACCAGGCTCCCCTGTCCCTGGGATTCTCCAGGCAAGAACACTGGAGTGGGTTGCCATTTCCTTCTCCAATGCATGAAAGTGAAAAGTGAAAGTGAAGTTGCTCAGTCGTGTCTGACCCTCAGCGACCCCATGGACTGCAGCCTTCCAGGCTCCTCCATCCATGGGATTTTCCAGCAAGAGTACTGGAGTGGGATGCCATTGCCTTCTCCCTAAATATGGTTAACCACCTTTAATTTTGTAAAAAAAAAAAAAATCAGTGGAAAAGTTTAGGGGAAAGAATTCCCAACCAAGGCATCCTTAAAAGTGGAAGCATGGATCCCATACAGTGATGTTCAGTGGTTCACACGAGTCCGCCCCAAGACATCATCCTCATCAGCCGGAGCTGTTTTCTTANAAAAAAAAAAAAAATCAGTGGAAAAGTTTAGGGGAAAGAATTCCCAACCAAGGCATCCTTAAAAGTGGAAGCATGGATCCCATACAGTGATGTTCAGTGGTTCACACGAGTCCGCCCCAAGACATCATCCTCATCAGCCGGAGCTGTTTTCTTATACTTTGTCTCTTCCTCCTAAAACAAAACTATGATGTTAACAAATGATAATTAGTGGCTACCATGGAGTGAGTTCTTCTTTTTCCTCTTGAATTTGGAGGTGTACCTGTACGTAATGGAAATTTTCACAAGAAAAACGTTGCATTTAAAATAAAACCATTTGTAATGTCAAAGCAATGTTGTTTCCGCACACAGAGATTTTAAATAGGAAGCCTTTCAGCAGACTTTGGGTGAAAATGCTTTGTGTAGACTGGGTCAGGGCCCCTGAAAACTGTGGCCTTGAACTGAGAACCTAAACGTATGTTCATACCATTATTTCTTTTTTTAATTGAAGTACAGTTGAAGTTATGTTGCGCTAATTTCTCCTGTAGAAGAGAGTGATTCAGTTATACGTATATGCATTTTTTCTCATATTCTTTTCTGTTGTGGTTTATCGCAGGGTTTTGACTAGAGCTCCCCATGCTATGCAGTAGGACCTTGAGCTAACCCGTCCTTACATGTTATTACATCTAACCCGTCCTTACATGTTATTACATCTAACCCGTCCTTACATGTTATTACATCTAACCCTGCTAACCCCACCCTCCCTCTCCTTCCCTCCCCCACGCCTCTGCCCTGAGCTACCACGTGTCTGTTCCCTGTCTGTGAGTCTCCTGTTTCATAGAAGGTTCCTTTGTTTACGCCGTTATTTCTAATAAGCAATTTATGCATGAACTTTCGGGAAGCGCTCATAAAGGAGACCTGTCACTGTGAGCCCGGGGCTGCGGGGGAATTACCAGGAGGTGATGGTGGTGTTCAAAGCCCTCAGACTACAGTCCTTCTGGTCTTTTTGTGGTGGTGGCTCTTTTATTTTTAATTAGGGCCCCTGCAGGGTGAGAAGCAGAGATTCATGTGGTTTTTCAGTCCCTTCTGCCCGGAATGTCCCCATCTGTCTTCAGAAGAAGTGCTTGAAGGAGACTGGAGGAATTGTCAGCGAGGCTAAATTATTCATGGGAATATTAAAAAGGAAAAGGTATTTTCTTACCGAAAAGCAGTGTAAACCTCACACTTTGTGACAGTCAGAATTGGGTTAGAAATAGAGCATCTCTGGGAAAGACCACAGAATCTCAATCAGCCTGTCTCTCCGAGCAGTTCTGACGTGTCAGCAGCTTGTCCTGGGGGTGGTGTCGGGGGGCGGGGGTGGCCAGGACCGCTGCACTGCACACGCGCTTTCCAACAGTTCAAATAAAAAGAGGAACCGGTGTGCCTGCCAAGCCGGCTGCCTGCGGCGCCCACCTCGGGGCCGACAGGAGGGCCCTGCGTCCACCTGGGGCTTCCGAGGGCTCTTTCTCCTTCCTGACCCTGACCCCGCTTCTGAGGCCATCACCTCGTCCCCCGTCCCATTCTGTCACAGCCCTTTTGCATATCTAATCCCGTCGCAGGATGTGTTTTAATTTCCCTGAATCCTTACAGGTGCAATTGCCCATCCTTGACTTCTTTCTGCTTCTGATCGCTCTGACCCACTTTATGTTGAAATATGGCCAATTTGACAGAAATGAAAGCGCCTTTTAAACTGGTGCTTCCGAATCATCCAAATCTTTTTTTGGGTCAGAGACCCCTTCGAGAATTTGACGAAAACTATGGCTTCTTCTGCTGGAAAATGCTTATTTCACACCCATGCAGTCGTATGTAACACTGAAGGAAATTTGCGGCTCCCCCCAGACACGCCTGTGCGTCCCAGCTGACGACTCCCCGGCTCTGGGTGGGCGTGGGGGTCGGGGGTCCTGGAGGAGCCTGACTGTGGTGTCAGGGCTAGGACTGTGTGGAAGGCATTCCAGGAGGCGCCGGGCAGGAAGCGTGTTCACAAGGCGTGGGTCTAGCAAGCACTGCATCAGAGAGAACCAAGGATTTGGGTTTGGGCCCAAACACCCTGTTCCCAGAAAACATTAATGCTTTTTGTCCAAACAGGAGGAGGGTACGTGCTTCCGACTCCCTCCCCCAGGAGGCCTCCTGGTGGCACTGATGATAGAGTAATGAGTTACTTGTTTGTTGAGGCAGGAACCCTACTGGAGAGTTTGCACATACTAACCCGGCCCCCGCACACCGGCAGTGTGAGTTAAACGTTTACCGCCACTTAGCTGATGTCCCCAGAAGAAATCGGGATGCAGACACTGGCCTTACAGACCTGACAGCTAACCCTTTAATGCTGTAAAGTTTTCAGGGGGAAGGAAATGAACACATGGGCCAACCCTGTCTCAGAATCATGACAGAAAAGGGTATTTCAAGTGGATTATTCTGGTAAATCCCTGGTGGATCTTTTCCACGGTCGCTGGTCCCGCCTGTGTCCTTCCCTCTTTATTCCTCGCGGGAAGTGCTGTAAAGGGGGCATCCCCTCAGCGTGCCACCGGCTTCTCCTGATCCTGCACCCTCCACGGGTGAACAGGTGACCAGTGGGCGCCCAGCAGAGACCCCTGGGCGGATGGAGAAGCCGGCGCTTCAGAGGCCCTGGCCCTTCCTCAGAGCGCTGGTCAAGATGGGTTTGATGGAGAAGCCGGTGCTTCAGAGGCCCTGGCCCTTCCTCAGAGCACTGGCCGAGATGGGTTTGATGGAGAAGTCGGTGCTTCAGAGGCCCTGGCCTGTCTCAGAGCGCTGGCCAAGATGGGTTTGTCGTGTCTTGTCCCCCGTTTTCTGAACCCGCTAAGGATCGAGCACACGGCATCCCCCACCTCCACGGCTGCAGCGGCACCCGCCCTTCAGTCTCTCCTTCCTCTCATCCCCCTCGAGGGGCTTGGCTGCTCCCGGGGCTCTGCGCACCCGTGCGCCCCTCCAACTCCTCATCACTCCACAGTGACCCCTCTCAGCCCAAGCCCATCCCCTGCCTCAGGTCCCTTCAGCAACCTCGGACTCAGCCCCCGTGTCCCTGACGGCGGGCTGGCCGCACGTATCTCCTGCCGCTCCCGGCCCGGCGCCCCCGATGGGCCCAGGAGCGGCCTGGGCACCTCCTCCTCCCGGGGGCCGCGGGTGGGCGGGCTTCATGGCCTGGAGTGACTCCCTCCCCTGCCATCCCTTCCCGTATGAGCGGCACAGGCTGACCTCGAAGTGCGGCGGTGGGACCACCTCCTGGCCCCTCCCTAACCTGTGCCGAGTCTCCATGCCCTTCAGTGTGACCTCGGCCCAGGCGTGAGCAGGGCCGGGCCGGGTGTGGCCTCGCCCCGCAGGGCTTTGCCGGCTCAGTCCCCGAGCACTGTCACGCTCTTGTAAAGAAGGGGACGAATGAGCGCCACCCCCAGCCCGGGAGCCTGGAGTCTGGTCCTCCAGGGAGCACTTCGTCAGCTATGCTGCGTATGGACGGAATCAGCCCGTCCTGCCTTCCCTCTGCTCTGAGGTCAAGTGCAGGAAAGGAGGTTGGTTCTGAGC
>SJYT01019333.1:834356-856974 GCA_006410635.1 Cephalophus harveyi | reverse complement strand
GCCGGGGGAGCCGGGGGCAGGGGTGGGGGTCGCGCCTGCCTCAGTGCACGTGGGGACGCCAGACAGCCCAGGGCAGGGAGAGCCGCGCCGCCCAGCCATCCGCAAGAGCAGGCCTGTGGCCGAGAGTCTGAGCCTGTCCTTGGGCTGTGCCTGTAGGTGGCCGCCGCCTCGCGGGGCCAGCCGTCCCTGCCGCTGCCCCAGGCCCCTGTGTCCTCTGGGAGCTGTAAAGCGGGGGTCCCCGCGGCGCCAGGACGGGGGCGAGCGGCAGTGGCTCCATCTCAGCCAGGAGACCCGGACGGCCAGCCACACGCAGGACGGAGCCCACAGCCAAGATCCTGCCCCTTCCCGTGCCCTCCCGCCCCCTGTCCTTCCGCGAACCGTGCACATGTGGGACGCGGGACGCTCCCGAGGCCTGCTCGGAAGGTCCCCCAGCCCCGCGCTGCTCAGCTGTCCACCTGAGCTCCCTCTGAGCTGCCCGCTGTGTCCGCCCACACCTGGCCCGAGCCCCCCCTCCTCCCCCGGGAAGCCTGTGGTGGACGCGCCTCCTGGGGCTGTCTGCCCCTCTGTCTGGCATCATCACAAAGGCCTCAGCTCGCTCCTCGGGAAGTGGGGCAGCGTCTGAGCGAAGGTGGCAGTGGACGCAGGAATAAGTGGAAACGTGGGGATGGGTGTGCGTACGGAGATGCCGGGGTGACCTCAGGAGGTGAGAAGGCCCTGAAGTGACCTCTCCCAGCTGCCGAGCAGGTGCCTGACATCTGACCATCAGGATGGAAGTGTCTATTTTAAGCCACACAGGATCCTTGCCCTAAGGATGGAACACGACACCCTCCGGAGTCAGTTCCATGTCATGGTGACCGAGTTTATCTGGTCCCTCAATGGGAAAGGGGACATAAGGACCCTGGTGGGTGGGGCAGGTGGCACAGGCAGGTCAGGGCTCCAGAGGCAATTCTGCCTACTTTCTGTTGATTTTCCATTGTAGTAAAAGACACACGATGTAAAGTGTACCCTTTTAACCGTTTTTAAGTGTGTGATTCAGCAGCATTGCGAACGTTTGCATTGTCGTACTGTCCATTTGCAGGACTTTTTCATCTTGCAAAATTGAAACTCTATCCCGCTAAGCACAGCATGCTGCCCCCTTGTCTCCAGCCTCTGGCAACTGCCCGTGTGCTCTCTGTCCCTGTGAATCTGATGGCTCCAGGGGCCTCGTAGGGGTGGAATCACACACACCTGCCTATCGGCTGTCTGTAGATCTTCCTTGGTTTCCGTTTTGTTTTAAACTCGCACTCAGCATCCTTGTTCGAGTGGAAGTCTCTGTGTGGGGGCTGAGAAGGCCATTTGGTGATGAGGGCCAGCCCCCGCCCACCGGCTCAGCACCGTCTGTGTCTGCCGGGTGCTGGCGAGGCCTCCGGGAGGTGGGCCTTCCAGCCCTGTCTCCGGGTCAGCCGGGCCTCAGTTGGCGCCTTCCCGCCTGCCCTTCCCGGCGCCCGTGCTTTGCTCCGCTGAGATGATCGTGGCTCTGGATGCAGTCTGTGGTCTGCCGTCTCTGCGGCACTGAAGGAGTAAGACTCTCCCTCTCGGCGCGCCCCGTCTTCCCGTCGTATTAAATCACCGAGACCCACAGGGGTGGGGGCCGGGGGAGGGCAGACCTGCTGTGGAGGCAGGCAGGCGGTGGCCTGGTTGCGAGGCGCTGGGGCACAGAGCGCAGAGGCTGCCCGGGACGTGGCCCGAGCGCCTGTGAACCCGCAGAGTCGCCATCCCTGCCTGCCTGCCCCCTGCAGCCCCTCCTCGCGGACCCGTGGCCCCTTCTGGTGCTGTCTGTGGTGATGAAGCAGACCCTCCCGGGGGCTCTCGACCGCTCTTCCTGGGCGTGAGCTGAGCCCTGCCTTCAGCCCCGCCTCCCCATCCGCCACAGGGCGGTCTCAGACACCCCTCCCTCTGCAGAGTCCTCCCCAGGGTCGGCTCCCTCCTCCCCCTCCTAGGGGTCTGACCTCAGAGCCCCGTGCCTCCTCCATCAGACTGTGGGCCCCTGAGGCTGGCAGGCCACTCACTCATCCTCGCACCTGCCCCAGCAGAGCGCCCCTGCACAGCCCCTGTTGAATAAGCAGACGGGACGCGTTTATGGCACACGGCCAGCCTTCTCTTTCCCGTGATTCGCTGTTACTCA
The DNA here is from genome assembly GCA_006410635.1 of Cephalophus harveyi. Taxonomy (NCBI): domain Eukaryota; kingdom Metazoa; phylum Chordata; class Mammalia; order Artiodactyla; family Bovidae; genus Cephalophus; species Cephalophus harveyi. The sequence goes on along the minus strand of SJYT01019333.1, from coordinate 854,810 downwards.
GTGTTCCCTCTGGGTCAAAAGCTGGACGCGGGTCTTAGAATAGGAACACAGCCCCTCACCTCAAGGAGCTTTTCATCTGGCCACCAGAAAGGTCGAGTCTGGGTTTTTATTTGTGATACATGTTTAGATGTCTTTTTGATATTCCCTGGTGGCTCAGACAGTAAAGAATCCGCCTGCAGCGCAGGAGACCCGGTTCCATCCCTGGCTCGGGAAGATTCCCCTGGAGAAGGGAGTGGCACCCCACTGCAGTATTCTTGCCCAGAGCATCCCATGGACAGAGGAGCCTGGCGGGCTGTAGGCCATGGGGTCACAGAGACTCGGACACGACTAAGCGACTAACAGCTCCGCTTCCTTGATACTTGGAAAGAGGCAAGCAGCACGACGCACGGGGTTCGGTTTTCGAGGCAGTTGAGCTCGGGCTGACGCAGGGCCTGGGGAGCTGGGACACACACACCCTGTGTGGGCGTCGCCTCCTCCTGCTGCTTGTTCGGGGTTGGTCCCCATGCTGTCACCAGGCTGCCCGCCTGCCTGACCGAAGAAAGTCGTCTGGATGATCGTTAGCACAGGCTTTCCGGAGGCCGCGGCACATTCTCCAACCGGTTGTTTGCACTGGGAGTTAGTCTGTGCCTTCGACCTTTGCTTTTAAGGTAAGGGAGGGTTTGTTTGGCAAAAACAATGACAAATACTCCCCTGGCCTTTGCGAGCCGCTGGACTGCTGAGACCCGGGGAGTGTGGTGTGGGCCCCGTTCGAGGTGTTGGCATTTCGTGCAGACCTGCCTCGTGTCTGGTTTTTCGTGCTGCTGTGACCGTCTCCTCCACGCTGGCTTGTCTGCTTAAAGAGGAGCCTCCAGGATGCCCGCGGTGGGTGATCTAGAAGCCTGGGTCCCTGGTGTATCCCCGTGTCAATGAACCGGCCTTTGAAGGTGTCGTTTCTCATCTTAGAGATGGGCATGACACCTGATATCCTTATTTATAGGGTTTACTGAGGCCTTACGAGGTCATGAGTCTAAAAACGCTCTGAAGGGCCCGGGTGTAACCGTGCGGCCTCCTCTGTTGACATCACGGGCCCAATTCCAACACCCGGCAGTCCAGGCCAGCAGTCCTCACTGCCCGGCAGAGGACGGAGTCATCAGCCACCACCCAGCTCCACACTGGGGGAGAGACACCCTGCGCCCCTGCGCGGATGGGGTCCTGGCCAGCAGGTTCGGTTCTAAAATAAACACTCTTCCCCTTGGCTAAGATCTGCCCAGTGAAACGGAGATGCTGACCGAGGGCAGGGCACGGCAGCTCAGTTTAGGGTCAGCTGTATTTTCAGCAGCAGATGAGGAAGTAAGAGGCTGCCAAGGTCACTCCTTGGAGGTGTCCCTTCCTGAGACGGCCACTGCCGTCTCCAAGACAGGGGCATGGCCCATGACCCCGCCACGGGTCAGCTGGATTTCGTGCCCGGCTTTCAGGCCCAGTGCCATCAGCTGTTGGCTTGCTCACCATTTCCTTCCAAACATGCCAGGAGCCTCTGGTCCAACTCCTGAGAACAGGCAGGCACAGGGGAGCCGCTCAGAGGAGCATGTGGACTTTGATTTCTTTCATCCACGGTCACTAGGAAACATTCCTGACGTCACCCAGCTACGCACCCCCTCCCCAGACTCAGAGACAAGGAATTGTTGTGCAAAGCAGTATATGTAGGATGGACAGACAGCAAGGCCTCCTGTAGAGCACGGGGAGCTATATTCCAGGTCCTGCGATAAGCCAGATGGGAAAAGAACATGAGAAAGTCTGCGTGTGTGTGCAACTCAGTCCCTCTGCTGTACAGCAGAGATAACACAACGCTGAGAACCAACCGCGCGTCAATAGAACTGCTTTAAAAAGGATCGCCTCGGCCTCCTGCCCCTCGGCTTTTCCTTCCCGCTTGTCTGGACCTCCCATTGCTCTGTCAGCCCATGAATTTCCTTTCATCTTGGCCCATCTGTTCTTGTCCCTAAGCCGTCTCTAGGACCCCACGTGGTACTGTGCTGTGTGCCAAGTTGCTTCAGTCGCGTCCGACTCTGTGTGACCCCATGGACTGTAGCCCACCAGGCTCCTCTGTCCATGGGATTCTCCAGGCAAGGACGCTGGGGTGGGTTGCCATGCCCTCCTCCAGGGGATCTTCCTGACCCAGGGATCAAGCCTTAGCAACTAAACAAACAAACCTTAGCAACTAAACAAACAACCGCAAGCGTATTTGCTCTCCTGAACTTCCTCTTTTTCTTTTTGAAAGCTCAGCACTGTGTTTGGGAGGCGCCTCCACATAGACAAGGGTGGAAGGGACAAGCAAGAGCCTAGTCAGCTTTGATGGTTACGCTTGCCCAGGGCTGAACTTGGGCCTTGACTTGAGAAATAGCAAACGGGTGCAGTGGAGGAGGCAGAAAATCGCATGCTTCTGTTTCCTCCGAGCTGAGACTGAATTTTGGAAGGCACGAGACGGCGGACAGGGCAGCCGGAGCCTGAGCCTGCAGCCCGGGAGCGTGGTGATGGGGACGTGGGGCCGAGGGCCCAGATCACACCCTGTTTTTCGCGTCACAGGTGTAACCTCGCTGGGCTCTTCCTGCCCTTGGCCGTGGCCCTGGCCCCCTTTCTTTCCGTGGTACAAACAGTGAGAAGGAAAGAAGGTCACGTTGACGAGAATAGGGCACGAGGAGTCAGTGAGCGGGAAACTGGGCTTCCTCTTATTTTTTTTTTACCTTTAAAGGCTTCTTACTGGACACAGTCAGTTCATCTCTTGCCTCTGATACTCTGATTTTCAGCCTGAAGATGGGGAAACTGGTGGTAGCAGGGCCTCTGATCTCTGCTTTTATTTCCACAGTGGGAAGGTGCGGAGATGCCAGTCGGGATTGGCGGGAGGCCCCTTTTCTTTGACCGGCGAGCGACCGCTGCACAGGGCGGGTGGAGGATGGGCACCGTAGACGAGGGCGCGGTCTAGAGGGGGCGCTGTTCCCCTGTCTTCTTGTCGGCTCAGGTTTGACGACTCAGAAGCTTTCCCGTTTCCCCTTTGAAAGGAGAGGCCGCTTGGAGGCATCCAGACGCGCGCCGCTCTCAGGGGCAGGACTAGAGCTGAAGCCTCTGACCCCCAGGTCACTGCTCTCCCGTGGGCCCCTCTTCCCTGGGGACTGACGCAGCTCCCTGCCACCGGAGGACACGTGCTAACGAAGGTGATGAGCTGTGTTGCTCAGCGGCCACGCCGCGTGGCCCCGGGCGGCTCCTCCCCTGCGGACGTCCACGATGACTCGATGGACTGGCGGGAGGTCCGCGGCGGGGCGGAGGACTGAAACCTGGGCAGCCCGTCCCCCAGCTCCTCGTCTCCCACCGACACTCGTAAGGGGTCATCTACCAAGGACTTCCCGGGGGGCTCAGACGGTAAGGCGTCTGCCTACAATGCGGGAGGCCTGGGATCCATCCCTGGGTCGGGAAGACCCTCTGGAGGAGGAAATGGCACCCCACTCCAGCACTCTTGCCTGGAAAATCCCATGGACGGAGGAGCCTGCTGGGCTACAGTCCGTGGGGTCACGAAGAGTCGGACACGGCCGACTTCACTTTACCTTACCTTACCTTACTGACAAACCGAGACGGGTTTCCCTTCTTCCACTGCCAAGTGGCCCGTCCCTCACTTACTGAGGGACGGCCCGACGCCGGGCTTCGAGGGCGAGAGGACCGCGGTTCAGGGTCTTGGGGTGACCGAGGAGCCTGGCCACACGGGGGGCTCACGTGATGAGGCGCAGGCGGGGTGCGGTGGGGTGCAGGACTGAGGGACTCCCAGCCTCTCTGGAATCTTCTCCCCTCCCCTGACCCGCCCTCACATGAACGCAGGAGAGCGTGGGGCTCAGGGCCTCCCTTACCAGTTTCCAGGCAAACGTGCGTCTCCCGCTGGCCCTCCCACGGAGGGTCCTGAGGGCAGGGTCTGGTCCTTCCCGCCAGCTGAGCGCGCTGTGTCTCTGGCCTGGACGCTCACACGGCTCACCTTGGCCGCGCCGACTCGAAGGGGAAACGCCTGAGATCGTGGAAACCCCCACGAGCCATCCTGGGTGCCCAGGAGGATTGCCTCGTGGGAAGGTGGTTTCGCCACTGGTCACCCTGGAGAACGCAGGGAGAACTTAGCCTGGCCCAGGAACGGGGTTTCCACCAGCGGCTCCCTCGAACAAGCAAGAGACGGTGAGAGACGGAGAAAATCCAGGGCCAGGACTCGGAGCCCCTGCCGGTGTCACGGGGTTGGCTGGGGTCCTGGGGAAAGTCCCCCGGGGAGGGGAGGGAAGGACAGAGACCCACCCGCGTCAGACGTCGGGGAAGGAGACGGCATACAGCCTCCCCTGCCCCGCCCCACCCGGGAAGGAGGCACGTGACCGCTCTGGTGATTGACGACAGAAGTCCCAGCACCCTCATCTCCCGTGTTCAGTTGAACCTTTTTCCTGATGTTTAACTCTACGATCTTTCAAAGGGTCGTAAACTCCTAATCTGGCTCAGAGGTAAAGACTCCACCGGCCAATGCAGGAACGCGGGTTCCATCCCTGGGTCGGGAAGATCCCCTGGAGAGGGAAACGGCAACCCACTCCGGCGTTCTTGCCTGGAGCACCCCATGGACAGAGGAGCCTGGCGGGCCACAGCCCACGCGGGTGTCGAGAGTCAGACACTACGGAGTGATCACGCAAGAACAGCAAAGCACAGTAACCGTCCTCAGGACACAGAAAATCGCGTGGCCTAGACTCGGAAGTTTTCTCCTGATGTGAGAATATGACGGAAGGACCCAGGGGATTCTGTTTTCCGGGACTCGGGGGAGTGTAATAGAGGTTACTTATTAAAGGTGGAAAAACGAGCCTGAGACGGAGGCAAAGGTCAGCGCCTCGGAAACCGGCCCCTGGGAGGGGCTGCTCTTTCCCCGCTGTTGTGGCCCACTGTTGCAGCCAGGCCCGGGGCTCCCTCCCCGTGTGTGTGCCTGGCGTGCGCGCGTGCACATGTGGGTGGCGTGTGCTGGAGTGTGTGTGTGACTTCCACGCTGCCCGTCCCAAAGCCCCCTTCTGCGTGGTCCCCGAGGCCTGGCCGGGGCCCTGTGCCCTGGCCGCCCACAGGCCCATAGCCCTGCGCAGTGCCGGGAGGCTGCGCCGTGCCGGGAGGCTCGCCAGTGCCGGGAGGCTGTGCAGTGCCGGGACTCGAGTTTGGAGCCGCGTGCTGCCAGCCGGGCACTGGGCCCCGGGGCCTCGAGCTGTGTCCTCCCTGCCCTGCTGCTGGCCCTGCCGTCTGTGGGGCGTGGACGGGCCTTGGCCCCTTGGCTATGGACCGTGCCGGCAGGGGTGGGGTGTGTGTGTGTGTGTGTGTGTGTGTGTGTGTGTGTGTGTGAGACGTGATTAACGAGGTCCTTCGAGCCTGGGTCTGTGGCCCACTTTGCAAGGAAGCACTGAGTCCCCTTGGCCACCGTTTTGGTTCCAAAGGACAGAAGGGTGGCCTCCCCGGGTCCGGGTACCATGGGCACTGTGGAGCGGGGTGGGCTAGGGGGCCAAGAGGGGCTGCGAGCCGTCTAAGTGGCCCCGGCCTGGCCTGAGGCCGAGGCCAGGAGGGGCGAGGGGGTGGTGCTAGAGCTGCCAGGGGTTGGAGCAGGAGGGGCGCACCAGAGGGCCCCTTATGGGGCCGCCTCTGATGGTGCGCACAGGCTGAGTGTGCCCGCAGACATACCCTCAGACAGAGCCCGGGGCGCAGCTCGCCGCCCCCAGCACCCCGCCACAACTCAGCCACGGTCGGGTTCCTCCCCCTCCCACTGTTCCTTCCCCCTCCTTGGTCCACCCCAGAGGCCGACCCCAGGCGTCTCCGTGTCCCTAGATGACACTGTACCAAGGCCCACAGGCAGCAGGGCCGGTGGGAGCCTTCTCTCCTCTCCCGGGCGGGCCTCCCAGAAGCCACGCCGCCCCCAGCCCGCGCTCTCCCTTTCCTGCACGCCCGGCCTCTGCACATCTCTGCACGCCCAGCCTCTGCACACCCGGCCTCTGCACGCCCGGACTCTGCACACCCGGCCTCTGCACGCCCAGCCTCTGCACATCTCTGCACGCCCGGCCTCTGCACATCTCTGCACGCCTGGCCTCTGCACGCCCGGCCTCTGCACATCTCTGCACGCCTGGCCTCTGCACGCCCGGCCTCTGCACATCTCTGCACGCCCGACCTCTGCACGCCCGGCCTCAGCCACAGCAGGCCTTTGTTTACAGCCATTCCGATGGCTTGAATGTTAAGAGAAACTTGGTTTAATCAGCCTGGTGTTCCCTCATGTGGAGAAAACGCAGGCTCGTAATTATAAATTCCGAAAGGGATGGTTTTTAACACCATCCTTTTCTTCCACCACAAATTAAATGCCCCAGTGAGAGAAGAGCATTAAAAATTAAACTGCCCTTGGATGATAAGCTCACTACCCTTGGAATCCACAGTGAGGGCCCTCCCCACCCTCTGCACCCGAGAAACTCCAAGAAACCTGTTCTCATAATAAAAATCACCTTGCTCTTCAAGTGACCTTACTGGTCATTCTGTTACAAACGAAAGTGAAACGGAAATACCCCGACTCTGGGACTTCCCTGGCGGTCCACGGGTTAGGGCTCCACGCGCCCATTGCAGGGGGGGCGGGTTTGATCCCTGGTCGGGGAACTAAGATCCTGCGTGCTGCACAGGCCATAAACGTACATGTCTCCTAACTCTGGCACCCCACTTGCTGATTGACCAGGTGGTCCAGTCTGTGTCAGAGCTCCGCGGCCCTCAGCACAGCTTTCCTGTGAAGGACCGGAAGTTCTGTCTTTCCGGTCCACAGGCCATCGGTCTGTGCCCTGGTGTGAGAATAACTCAGCCAGGCTGGGAGTGAGCGAGCGTGGCCCTGCTCCAGGAGGACGCTGTTGGCTGGCTCAAATTCAGATGTCACATACATTCCACCCAAGAAGCTTTATCTTCTGTGACTGTTGGGGGCCCTTTGAAAATGTAAAAACCATGTGTAGTTGAAAATGTAAAAACCATGGACCGAATACAAGTAGGTGGCAGGTTGTAGAAAAACAGGCAGTGAGCTGGACGGGCCAGGGCCCCAGTTCTCAGAGGGCCCTGTACACATGCTTCTAAAGCAATCTGAACCCTCCCGTGAAGCTGCTACCCTGAACCCTACCCTTGAAACTGCAGTTTGTAATACTTTAGGGGGTTACCAAGTCCATTTGGGGGACTCCTTCTTGGTATTTTAAAAGGAAAAACAGAATCTAGTGCAAACACATCGTGTGGCTCAAGGACTGTCAGAGGGCTGCCCGGGTGGTTTGGAGGTAAGGAATTCACCTGCCAAGGCGGGAAGCATGGGCTTGATCCCTGGTTCAGAAAGATCCCCTGGAGAAGTGGCAACCCACTCCAGCATTCTTGCCTGGAGAATTCCATGGAGAGAGGAGCCTGGCAGGTTATAGTCCATGAGATCACAGAGTTGGACACGACTTAGCGACTAAACGACAACCATGTCGTGAGCCTTTGTGTATCTTTGGGTCACGGTGCCATCAAGTTCTTGGACAGAATTTTATATCAGCATGGCCCTCCCCACCCCCACCCCCAGACTTTTATGTACCCCAGGAGATGCAAAGACTGAATTGGTGGAGCGCTGAGGTCAGGAAGCAAGGGGGACCAGGGCGTGTGGTTCCCCTCTTTCCTGTACCCCAGGAATCAGGATGCTTAGCATACATACATCTGTCTCCTGGGTCGTAGCCTGAGAGACCTAATAATACTAGGTGGTCTGGGGCACTGCCCGCTAAACGTGAATGTCCTGCTTTCACGTTGTGCTCATTTCTTCGTAGCTCTAAGGATTCGTCTTCGTCTCTCCGCTGTCTCCCCAGACTGAGTGATATTTAAAGCGCTGGTCGGGTATTCAATGTCCTTCGCCAACAGAAATGCAATCCTGCGTGGGAAGAGGGATGACACAGTCTAATCTGATAAAAACAAGTCATGCCAAGTGTGGCTGTTTGCCAGGCCATGAGGGACTGGAGGCGGAGGAAGGAATATTTGGCGCTCTAATGATTCAGGGCCCACGGGGATGCCCTGGGGGTGATCCACAACCTTGAGAAGGTTCCAGAGACCCCAGGGGCTCTGGGGCTGCCCGGGCCTTCAGCTGTGTGTGCTGGCGGTCGAGTCAGTGGCGCTAAAGTGTCTCCAGGAGGTGTTGGTGGTGACTGGCGTGGGGTGGACGAAGGGAGAGACAGCCCGTTAGGTTCCTGCCTTGGGCTGGACCGCGGGGGTGGGGCGGGGGAGGGGAGGTAGAGCTGGAAAGAGGTCAGGTTCCTGCGGAGCAGCCCTGCACCTCCTGGCGGTGGAGGGCTGGGGTCTCTGGACTCGAAGGCCTTGGGGCACTCCCGGTCCCATGAGTGGGGCGCTCCTGCTCGGAGCTGCCAGGAGAAAGGCCTGCTGCCAGGCTCCCCTATTCTCCTGCTCAGATGGTGCTGACTTTTTACCCAGAGGGAGAAACATTTACTTTGCTAACAAGATAATGGAAGATTAGCTTATATTTCCAGGGTGGTGCTGGCGGCGGAAATGAGGTGGGGAGGCAAGGGGGCTCGGTCACTTCCTCCCCCAAAGCAGAGTCTGCATTTCACAGGCATCCCTGGTCCAGGCCTGACCCCCGGGGATGGCTTGGGGAGGTCGGCCGGCGCTCCCCTCGGGCCGTGTACAGATGAGAGGTCTCAGCCAGATTGTCCCTGCGCAGTCCTCTGGGGCCCTGAGTGAGTGACCATGGCCGTGGGGAGCACCCAGCTCAGTGTCCAGAATGGGGTGGACACCCTGCGATGGCCGGGTTACTCAGGGCAGGACGGCAGGATGTGGCATCCCGTCCCCAGGGCCCACGGCCACGCGTGCACGCAGAGATGCACAGAGCCAGGGCCCGCGCGTCTGGTCCAGAGCCCAGGGTGCTCACCACGTGGTTGCCGGGCACCATCACGGGCCTCCTTTGAACTTTCAGTAAGGCTTTCATTGGGCTTGTTGATGGGGCCCCCTGGGGCTCTCAGTGAATCTCTTATAGCTTCTTATCTTCACTAAAGAAAGGAAGTGGGGAGTATGATAAACGTGAAGGCTTGACTGAGCTGAGTGTGGGCACACAAGGATATTCTATTACTTCTTATACTTTTCCACTGTAGACTTGACATATTTCACAATTCAAAGACCATCTCTTAAGTTGTCTCCCCCTCCTTCCTACTTACATATTCTTGAGAATGTTGAAATATCCTTATTTCGACACTGATGTCAGATTTTAGATCAGCGCTGTCCAATAGAACATGTGACATGTGGCTAGCCCAACTCGACAACTGACTTTTTTATTTTATTTAACTTTACTTAAATTTAAGTTTCAAGTCTTAGTTGGTCATCTTATTGGACATGTGCAGTTCCAGAAGGAAAAGCTGTAGAAATCAGAATATTCCTCCAGGGCTGTCAGAGACAGGGCCGAACACTCTAATTTGTGTTCTCAGAGAGCCTCAGAGTCAGTCGCTCGGTTGTGTCCGACTCTTTGCAGCCCCATGGACGGTAGCCCACCAGGCTCCTATGTCCATGGGATTTTCCAGGCAAGAATCCTGGCGTGGGTTGCCATGGCCTTCTCCAGGGGATCTTCCCAATCCAGGGAGCGAACCTGAATCTCCTACGTTTCAGGCAGATTCTTTACCATCTGAGCCACCAGGGAAGCCCAGTTTGTGCTCTATACCTGAGCAAAAATCCTAACAGTCTTAGGAATTAATGAACCAAGTGTAAGATTCCCTGAAGGAAGTGACATCCTCAGCGTCTGCGTAGGATGTAGGTTCCTCCTTCTGCAGCCTTCTGGACTCCACTTGTCCTTTTCCAAATAAGACGCGCCCTTCCTCCTCGCGTGTGAGAGCGTCTCACTGGTTGGCACTGTTGTTTGACAATTATTAGCTCTTCTCTAGGCCAGATTCCACCCAGTCCCTGAGGTCATCAATCCGTGTCTTTCTGTTTGGAAGCAGATGGACAATTCAGGAGCCAGTGATGGGCCCCTAGACATTTGGCTGGTTGCTGAGTGTTTAATTATGTCTCAGCAAACACAGGAGGGAGCCCTCGTGGATATGTTTAGCTTTTTAAGGGCTGGTCTTGTTAATGGCCCTGGTGATAAACTGGGTGAGTCTTATTGGAAGGAGACGATTAACAGGAAAACAGTGTGTCTAAATGGGATCCGAGTTTGCGTTTGGAGGGCGGCATTCTTTGCTTTGTTCTCAGAGGACACATCTGCTGTATAAAATCTGAAGGTCTGGGCTCAAGTTCCAGGTGCTGTAACCCTGGAAGCCTGCTTGGCCCCCTGCCTCTTGGGGCCACCCTGTGAAGTGGGAAGGGCTCTTGCTTGCAGACACGCATGTGGTTGGGAACAGAGGCGGCGACGCAGGCCACTGTGTCTGCCCCGGAGGGTCCAGGAGCTGCAACGGCGGTGCAAGGGTTACTGGGAGTTGACAGGTGTGGGAAGAGGCATTCTCTGCCCCCCCCTTACTGCCCAAAAGGAGGCGTTACTAAAAGAATTCAACTTCCATAAATCCCCCTTTATGGGAAGCTTTGAGGGGGGAGGGGGGTACATCAGGAAGAACAGCTCCTGTCGCCCAAGATGAGAAACTGCACAGGCTCCTAAAGCAGACCTTACTGCCCAGAAGCTTCTTTCATCTGCGTTTGTGGCGTTCATTTCTCCCTACTCACTGTCCTTGAAATCCTCACTCTTTCCTCACGTTAAGATGGTGTATAAGCCCCACATTCTGTATAAACCGCAGATGTTCCTGGGAGGTCTGACAGTCGTCTAACTAAAAGTGAGCTTCAGGCGTGCCCTCAAAGCTTCACCTTGAAACAGCCTCTTGCCTCATATAAACAGTTGCTGTTATTCAGCCGCTAAGGCATGTCTGACTCTGCAAACCCATGGACTATAGCCCATCAGGCTTCCCTGTCCTTCAGTGTCTCCCGGAGCTTACTCAAACTCATGTGTATTGAGTCAGTGGTACCATCCAACCGTCTCATCCTCTGCCGTCCCCTTCTCCTCCTGCCTTAGTCTTTCCCAGCATCAGGGTGTTTTCCAGTGAGTCAGCTCTTTGCATCAGGTAGTCAGTGGAGTTTCAGCTTCAGCATCGGTCCTTCCAATGAATATCCAGAACTGATTTCCTTTAGGATGGACTGGTTGGATCTCCTTGCAGTATAAAAAGTAGGTTTTTGGAAGAAAATCTTAAGCAAACGAAAAAGCTGTAACTCGATGGCAGAACTTTCCCAAACTTTTTATCTCTGTCCTGGACCTGACATTGTCCTCCCAGCCCGAGAGGAGGGCTGCTCTCTGGGAATCTCCTCCCGCTGTAGCTCACAGAGGCCCCTGCATGGGAGGGCCTGCCTGGGGCCTCAACGCGGGGTCTCGCTCTTTACGAAGAGCTGGAACTCGCGGGCGCCGTATGACCCCTGACTGCACAGCAGGCTGTTTTGAAGGGTATGAAATGGTCAGAATGGGTGTGTGTGTGTGTGTGTGTGTGTGTGTGATGAGAAGCCCTGTGCTCACAGAGAGTGTGGAAGAGGGGGCTCCCGGCCATTCACTGTTGTCCCTGAAGAAGGAACGTGGTCTGAAGACGCTGCTCTGTTAAGTAGGATTGCTGAGAATCAGGCTCCCCCGGCGGTCCAGTGCAGAGGAGATGGGTTCAGTCCTTAAGCTGGGAAGGCCCCCCGCTGCAGAGCACCGAGCCCGGGGCTGCTGAGGCCCGGCGACGTGCGGGCCCTGGAGCTCACGCTCCCGAGAACCCTCGCACCTGCAGCTAGAGGGGGCCCGCGCTCGCCGCCGCTGGAGAAAGCCCGTGTGCAACAGCGAAGACCCGTGCCGCCAGAAGAGAAACAAAACCTTTTATTAAACTTAAAAAAAAGTTACATAGAATCTACAGTGCCTCCTCGCCGCCTTTAAAAATACTAAATGTGTCCCTTCCAGGTGGATCCCATCAAACCCACAGACAGGCCCCGGGACCTCTCCCACCCTCCCATCCTGGGGCCGTCCTTTCCCCGAGGCCCGCCTGTGTCCACGAGGCCTGCATCTGCTGTGAGGGGTGTCTCTTCTCTTTTCACGTGGGCCCTGGGAAACCTTCCTCACCTTTAAACAATGGATCACTTAGAAAGGCCCTTCCTCACGCTGCAGGCAGAATCCTCGGCTCTTGAGAAGTTGCCGTTCTTTGAAAAGTCCCCAACTTTCACAAGAGGTAGAAGCTTTTCCAGAGGTTGGTTTGTTTCACAGTTACCTGGAACTAAGGGGGTGTTTGGGAGCGGCCCCCACTGCCCTGGGGCTATTGGGCCACATCCCGGAGTCGCTGTTAGTTGGAGGCGCTGGGGAGGGCGCTGGGAGGCCGCCTCGGGCACCCGGCCGGCCAGCGCATCCTGCGCCTTCGCACCGGTAGCGTGAGCGTGTTGGACACCCAGCTCCAGGCCACCAGGCTGGTTTGGAGGGTGGAGAGTCCACCCATGTCCTCGCTTGTTCCCCCCACCGCCGCCTTTCCTGGACAACGCTGTTCCCGTGGGGAAGGAGTGGCCAGCAGGCAGACTCGCAGATAAGGCCTGTGTAATCTCAGGCCTGCAGATGGGGGCCGGCCTTGGGGCGGGTGTCCCCCAAGGTCCTGAGCTGGAAAAGCCGAGGCTTGGCCCCAGAGGACTGGGGCTGGGGCTTGGGAAGCCGGTGTACCTGCCGAGTGACGGTCAGCGTCTCCCCAGGCCCTGGTGCCAGGACACACGTCGGGGAGAGGAGGGCAGGCGAAGAAACGCTGGCTTCGTTTTCATAAAACCGGGGCAGGACCCTGGTTGGCAGGAGGCTGACTTGGATTTTAGTTGTGGTGGGAATGAGGGCCACACAGCTGTCCTGGCACCTTGGGGTGACTGGACACTCTGTCCCGCGAGCCTTCTGGCCCCTCTGCGGCCGTGCTGGTGAGGCAGGCCTGGGTCGGCGGTGAACACTGCCCTCCACACCCTGGCCGCAGCCCCTGAAGGCGCTGCCTCGGGTAGCCAACGCCCGCTGGGAGCCGTGGGGTAGCTAGGGGGTAGGCTGCCAGCTCCTCTGTGGTCAGGGGTCCTTGCATCTATAGGACCCTCCTGCCCACATGGGAAGGGGCTCAGTAGACGCTGCAGGCCCTGGTGTACCAGATCTTGGGCTCCGTGGAAACGTGCACTCCTTCGTTTTGAGGTTTTATCTCAGCGTTTGCTGAGCATCTGCTCCGTGCCGGATGCAGTGCTGGACGTGAAGAGGGGCCAGACGGGAGCGGGCTGGTTGCTCCCACAACCTCTGCAACCTGCCTTTCCCCGTGAATGACTCCAGCTGGCTGGCAGCACGCGGCAGACCCAGCCCCGCTGCGTTCCCAGTGACCCAGACAGGATTTATCTCCTAATTGAATTTAAAGGCCTTTGAACAGAGCGGGAAAGCTGCGGTTTGCCACAGGCCCCTCCTCACACCGGGCCAGTTTTCCACGTTTCTTACCTGCCCGGCATTCGACTCCGCCCACCCTGGTGGGTGTTCTCTGGGCTTCCTTTCGTCTGAAACAGGCTGCCGGCGGAACTTCTTTGCGACTCTAGGTCTTTTATGCCTCTGCCTGCCTTGCCCTTGGGATGCTGGGAGAACTCTTCTTCGATGGGAAAAAAGTCACATGTATGGTGACGCGAGCAAGCGAGCCTCCAGTCTCCGCGAGGCCTGCAGGCCGCCTGGTCTGAAGCTGCCTTCCGTGCCAGGGCTGCGGCTTTGGTGTTGTTTAGTCGCTAAGTCGTGTCCAGCTCTTTGCAACCCCAGGGACGGCAGCACAGCACGTGGGTGGCCTGCAGCACACCAGGCTTCCCTGACCTTCACCATCTCCTGGAGTTTGCGCAAACTCATGTCCATCGAGTCAGTGATGCCAGCCAGCCCTCTCATCCTCTGTTGCCCCCTTTTCCTCCTGCCTTCAAGCTTTCCCAGCATCAGGGCCTTTTCCAATGAGCCAGCTACTCGCATAGGTGGCCAAAGTATTGGAGCTTCAGCATCAGTCCTTCCAACGGGTATTCAGTGTTGATTTCCTTTCGGATGGACTAGTTGGATCTCCTTGCCATCCAAGGGACTCTCAAGAGTCTTTTCTAGCACCGCGATTTGAAAGCATCAGTTCTTCAGCACTCAGCCTTCTTTATGATCCAACTCTCACATCTGTACGTGACTACTAGAAAAACCACAGCTTTAAATAACTATACAGACCTTTGTCGGCAAAGTGATGTCTCTGCTTTTTAGTATGCTCTCCAGGTTTGTCATAGCTTTCCTTCCAAGAAGCAAGTGTCTTTTAATTTCGTGGCTGCAATCACCATCTGCAGTGATTTTGGAGTCCAAGAAAAGAAAATCTGTCTCTGTTTTCACTTTTTCCCCATGTATTTGCCGTGAAGTGATGGGACTGGATGCCATGATCTTAGTTTTTTGAATCCTGAGTTTCAAGCCAGCTTTTCCGCTCTCCTCTTTCACCCTTATCAAGAGGCTCCTTAGTTTCTCTTTGCTTTCTGCCATTAGAGAGGTATCATTTGCATAGCTGAGGTTGTTGATATTTGTCCCAACAAAATGCTGCACAGGGGACCGTACTTAATCTCAAGGTTAAGATGTGTAAACCTCTCCCTCCAGTGTTCAGAACGCTGGGTCTTCAAGTGTGGTCCCTGAGCCAGCAGCTCCTGCATCGCCTGGGAACGTGTTAGAAACACAATATTGAATATTAACTGTATTCAATAAATTCAATAAAGACTTTAAACATGGTCTACATTTTTTAAAAATTGTTTTAAAAATGTAGACATAAGAGAAATGGGAAGGTGAAGAACTTGTTTAGAAAGACTACCTTGCTAAGAATTCTTCTCTATTTAGGAAAAGTATGCCAAAGAGTAGAGGACATTCATTGTTACCAGCAATGATACTGTGACCTCAGGTTGAGATATCTGTACCGTAAACCCAACCCCCTAATTTCCTGATTGCTTGTCAAGCTCGTAAAGGACCAAGGCCAGCAATGCTGATGAAGAGAAAAAAAAGCTGGGTGATCTTCCTGGGGAGTTGTGTGCCACTGATGTGGGGCAGGGTTGGACGTATTAACTTAGGACTCCTCTCTTCGGCCACATTCCTCTGAGGTTCCACATCTGGGGCCTCTGGGGCCTCTGTTTGCTGGGATGTCTCATCTAATTATGGAAACATGATTGGTCCATAAGTGTGGCTTCGACCCATGGAATGGATGGTACAAAACAGCCTGAGCATTGAGGATGTCACTTTGGAACCAGCAGCTGGAAACCTGGGTGGTTCCTGAACTCTGTTCTCGACGTGAAGATCGCCCACTCTGTTTCTGCTCCTTCACTCAGCTTGAAAACACTCAGCAGACCCAAAATGCCAGGATTTCAGTGGACTTGAGCCCGTTCTGATGTTTCAAGTCACTTCTCTTCTTGGGTTATTTTCCTCTTATTAAATAACTGGTGGTACAGTATTAATTGAAATGCTTAAGTGTGTACTGCTGAACGCCAGCCACTGCTTTTAAACAGAAGTGTTCCCTGAGCAAAAACACTAGTGAACACTTAAACCCTTCTCCCTCCTTTTGAGTAATTATAATGTTCATTCAAGGAAGCATAAGGTGGTGGGAAGAGCCCTTTATCTGGGAAGGACACTGAGCTCCGTGGCTCGTGCCTCGCAGCTGGCTTGGCAGCCGTGTCTACCGCACCTGTGATCAGCGTGTGGCTCTGTGAGCCTCCTGAGATCCCGGGTGAGACCGGCTTCTGCGGGTTTACTGGTGCGTCTCAGCCCCCGTGACCCTGACGGGCTCCGTTGCGGAGCTCTAAGGCGCGGGGAGCGCAGGCATCGCCACTGGACCCTCCAGAAAGAGCCGTCCTCACGTGACAGATGCCCGAGCCCCGGGCCAGCTCCGTCCCAGGCTCTGGGCCAGGGCCGTGGGCATCTTCAGGTGGGCCCGGCCCCAGGAGCTGAGATCCCGGCAGGTCCCGCCGAGAGGCCAGAGCCACCGGGGGCTCTGCTTGGAGGCCTCCCTGCAGCCCAGAGCAGGCGCGGACATGCAGGGGCAGGGGGCACCTGGCTTCAGTTCCTACTTTGTTCCCCCTTTAGCGTGTGATCTTGGACAAGCCGCTTCATCACCCTGGGCTTTAGGATCCTCGTGTGAAGTGAAAGTCGCTCAGTCGTGTCTTATCTTTGCGACCCCATGGACTATACAGTCCATGGAATTGTCCAGGCCAGAATACTGGAGTGGGTAGCCTATCCCTCCTCCAGCAGATCTTCCCAACCCAGGGATCGAACCCAGGTCTCCTGTATTGCAGGCGGATTCTTTACCAGCTGAGGCACCAGGGAAGCCCAAGAATACTGGAGTTGGGTAGCCTATCCCTTCTCCAGCAGATCTTCCCAACCCATGGATAGAAAAATGAATATTAAAAACAGCAGTTACACCAGTACATGCTGAGTCACATATATGACTCTTTGGGACCCCATGAACTGTAGCCCTCCAGGCTCCTCCGTCCACGGGACTCTCCAGGCAAGAATACTGGAGAGGGTTGCCATTTCCTTCTCCAGGGGATCTTCCTGACCCAGGGATTGAACCCACGTCTCTTACATCTTCTGTGTTGGCAGGAGGGTTCTTTACCACTAGCACCAGCTGGGAAGCCCACTTACACTGGATCCCAATATAAAGTAAAAAGCTTTTTAAAAAGTAAACTTCATTTGTAATATTACCCTAGGAATGTGTGTTATAAATGACTTAGTTTCATGTTGTCTGTCATTGAATACTTGATGAGAGTCCAAATAGCAAACAATTTAAGGAAGAAATCATTGTGTACTGACTATACCAATTTTGTGGCTTGATAAAAATAATTTACTTAATTACTATCTTTTAAACAACAGTCTCCGTAAGATACTGTGCTGGACACCATAAAATTGACAAACCAGGTGTTCTTCTGAAAAACAGAAGGAAGTCAGTCCTTTCATCAGAGAGCTGAGCAGCCCGAAGGAGTTTAATACGCGAAAAACGCCCGCCTACACCTTCAGCCCCAGGGCGGGGGAGCCTGCCTCAGCCCAGCGCTGCAGATCCCGCGGCCTGGTGGGCGAGCGGTGTGGTTCTTCCGCATTTGAGCATTAAATGTCTGCGTCAGCGCGTCTGGCACACACTGGAACATGATTTGTAGGAAATATTGATGTTTCTATATTTTTTATTTTCTTTTCCCCTAAATGGAGACAGTTTAAACCATTCCACCGGGTTGGCAGGTTCTAAATTGAGAGGAAAAGGAAGTTTTCCGGGGACAGGGAAGATAATCACAGGCTTCCGCGCTCACGCCCTCGAGTGCTATTTGAGTTCCCATGACTGGCAATTTCGGACGCTCCTGCTATAATAAGGAATTCCACAGTGACATGTGGCAGGTCTGTCTTCCGCGGCTCTGGGGGCCCCGTGTCCGCAGCCGGGATGGTAATTAGTGAGTGGAGGGTCCCCTTCCGGGCCAGCACGGTGAGCGGCAGGAAGCAACGGAGAGGAGAGGGGCCCGCAGGTGTCCGGGGGCAGCGACCACGGAGCGACCCCCCTGGGTGGGGTGCGGGGAGGAGCCCAGCTCCAGGGAGGCAGCAGCACCCCAAGGCTGGGGGCCGGAGCTGCTCCCTGGGCCGCCGTCCTCCTCCTCTGGGTGGTTTCTCTCCAGCAGCTCCTGAGCTGCGGGGCCGGTAAGAGGCGGCTGGAGGACAGGGCGCAGGGTGAAGGACGCGCGTCTGCATGCGTGGCCTCTGAGCGGCTGCACCAGGCCTGGTGGCCCTTGTCCAGCTCGCCCCTCCGTGGGGACGGCCGGGCGCCCCACACTGCCCTGTGCTTTGATGGACTTCTCGTTCCGTGCCCGGCCTGGGCCTAAGGTCTGCAAGGATGACAGCCTGGGGCCGCAGCTAGACGTGCGTCACTGTGCGGCTGACAGATGTCACCGGCTTCGTGGGCCAGGAGCGGGGAGCACAGAGAGGCCGGGCGACTTCGCGCCGCCGTGGGCTGTATGGGGCCCCGCCTCCCCGGCCGGGCCCACGGCCTCCTCTTCCCGCCCACGGCCTCCTCTTCCCGCCCAGGCGCACTCCTGCGTTACTGCCGACCCCCGCCCGGAAAAACCCCGAAGATTCATTCCAGAGAAGCCGGGAACCCTGCGTGACCTCAGGAAAACGTCGACCCCCTGCCTTCCTGCAGCAAGTGCAAGGGAAGTCTATTTACAATATATTTAAGAGAGAATGAGGGTCGGGAGCACCCGTATGCAGCCCTGGGCCCGGCCTCTCTCGGGAGAACCGTCCACCTGAAGTCCGCGCCCCCAACTGGCTGCGGGGACTCGGGGACTCACGCTCTGCAGAACGCCTTCCTCTCCACCTCAGAAAAGCTGATTTCTCATCGTCCAAAAGGAACATGTGATTAATGGCAGACCCGAAGTGCCTGCGGTTCTTTGATAATTGCTTAAAAAAAAAAAAAAAAAATCTTTACAGCCACGCTTCAGAGCAGAGTTACTTCTGAGCAGTTTGGAAGGCAGTGCTGGTGAGTCAAGGCAGAAAGTCGCTGTCTGCAGGGGTCGTCCGCGTGTCCTCACACCAGCTCGCTGTGTTTTTCCACTGCCCCAGCAGGAAGGCTAAAATACGGGGGATCTGCTGGGATGCTCTGCGTTTTGCTACCTGGGAGAAAGTAAAACCTCTGCTTGCATTCGTAGCAAAACAGCAACCCTGGAGAGGTCTGGAAATGATGTTACTTATTCAGCTCTCATCGATGTGTGTCTGGGAGGCAGAAACATTTCTCCCGCTGGGGGTGATGCTTAACGGTTTGGGGGAAACACGTGAGCCAGCGCCTCTCCGCGAGGCATCTGGGGATCTAGTTAAAGTGCAGGCGTGCTCCTGCGGGTCTGGGCGGAGCCGGAGGCTCTGTGTCTCTAACGAGCTCCCCGGTGACGCTGCTGCTTCCGGCCCAGGTAGCCAGGAGTTAGAGACTCCCTCGGGCCACTCAGGGAGAGCAAGGAGAGACCCTCTAGAAGGCGCACCCTGGCCTTGTAATAGACGCGGGGAGAGGGCGGAGTCAGATTGTGGAATCACGCAGGTAGAGGGGCAAAGCGCCTTTGTCATCCACAAACCTCGACCCAGGTTCGGGTTGTCACCTGTGACCCTGGGTGTGTCAGCACGTAATGTAAATTGGCATGTGGGATCAGACGTCCCCAAGGGATCCGGGGAACCACGGCAGCTGCAGACATTTGCTTGCTGCATCGTGAAACTGAAGAGCCAGGCTGGGGAGAGGAAAGCTGCCGGCCGTGCGCAGGGCCCAGGGCGGGAAGCCGCAGCTACCTCTCTGGCTGTGTAGGTTCCCCGGGTGGCCGGGTGCTCGATTTTCTCATCCGGTCCTAGCCAGTGCTGAGCCTCAGAGCATCACACTTGCCCTGGCTGATGCTGAGTTCTGGTCTCCAGAGCAACACATCCTCTGCTCCTGCTTAGTACGTGAAAACTAGAACTTGCCACTGTCAGTCTTTTCTAAAAGACCCTGATCTCTTTCTTATTTTCAAGCGCAGAAATGCCAGATCTGGCGTGAATACCCAAGCCACGCTAGGAAGTAATCCTTTACTGAACCTGACCCGGGCACTGGAAGTTACAGCATCACAGTAAATGGCCGGGAGAGGGCTGTTTGGTCCCATTTTCTTCATTAAATGGCAGAGGTTCTTTATCAGCAAAGCCAGGTTTCTCTCACCCACTGACAGCTGTGAGGGTGACCTGTTTGTCTGCGGCAGGGCGGAGATAGAGACTGTGATGACTGGTTGCTTCTGTGTGTGAGCTGGTGGAGGTGTTGGCTGGCATAGCGCGTGATCCTTGTTAGCGTCGATTCCATCTTTGTGACCAAATGTGATTCTCCTGTTCCCCCCTCATCTGCTTCCCTTCTTGCTACCTTTTTACCCCTGACCTCTGCTCTGACCTCTGGACAACCGGCAGGGGGTCTGTAGCCGCTGACCTACCGTCTGGGGACAGAGGTGTGAGAAGGAGTATCTCCTGAGGGTCTTTCTTCTGCTTTTTTAAAAATTCATTTTAACGACACTTTTTTTTTGGAAAAGAAAATAACAGGAAACTTTAGGGAACCCTGCAAATTGTTGACGAAGAATAGCAGACAGACCACGTGCTCTATAGGGGGAACAGGTATGAAACCAGCTGCGTGTTCTCGTGTTGGGGCCTTTATACAGGAGTCCGTGCGGTGGGTGGACACCGGCTGGCACTTGGATGCTGCAGTTCAAGGCCTGGGGACCATCTTCTTTACTCAAGGTCAGGTTAAGAGCATAGATTCTTGTAGACAGGAGGGACTGTGATGACCTTGACATTTATTGAAGGCACTGTTTTTGGAGCTCCAAAATTTACTGAAGGCAGGCACTGTTTCTGGAGCTTCAAAGGTGAATCAGACCTGCCCCTGCTGGCGGAGCCGTCATCTGAGAGGGCTGCGTGGGAAGCCC
>SJYT01019333.1:776531-833683 GCA_006410635.1 Cephalophus harveyi | reverse complement strand
CTTCTGCGCCCTGAGCGGAGGTGGGGAGGGTGCAGGGCAGAGGCAGAGGAAGGGCAGCAGAGGGCCTGGGGGCTGCGAGTGACGTCAGGCTCAGTCTCCTCTCGTGGGGCCGCCGCTCTCCCTCCCTGTGTTCTTCTGCCGAGGCTTGCCCTGCGGCCCTGCATGCTGGGCACCCAAGCTCATCCAGCTGTTAAGAAACGGGCGTCTCGGCCGGAAGGGGGCCAGGCGGGCCGGGCGCTCACGGCTCTCTCCTCCTTCTGTGTTCCAGGAATAGAGCTGTGCCCCCCGGGGAAGCGATTCATGATCACGATGGTGGCGAGCTTCGTGACCACGGCGGGGCAGTTCCTCATGCCCGGGCTGGCCGCCCTGTGCCGGGACTGGCAGGTTTGGGCGGAGACGTGTTTCCGGCAGATGAGGAGAGCTGGGCGGAAGCTGGCTCATGCAGCTGGCAGCGCTGCGGCCTCTGGGTGTGCGGGTTGTCTGAGAGGGTCTGGGGGCTGAGCGTGCTCCGGGGGGCGGCTGTATTCAGGGGTCCAGGCGTGCACTCCTGTCTCTTATACACATCTAGATGTGTATAAGAGACAGGCGCCGCCCGCCCCGGGGGTACTGGTCGTGAGTACCCACCGTGCCCACCCCGGCCCAGACGGCCCCCAGGTTCAGCCTGTGGCTTCTAACGAGGGGGTTTCTCTCTCTCTCTTTTTTAAAAAACTTTCTCTTCTAAATGTTTCATCTTGGAAAACATTCTAACATACACGAAAGTAGGCGGAGGAGCAAGAGAAGCCCCGGCGCCCTCTCTGGCCCCGTCATCTGGCCGGGCTCCCCTGATGCTGGGTGTTCGGACATGGCTTTCCCGAATGGGCTTCTGAAGGGCAGGGTCCCGTGTTGGGAGGAGGAAACCTGTTTGACAATGTTCAGGAGAGGTTTCGGGGAAGGCAGTGGCGCCCTACTCCAGTACTCCTGCCTGGCAAATCCCGTGGGCGGAGGACCCTGGAAGGCTGCAGTCCATGGAGTAGCTAAGAGTCGGACATGACTGAGCGACTTCACTTTCACTTTTCACTTTCCTGCATTGGAGAAGGACATGGCAACCCACTCCAGTGTTCTTGCCTGGAGAGTCCCAGGGACAGGGGAGCCTGGTGGGCTGCCGTCTGTGGGGTCGCACGGAGTCGGACGCGACTGAAGCGACTCAGCAGCAGCAGCAGCAGCAGGAGAGTTTTGGCAGAGCCCTCCCTGACTCCTCCGGGCGAGGGTTGGCAGACGCCGGCTCGCTGTCCGTGTCTGTAAATAAAGTTTCACTGGAACACGGCTGTGTTCACGTGTTTCCACCTCTGTCATCCAGGACCACTCTCACGCCACGCTGTCAGAGTTGAGCAGGTGTGACCATGACAACGTGGCAAAGCCAGGAACATTTCCCCTCCGGGCTCTCGCAGGGCTTTGGCCGCCCCGCGTCCTGGACGAGTGCACTAGGGCTTTCAGAACCGTGTGTAGCTTTAGTGTTTCGCTTGCTGACTTTAGGGGAAAAAAGCAACTGAACACACTGGCCTGGGGGGATGACCTGGTCAGCTAGAGGCTTTTAAACTCCTCAGGGGATTAATGTTTAGCCAAAGTTGAAAAACCACTGCCCTTCGATAGAGGTTTTTACGCACAAAGTGAGCGTTGTACCCGTTCTGGAAAAGCCTCTTTTCTCTCTTTCCTTCCCTCCTATCCCACTTCTGTGCCAAATTCCACCCCCACCCCAGCCCCGAGTATGAGACACCAGAGAGATTTTTACCAGCTCCACTGTGTTCCTGTATTTAGTTACTAATGAAAACCAGTTTCTGGCCAGAAGTCAATTGTGTCTTTGCTCTAAGTGTTCACTGTGGCCGAGACAGGTATTAATTGGGCTTCCTTTTCTAAGCCGCCAGAGAGGGGCAGAAAGCGGCAAACCTTCAACTTACTAGGCTGGCCCATCTACACTTGGCCATAGGCCCCAACAGAGTAATCGTGTGGCCTGGACGCAGGTGGCTTTCCTCAGGAGCTGGGTTCCCGCTCAGGGTGTCCACAGAGTCGGGCACCGGTGGGGAGAAGGCCAGATGAGGTAAAGGCCCCCCGCCAGGAGGCCGCCCTCAGGCCAAGGCCGGCCTCCCCCGCCGTCCCAGGGCTGGACGGCTCCGCTCCCGCAGGAGCCCCCGTGTCTCAGGACACCCTGCTCTTTCTGGCAGGGCTGTAAGAGGCGAAGAAAGAAACCGTCCCTGAGGCAGGAGGGAGTGGGCAGCCCTTCCTTTTATCACCTAAGCAGCCCTTTCCTGGTCACTCTCTTGCTGCACCCAGGGCTTAGCCTCACTTGGCTTGGAGTTTCAGGACATTTCCTTACTTAACACTTGCTTGCATCGCCTTTGTGCCAACACAAATGGCAAGCCCTGTACAAACAGTAGATGGGTCAGGTTAGGGCCATTTCATGGCCCCATTGTACAGAAGGCAAAACTGAGGACACCCACTGGCCCTTGAGCCAAGGGCTGTGCTATCTACTGCCCTCAGCCTCGGTGCCTCATCCCTGACCTCCCCACCACTGAGAGGAGCCCGCCGCCCCAGCACGTCCACCCGGCAGTCAGGAACGCCCAGCCCCCGGACTCAGTGGAGGCTTCCCGGCCTCCACAGCTCCCAGGGGCAGCGGTGCTATCTGCCACCTCTGGGGGCTGGAGGCCTGGGCATCCACACGGCCTCTCGGAGACTCAGATGTCTGTGAGGACAGGCAGTGGCGTCTCCATCACCGCCACGCTCCGAGGCCCAGCCCAGGCTCTGCTCCCACCTGTCGCAGGTAGGATGGGGAGAAGTGGCCGGGAGGGGTTTCCTGGAGCGGGTCTGGGGGCCCGCCTCCCGTGCCAAGTGCTAGAGGGTTTGTTTATCTTATTTTTTATTTTCAGTTTTAAAAATATATCAAGATTTAATGACAGGCAAGGTTAAAAGAAAAAAGCTCATTTATGTGAATACATTGTAAAACCTTAAAATGTTCTTTGAAACACACCAATGTAAAAACAAAACTTGATGGTGGAAAGGGTACCCAGGGTGCTTTGATAAGTGAGGAGTGTGTGTGGACAGACAGATGGGTGGCATCCGGACACACGGACGCAGTGTGGTTCCCGCCCGGGCCCCCTGGCTTTGAGGTGGACCCGCTTCACCCCGGTCAGCTGCTGTCGTCGACGTCGGGACCCCCGAGGCACCTGGCGCGTGTCTGGCCTGAGCAGCGCTGGCAGATCGCAGCTGCTGCTGTTACCGTTGTCACACCCCCTTCCAGGGGTGCAGGCCTGCATGCATGGGGGGCCAGTCGAGGGAACCGCAGGCTACCTCTGCCCACAGCCCTCTGCAGCTCTGGGGGCGTCACTGGCTTTTAAAGGCCACTGAAGTGCCCCCTCTTTTTTGTCCCCCTGATGACCACCCTTCCACCCCTCTGCTGCAGGAGGAGCTTCCTCACTCCTGAAGCAGGACCTGGCCTCTGGGGAGGGCGGGAGCTGCAGCCAGCCAGCACGCCCGGCTGTTGTTGACCAAAATATTGAAAGTCACTCTTTAAGAACCAGTATTTATATGCAGTCTGGGTGCCTGGCAGCGTGCCTGGTGCTTTGGAGCAACTCTGAGGAGCAGGTGTGTGAACAGAGGCCGTAAACCAGAGTCCATCCTAAAGGAAATCAACTGAATGTTCATTGGAAGGACTGATGCCGAAGCTGAACCTCCAAAACTCTGGCCACGTGATGAGAAGAGCCGACTCATTTCAAAAGACCCCTATACCGGGACAGATTGAAGGCAGGAGGAGAAGGGAACAACAGAGGATGAGATGGTTGGATGGCATCACCGACTCAGTGGACATGGGTTTGAGTGAACTCCGGGAGATGGTGAAGGACAGGGAAGGCTGACATGCTGTAGTCCGTGGGGTCGCAAAGAGTCGGACACGACTGAGCGCCTGAACAGCAACGAAGCAGAGCACGGGACGCAGAGTCCCCAGGATGCAGGGTGAGGGCGGCGCGCGGAGGAGAAGCGCAGGCGAAGGTCTTCTGGTCCAGACGAGGCTGGGGGCTTCCAGACGCACACTAGGTAAGAGGCTGCATCAGCTGGTTACGGACACAGTGCTGACCTCCAGGGCAGGAGAGAGGGTGCCAGGGCCCGCACCCAGGACAGCATTCAAGCAGGGGTGACACAGAGGCCACCGTGGGCGTCTGAGCCAGAAAGGGGCCCGGGGCTCTGGGTGAGCCCCCGCACGGGGCTGAGGTCTCAGGCCCTGTCTGCACTTAGAACTGAGGCCCCATGAGGAAGCTGGCCCTCGGAGCGTCAGTGATGACAGGACCAGAAGGTCTCCACGCCAAGAGGGGCTCAGCTCCACACCGGGCTGACTGCCCCGGGCCCTGGGCAGGGAGGATTCACCCTTGAGACGCTGGCGCCTGGAAGTTTGCACTGCAGGGCCCGGACTGTTCCTCCGAATTCCTATCGCTGTCCACAGCTGAAAGCTGATGGAGAACCCAGGGACGCTCACTGGACTCTCGGGGTCAGAAATGAAAGTTCAGTGGGGAATCGCTGTATCCAAGGCCCGCGTGAAAGGAGATTCTCACCAAGGGGACCCATCACCGAGGCCAAACAGTAATACACCAGGGAGTCTGCGTCTCGGGAAGTCTGGGAAACTGAGCACTCTGACCGAGAAGTGAATTCACCTCCTGTGCTAACCGGTCGCCCTTCCATGCACCGAACGCGGTTCCAGGCACAAGGGCCTCTGAGTCCAGCCTGAGCTCACGCTCGCCGGGGGGTGAGGAGGGCCACGGCCCAAACAGCGGTCAACGAGCCAACGGCACGCTTTCCAACAAGCAGCACGCGGAGAAGTGGGACAGAGCCACGGGAGGAAGGAGCTCAGGGCTAGCCTCTCTGAGGAAGCGGGCTCTGCTGAGATTAAGTAAGTGATCAAAAGAGATCGGGCCAGGCTCTGGGCGGAGACGTGTTTCCGGCAGATGAGGAGAGCTGGGCGGAAGCTGGCTCATGCAGCTGGCAGCGCTGCGGCCTCTGGGTGTGCGGGTTGTCTGAGAGGGTCTGGGGGCTGAGCGTGCTCCGGGGGGCGGCTGTATTCAGGGGTCCAGGCGTGCACTCACTGAGGGAGAGTGCGGGGCGCGCCACCAGGAAGGTGTGCACAGAAAGCGTGGTCTTGGCTGGCCCGAGGGCTCCCTGTGGAGAGTGGCCGGGGCCGAGGCGGTGCTGCGAAGGCTGGCTGCGCGGCGTCTGCCCGCGGGCTGGGGGAGACCCGGGAGGACGGGTTCCCAGAGACGGTGGAGATGCTCCGTCACGCTCCCGGAACGCCGCTGCTCGCTGTCGCCCCCTGAATTGCATCTCCGCAGGAGCCGAGCCCCCGGGATGGCTTGTGAGCAGGAGCGTGGGCACGTCCGTCTGCCTGGGACCCGGCGTGCGCTGGGGGCGCTGGGGGTGTGTCCCTCGCTCAGTCGTATCCCACTCCTTGCAACCCCGGGGGCTGCGGCCCACCAGGCGCCTCTGTCCAGGGCACCTTCCCCACCCAGGGGTCAAGCCCGAGTCTCTTGCATCTCCCGCACTGGCAGGCAGATTCTCCACCACCAGCGCAGCGATCCAGCAAGGCCCCCGGCGACTGCCAGGCGTTGGGCCCGCTGTCCACACACACACACACACTCACTCACTCACACCCACACACGCACACTCCCGCCTCGTGGAGCAGCAGCTCTTCGGCGGGGGAGCCTCGGGTGCCTCCTGCCAGGCAGGTGCACCATCAGATGTGGCGACTTGAACGTGTCTTCAAGTTTTCGGAAAGCGCTTTTCCCGAGATCAGTCCTAGGCTCCTGTATGCGAGGTTTTGTTAACCTGATATTCTCAGATTAGGTCAGGCTGGTGGTTGGTGGGATTATCCCTGGTTTTCGCTGGGGAATCCAGAGCATCAAAAAGCTGCCCGAAAAACACTCACAAGTGTGGAGAGCCATTAAAAGCGGGTTTTCGAGCATCAGTGGTTCTCAGAGCGCGGCCTGGGCCATCACCACCACGGGGCCCCACCCCAGACCAGCTGAGTGCGAATGTCCAAGGGTGGTTTAGGAAGCCCTCCAGGGAGGCGGTCGGCTCGAGTCCTGGGGGGCTGCTGCACGCCAGGCTGCCCCTTGAGAAGGAAAAGCCAGCCATCCACTTACAGGACGAGGGGCCTGGTCCAACGAAGATGCTGACAAGGTGTGAGAGGGGACATGTGCCAGCTGTGGACAGCACACCCTTCTTGTAGGAAGGGGTTCTTGATTCTGCCGGGATGTGAAGCAGGTGCTGTCCTTGGGGTCTGCAAGATGCCGTGCAGGACCTGCTGCCCAGTGTGGTCCCTGTGGGTCATCTCAGACGGCGGAAGTTGCAGGCATTCCTGGAACCGGTAAAAGACACAGAAGCCTCGGTACCGAATCCAAGGATTTTATCTGCGCTATGAGAACGTTTCCCCATGCACAGGCATGTCTGGGAGTCTCCAGCTGTGGCCCATGGTGGCATCTGCTGGGAGGGCAACGTCCCACCTTGCCCACCTGCCCTGGCACCCACGTGTCCCTCACCCCGCAGGGAGCCTGGGCGTGGTCTCCCAGCCAAGTCCCTGCATCGAACAGGGTCTCCCCGAGACTTGCCTGATGGACACGTGGCGTGAGCTGCCGTGAGAAGGTTCAAGACGTGTGAAGGTACGGGATTATCAGCTGAGCGCTGCCGGCACTCAGCGAGACCTGGGACGCGTCCGGGAGAGCAAGAGGGAGTCAGCCCTGTGGGGACACAGAGGGCCTCCCGAGCCAGCCTGAGGACCCATGTGCATCCCAGTGTTTGTCTTGCCCACTCTCACCAGGGGAGAAAAACACCTTCCTGCATCAAGAGAAAATTTATTTCAATGTGTGTGTTGCTCTCTTGGCCGTGTCCGACTCCATGACCCCACGGACTGTAGCCCGCCAGGCTCCTCTGTCGGTGGGATTGTCCAGGCAAGAACGCTGGAGGGGGCTGCCATTCCCTTCTCCAGGGGATCTTCCCCACCCAGGGATGGAACCCTGGTCTCCTGCACTGCAGGCAGATTCTTTACAACAGGGGGTCAAAATAACACAGTGAAGACGCAAAGCAAGGGCCTCAGGACACCCTGCACACCAGGAAGGAAACCCGATTCAGTTACCCCGTCACCAGAGGTTAAGCCCCACGGGACAACGTTTTCCTCCCAGGAAAGTGGAAGAAGTGAGTCATAAAAGACACGTCGCCTCTGGGAGCTCGACTGACTCTGCAGTGACTGTACAGTTATCAGATGGTTAATTTAAGGAGAGTTTCAGGAAACTTGCAACAAAAACAACAAAGAATGTTTTGGTCGAATCCTATGTGAGTGCTCAGTCGCTGAGTCGTGTCCAGCTCTTTCGACCCCATGGGCCGTAGCTCCCCCAGGCTCCTCTGTCCATGGGGTTTCCCAGGCAAGAGCACTGGAGTGGGTTGCCGTTTCCTTCTCCAGGAGGTCATCCTGGCCCAGGGATTGAACCCACTGCAGGTGGACTCTTTACCACTGTGCCACCTGGGAAGCCCATCAGATCCTACGTATGTACGTGAAAGTCACTCAGTTGTGTCTGACTCTTTGCGACCCCATGGACTATACAGTCCATGGAATTTTCCAGGTCAGAATACCGCAGTGGGCAGCAATTCCTCTCTCCAGTGGATCTTCCCAACCCAGGGATCAAACCTAGGTCTCCCATGTTGCAGGCAGATTCTTTACCGTCTGAGCCACCAGGGAAGCCCCATGAAATCCTGGTTGTCTATAAAGTATCTGGATAAGAAAGATTACGTAATACTGACAAAGGCAAACACAGACACAAAAGCGGATGTCAGTCGTAAGCACCTGATGAACAGATCAGAATGCTCTCTAAATTGGGGTTTGGGGGATTTGCTGATGGGTGGAATTTTCAGAAGCCCTCAGGCTAGAGGCAGCCCCATTTTTGCCTTCTGAGTAGGCAGAGATTATGTAAAATAATAGGAACCCCTGCAGTCAACTGAAACGTTTCCAAGTAGATGTGGAGAGAAGCTGCCAGTCCAAAGCGAGGCACCACCACAGGGTCTGGCCTCGGTTCCAAAGACCAGCGGAGCTGACCCCAGAGCCACACCATGGCCCAGTGCCTGGCCTGTGCTCCAGTATTCCACCCCGATACCCTGCCCACCACGGGGAAGCTAGGGGTCGCTTAAGACCAGCTTGAGAATCTTGGAGCCTGGGGACCAGCCGAGCTCAGGCAGTGGGCATGCATGTGTGCGTGCGTGCGTGTATGTGTGTGTGCGTGCCTGTGTGTATGCATGCATGTGTGCCTGTGTGCGTGTGTGCATGTGTGCGTGCATGCGTGCATGCCTGTGTGCGTGTGTGCATGTGTGCGTGCATGCCTGTGTGTGTGTGTGCCTGTGTGCGTGTGTGCATGCATGCGTGCGTGCGTGCCTGTGTGTGTGCATGCATGTGTGCCTGTGTGCGTGCATGCCTGTGTGCGTGCGTGCATGTGTACGTGTTTGCGTTATGCAGGTACGTGTGTGTTGTGTTGGGTGTTGGGTGTGCATGTGTGTTGTAGGAGTGGCAGGGTGGAGCTCTTGGCTACCAGCAAAATTAGGGAACTGGCCTTCTGGTGACAGGTGTGCAGGGAGAGCGGCTAAGTGCCCGCCTGGCTGGCAATTGGCAAGAGTCGCTGGGCGGATCGAGTGGCCGGGTCCCAGCCTCCTTCAGTCGCTGAAGGCCCTCTGGCAAAGCCCACGACAGCCCCACATGAGGGTGGGTCCTGGCAGGAGATGGGAGGCCTCCCGGGTCCTGTGACTGTTCCTTTGGGGTCGGCCGAGGTGTGCCATGACAGGCCGCCTCCCAGAGCCGGGTCTGCGGTCACGGCGAGCCATCGGGATCCGTTTGTGGCTTCAGTGATCATCCCAAGGGGTTGGAGACTGCGGCCACAGGCTGGGGGGCAAGAGGCCGCTCCCCACGGGGTCCACAAGGCTCCCTGTAACAGGCGGCTTGTGCAGAGGAGCTGATGGAATTCTAGTTAGAAAAAGAAGCACACAGAGGCTCTGCTCCTTCTGCCCACTTACCTCCTCAGGGCGTTTCTCAGCACCACATTTTATTTTTATCGCTGGCAAAAATGCCAAATTAATTCCCCTGCAGTATTACGTTTGAGTGCCCACGTGTCTGTCACTTTCTGCGGCCTGATCACCTTTCGTGTGAATCAATTAGTAAAAGGAGCCGAAAGAAGGGAGTCCAAGGAAGTGGAGGAAATGAGGCCAGATGAATTCCAAGTAACCCCTGTCTCGAGCGGGAACTGAGGAAGGTTTAATTGTATCCCAGCTGTTCCACGCTGTGGCCCATTCAGAGCTGCCGAACCTTTACAAGGCCAGCTGCGAAGGCGTCTGAGGGACTGACCCCCCCGTCCTGGCAGAGCCTGAAGCGGTGTTGGGGTATCTGTCCCTGCCGAACCTTTACAAGGCCAGCTGCGAAGGCGTCTGAGGGACCGCCCCCCGCCCCCGCCCCCCGGCCCGGTCCTGGCAGAGCCTGAAGTGGCGTTGGGGCATCTATTCCGTGCACTGCACGAGCAGCACCTTTTTTAACTTCCAGAAAGAGGCAGCAGTCGCCGCAAGCCCCCTCAAAATGAATTAGAACGTTGGGGCCGGGGGAGCCTTGGTGTCACGACACACCCCCACCCCATTCCACAGATGGGGAAACAGAGGCCTGGGGGTGAGGTGACTTGCCCAAGGTCACAAAACTGGTCTATGAGCCTGGGCCTGCTGATAAATCTCCCCCACGGTTTTGCCATAGGGGAAGAATTCTGGAGCTTACGTGTACATCATGTTGAAAACCCATAAAGGTGCTGCATTCCAAATTTATGTAACCTATCAGCTCGTGGGAAGCAATTTAATTAAGAAAGAATATCTTGTTCCACAGAAATTTACAGGAAGGGTTCATTTGCCTTAGGAAGACTCGGGTTTAACCATCCTGAGAGCCAAATTTTCTTTAATTTTGTACTTGTCCCTTCTCCCTAATTTACTAACTTTAACTCAAATCATGAACTTAATTTTTTTTAAAGAGCTAATTCATGTCCATTTGCTCTATCCTGAACTGAACCTCCTTACCTAATTTTTTCAATACCAAACAGAACGAAAGTTAAAAAAAAAAAAAAAAATTCAGGTGAAAGTTTATCTACTGGAGCCAAGTGTATATTTTTATAAGAGCTTTGACTCAAAGACTTAGAATATCCTTCCAACTGGTGTTTTGTGCAATTCTAGTCTTTGATTTATTTTTTTTTTTTCATTTTGAGAGCCTTTCAGAATGTCATACGTGTGATGCTTGGTAATACTCCAGAGCTAGAATCACCTCTTGAAGTCAGAGCACCCTTAGAATAGAACAACCATCCACGACCGTTTTCTCACCACGTTCAGGGAAACTCCATCCTCAAAGCCTTTCACGGCTCTGCTCCTCCGTCCTCAGCTGTGCTTCCCTCTAACCTGTCTGATCGAAGGCCCTCCCCGTAAGGCATCACTGCTTTACGTGTTTTCCCCCTGGATTGACCGTGTGCAGCTCACGTTTATCCCGTGAGTGTGGCGATGTCGCCTCAGCAGCGTGTCACCAGCAGGCACGCCACCCACACTGAGTGCCTCGGAAGCACAGACAGAACAACTCGAGGACAGAATTAATTTTGCAGAGCGTCAGCAATCAGCCTTACTTGCATACCTCTTTGTGCGCAAATGTTCCAGTTCAGTGCTTTGAAGAGGGACAAGCTTTAGATGTAGACCCTTGCCAGGACCAGGTGTTACGTGGATGGGCAGGAAGGCAACCCACATGGTGTCCAGTGGGATAGAAACAGTACTTGGTTTTATTGTTAAACGTTAAGAAGAAATGTCAACGTCACAGTATTATGAAAGGATCACAGTATTAAGTTTTAATTTCTGAGGGATGTTTCGGGTGACGGGGATGCAGAACAGACCATGGGTGCTAGTCCGACTTGCTTCTTGTTTAGTGCCTCAGTCCTGTCCGACTCATCTGCGACCCCACGGCCTGTAGCCACCAAGCTCCTCTGCCCGTGAGACCCTCCAGGTGGGAACACCGGAGCGGCTGCCGTTTCAGTGTCGGTCCCACGCGTGAGTCCCACAGCAGACGTGGGCTCCAGCCGCCCACCACGCTCTTTGCTTTTGGTTGAAAATGATGGATATTCCTGAGGCTCAGTTACATTCCTGCCAGACTCTGGGCCGCTGGCCGGCTTTTTAATTTCCATGGTGTTATTACGTTATGTACTTGTCGGGAGACATTTCATTAAGTTCCCATAATGTGGCCACACCGCACATCACCGCCTGCAGCGGCCGTCCTGGGCTTTCTCACAAGCGGCCGCTCAGCGAGTCCTTTATGACCGCAGCAGATTGAAACACCGGGGCTGGGGGGCACCGCAGCATCTGGAGGGCCGGAGGGGGCGTCGCTGGACCAGCGTCTGCCTCGCATCCCCCATCATCGGGGCACGTCCCCGCACTCGGACTGGGCGTCTTCGCTGTGACCCCGAGGCCCTGGCGCGGGTCCTGGGTCGGGGTGCCTGGGCTCTGATCCAGCTCTGCCTTTAACACCGCAGAAGCTGGACAATGCCCCTGAACTTTGTTCACCTGAGTCTTCCCGTCTGTGCAGTAGGGAGAATGTTACTTCCACATAATGAGCTTGAAAGGCTTAAACTCATGGGAAATGTGTGGCAGGATGCCTAGTGAGTGCAGACCCAGGCGTGGGGAGGTGGTCTGCAGGGCTGTCTGCCACTGGGGATGGGTCGTGTGGCTAACAGAGTCTGCCTGTCACCTGTGCCCAGGTCTCCTGGGAGAGCAGTTTCTTTACTTGGGTTCATTCTGGTCCAAGGGCCGCTGCTCCCCCATAACCTCAGGGGCCCCCCTCCCTGGGCCCTGCCTCCCCTCTCCATCTCCCCTCTTGGATCCAGGGTTCTGGTTGGGCCAGCTTGCAGGAACACAGACTGTGTTTTCTCAAAATGATTTTAAAAATTGAAAATCAATGAAACAAGATTGCAACTCTACCACTACCCTCCTCTCAAACCCTGTGTGTTTGTAAATGTATATATATATGTAACGTGTATACATATGTTTATGTATACATACATATGTAACATTGACATTTGTAAAATATATACAAGGTTTGTCATAGGTAAGGAAAAATCCTGAGAGAATCATGAAATATTTAGAATCAAATCTCAGCAAGAACTCCTTATCAAAAATTGTAAAGTGTAGCTAAAATGGTAGGTGGAATTTTGAAGTCCAAAATGCACATATTAGAAAAGAAGAATTAAAGTTGATGATCTGTGTGTCTCTCTCAAGAAATGAGAACGTGACACTAAACTCAAATAAATCAGAAAGAGATGGGAGGGGGCATTGAGAGCTATAAGGGTGAGCATTTGTGTTAGGTTATTTCATGACAAAGAAAAGCTCTGATAAAATATGGCAAGATGTTAATGTCTATAGAATATGATTCTGAGTGTTTCTCTTTGCTTGACATACATTATTCAAAGTTAATTTGTAAAAAGTAGAGGCCAGTAAAACATTAACTTTTACTATTAAAAAAAAAAAGATCTGTACCTCCAGTTTGAAACCTGTGTTATCAGCCTTCTGAGGGGCTCCCAGGGGAAAAGACATGAGGCTTCCTGAGCCCAGCTTCCGGCTTGGACCATGCCTCCCTTGGGGAGGGCCCTCCTGCAGCTCCGTGGGAGGGGGCCTCTGACTCTTGGTGACGACCCAGGTCTCTGAGCTCAGATTAACACTCAGAGATCAGCCCAATGTACCCAATGTACCGCTGATGTCAGCTCTTTCTGCAGAATACATTGTGAACATTTAGAAATTTGATTTTTGTTCAAACAGGCAAAGGGGTGACAGCTGTTACATCATGAATGATGTGACTTTGAAATAAAAATTCAACACTGACAGCTTTTCCAGCTTCTGGCTTACTCTTAATTGGAGGCTCCCCAGAGCTGGCAGGGCAGGTGCCAGGCAGCAGCAAAGGTAACTGCTTATCAGCATCGGTCACGCTTCCTGGACACCCTGCAAGCGACAGGGGACGCGGTGACACCGGAGTGCGGGACACAGGGGCTGTGCTGTGTCCCGTCTCCCACCCAGGGGCACCGCCAGCCTCAGAGGCAAGTCCTGGGGGACACAGCCCGCCCCTGGGCACATGGCAGTGAGTGGTTTATGAAGAGACCTCGCGGCCCCCAGCAAAGTCTAAAATATTGACTGTTTGGGCTTTTACAGAAAAAGCAAGCTGACCCTGCTCCAAACAGGCACGCTGTTCTCTTCGGCCAACTTGCAAATATCGTTATAAATGTAAAATTACAAAATGCATTGATAATAAGACACGACTTGGGGTGGTTTTTTTTTTTTCTCTCCCACTGGGAATCCTCATCAGATTTCATCCTAAACACAAACCAGCAAGGAGTCTGTTGCCAATAACCCTTGAAAACCATCCTCTCAGGGAGGAGTCCCAGGCATTAGCAGCAAGATGAAAATAGTTCTGCAGGTGAGGCCCAGGAAAGTGCCTGTCAGGTTGCTAGAATGGGGGCATTTTTTAAAACTTAAAATCATTCTATGAACATTTGTATTTTGAAACAGACTTGTCCATGGGATTTCCCAGGCAAGAATGCTGGAGTGGGTGACCATTTCCTCCTCCAGGGGATCTTCCCGACCAGGGATAGAACCCTAGCTCCTGCATTCTTTACTGTCTGAGCCACCAGGGAAGCCCCTCTTTTGAGACAAACTGTCACAAAAGCAGTCAGTGAGTTGCTGGAACGGGCTTTAGACACGCAGGGTTGTGCTCAACAGTCTACATGGGTTTCTTGACACAGCTGGGAGGATACTGCTCCTTTCTGCCGTATTTTTAAAACCTGCAGCTTTATACTTTCTAAGGAAAACTAGGAACATCCAAGGCCACAGTCTTCTCTCGGCCGGTGGTACTACATGAATCCCAAGCCCCCACTGGCTTCCACAGTCACGGACAGAAACCCAGACAGACCTGCCTGGACGCTCCCAGCCCCTGACAGAGCGTCTTCTCGCCCCACGTGATGCAAAGACGCTCACCCGCGCCCCGTCTCTCTGCAGGATCTTCCCCGAGTCCCTGAGGTGGCTCATGGCCACCCACCAGTTTGAGTCGGCAAAGACGCTGATCCTGCACTTCACGCAGAAGAACCGCATGAATCCCGAGAATGACATCAAAGGCGTCATGCCTGGTGAGCACGTCTTCCCTTCAACCCCAGGGCCCCACCAGGCGTGGGGGACCCGCCAGCCACCCCTCCAGGACAGGGAGTCACCCCACAGCACGCCCCTGGTGCCTGTGAGGGCCCCGCTCTGCCAGGCAGTGGCCCCATCCAGGGGTCTCACTTCCTGTGATGGTCGGTCCCCAGCTCGACTAGGAACGTGATCAGGTCCAAGACCGGAGGGAGGCGTAGCCTCACGTGCCCCTGCTCTTCAGGGGAGCAAGGGCTTAGCTGGCTCCTGGCACTCAGCCTGCAGGGTGTGGTGCCAGCAGTCACGGCCAGGGACGCTGGCCTGGGGGTGGTCCTGGCCCTCCCACCATCTCTCCCAAGCAGGACCTTCAGGCAGATGCCCCGTTGTCTGTATCAGTCAGGACCCATCGACTGGGCATCGGAAGAAGCAGGAAAGTTCAGATCCGTAGAATTCCTGTTTACCAGGAACGTCAGCACAAGCTGGACCAGACCCGCGGCGTCACCAGGAGGTGTTGGAGCCCCGACTCCTGGGCCCCTCGTGGCACCCCGAGCTCTGACCCAGTAGATCTGGGAACGAACCCTGGACACTGTGGGTTCAGTAGGCGCCAGAAGTGACCGGCGCGTGCTGAGCCTTTCACAGCAGCTCTGTGCGGCGCGCTGCAACTGTCCCCGCTCGCAGGCGAGGGGACCGAGGCACAGAGAGGATGAGCATCTCGCCAGGGGCCACGCCGCTAGCGAGCAGAAGCGCTGGGACGCGGGCCCTGTAAGCCCGGCGGCAGCGGCCTCGGTGCTGCTGCAGGAGAGGGGGACGGGGCGCAGGCCCGGCTGGGCGGCGGGAGAGCCGGGTGGACCGCGCGCCTCTCGGGCCGCGTCTGCTCCTTGCGGGTGGTCCGGCCCTCTCCCCAGTCTCGCCCAAGCCCGCCCACTAGCACGTCAGCGCTCTTAAGTCAAGTGCCTTGCTTCTGGCATTTCCCCACTTACGTCGCCGCCTCTGCTGCTTCCGGGTTAGAACCCGTCTGGGAGGAACTTCTTGTCTGCATCCCCGTTGCTCGGCCTCATTTCCCTCCTGTTTTTGGAAGGCGGTGCTCAGCCTTCCTCCCGCTTCCCTGCCGGGGAGTTGGGTGGTGCTGGGTTCAGCCCGGGGCGCCCGGGCACGCGGCTGTCCCCGCCCCTGGGTCTCCCTCCGCGGCAGCACCCGGGCAAAGCCGGGGACGGCGGGTGTCCGAGCTCCAGCCCCGCCCCCTGCCCTGCCTGCGTGGACGCTCCTCCCTAGCACCTAACCCCGGGCCCTGCCGGCTCTCTCCCGCCCTGACTCCAGCCCCGCCAGGCGGGGCTGAGCCGCGCTTTGTGCCTTTGACCCTCCCCAGAACCTGTTCCATCAGTCAGATCATCCCCCTCTACCTCTGGGAAAGCGGCCCCAAGAGGCTGGGGCTGGGGCCGGGCTCCCCGCTCCCGGCGTTCCCTCCTGAGCCGGTCAGGGCGGCTGCTGGCCCCCTCCAGCAGGCCGAGGGAAGCGCCTGGCCCAGGTCGGACGGGTGAGGCGTTGAGGTTCAGGGGTCCCCGCATCAGGCCAAGGGGGCTTTGCCTGAGCCCTGCTCGGTAAGGGAGCGTAGACCCGGCCCCGTGCGCCTCGCGCTGCCTTGTCCGTCTGTCCTGGACCCCAGGTGAGGTGCAGGTCCCCGTGTCAGGCCCCCTCCCTGCCCCCAGCGCTCCGCCTCTGACCCTGCGCATAAGCGATCTGCTCCTGTGGCATCCTCAGGCCTCTGGAGCCTCGCGGGCAGAGGCCACCGCGGGGGTCAGCCGCAGGGGTCAGCAGGGGTCCCCCAGGCCCAGGAAGGAGTCTCTGTGCTGGTCGGGGAGAAGCCCGGACGGTCTGGGTCGGCCGAGCCCGGGGCCAGGGAGGCCGCTGCACCCTGGGGGCCAGGCAGTCCCACGGCGTCTTCTGTCTGGTCATTAGCCCGTCCCCTCATCAGCCGGGAAGCCGAGGCACAGAGCCGAGGCACAGAGCAGGAAGCCTCAGCCCGAGGGTGAGAACTGGGGTTCCGTCAGGCCCCCTGCCCCCCAGGTGAGGACAGCTGTCATCTGCCCGGCCAGGGCCAGCTCCCCAGTGGCCCCTCGCAGAGAGCAGGGCAGAGGCGGGTGCGGGCGGAGCAGGGGAGGCCTGGAGCCCCAGAGGCTCGACTTAGCCTTTGTCCTGGAATCTTGGTTCTGGCTCCAAGAGGCTGAAGAGGCGCAGGGAGAGGGGAGGCGTCTCCCCGTCGACTCGCGGGTGCTCAGAGTCTGCTGTCGGAGCCCCTTATCACGCCTCCTGTTCCCCCACGTGAGGATCTCAGGGAGTCCCGAGAGTTCTGGAGAGACTGAACGGCCTCCGGTGTCCATCCCGAGGGCGTCACCAGAGCAGACCTGGGAAGTTCCGCGTTGCTGTGAGAGGCTGGGGACGTGCTAGATGCCAGCAGCCCCGACGGGTCAATGTGTTTCCACCCAGAATAATGCAGCTGCCTCTGCAGACCACAGTCAACTTGGGCTCCAGAGTTTAATGCTTAGGAAAAAAAAAAAAAACTCAGGTCGTAACTACAATTGCAAAGCCTCTTGATGAAAGTGAAAGAGGAGAGGGAAAAAGTTGGCTTAAAGCTCAACATTCAGAAAACGAAGATCATGGCATCTGGTCCCATTACTTCATGGGAAATAGATGGGGAAACAGTGGAAACAGTGCCAGACTTTATTTTTTTAGGCTCCAAAATCACTGCTGATGGTGACTGCAGCCATGAAATTAAAAGACGCTTACTCCTTGGAAGAAAAGTTATGTCCAACCTAGATAGCATTTTCAAAAGCAGAGACATTACTTTGCCGACTAAGGTCCGTCTAGTCAAGGCTATGGTTTTTCCTGTGGTCATGTATGGATGTGAGAGTTGGACTGTGAAGAAGGCTGATCGCCGAAGAATTGATGCTTTTGAAGTGTGGTGTTGGAGAAGACTCTTGAGAGTCCCTTGGACTGCAAGGAGATCCAACCAGTCCATTCTGAAGGAGATCAACCCTGGGATTTCTTTGGAAGGAATGATGCTAAAGCTGAAACTCCAGTACTTTGGCCACCTCATGCGAAGAGTTGACTCATTGGAAAAGACTCTGATGCTGGGAGGGATTGGGGGCAGGAGGAGAAGGGGACGACCGAGGATGAGATGGCTGGATGGCATCACTGACTCAATGGATGTGAGTCTGAGTGAACTCCGAGAGATGGTGATGAACAGGGAGGCCTGGCGTGCTGCGATTCATGGGGTCGCAAAGAGTCGGACACGACTGAGCGACTGAACTGAACTGAACTGTGCTAGTGGACGTTTAGCTTTTCTTGGAAGATTTCCACGGTGAGTAAACGTGGCCGTTCATGAGCAGTTTTACAACAGTGAGGATACTTGTATCGTTGGATCAGTGTTAAGTGTCAGGAGCACATTTCCATGCTCCTTACAAGTCTTCTAGTGTTTTGACCGTGGGGAAAGTGTCTGTAACCCTAACGAGCCTGTTTCTGAAGAGGGCACGATAAAGGTCAGGAGGACCTCAGGAGCGTCTGTGGCCGGACCACTGGATGGCCCACTGTTCCGGCTGGGCCACAGGCCTCCATTCTGGGCCTGAACAGTGAGAAGTAAGAAGGTTCTGGAGACAGGGGGGCTGGTATCCCTCGGATGTAGGAGAGGTCCCCCTTCTCCCTTCCGGGCCCCGGTTGGCGACGCTGATCTGGACTTTCTTCTTTTTTGGCTGCACTGGGTCTCCGTGCAGTGCGGGGGTTTCAGCAGCGGTGGGACGCTAACTTCATTGCCCTGTAGCCTGTGGGCTCTTGGTTCCCCAACCAGGGATCGAACCCACGTCTCCTGCATTGGAAGGCAGATTCCTAATCACTGGGCCACCAGGGAAGTCCCCAAACATTTTTAAAAGAGAAAATCTCCTAAGCCCTCATGGTTAAGTAGCCTGTTTTTCCCCCCAGTGGTCACTAGTGAGTTGGTGACCCTCTCCCGTGGGATGGCAGGGAGGAGGCAGGGTGTCCCAGGTTCGTACAGGAAGGGAACACACTCCCAAGACCCCATCTCATGAGAAGGCTGCCACTCCCAGGCCCGTCCAGAGGCGACCCCGCTTCCCCCAGGCCTTCGCACCGCGGGCTTTATTTTTAGTACAGTTGTTGAGGATTCATCCCAGGTTTATGCTAAAGTTGCAGAGACAGAATTCTGAAACCTCCCCATCAGTCTCCCCATTTTAACGTCCCACGTCCTGACCGTGTCGCTGCTGGGAACCCACACGGCTATGCTGCGGGCAGCCCAGCTGCAGCCTGGACCCGACATCCCCACCAGGGCTGCCCAGGACCCCACCAGGGCTGTCCGCCCCTCAGGTCCCCCGGCCGCCTCTGCTCGGTGCACTTTGAGTCTTCACTCGCTCCCCAGCTTCCGCAGTCCTGCTTGCTTACGTCTCCTTTCCCTTTTCTGGCCCCTGAAAAGGGTGTCGTTGTGGGTGTTCCGTCAGTCGTGTCCAACTCTGTGACCCCATAGACTGCAGCACGCCAGGCCTCCCTATCCATCACTATCTCCCTGAGCTTGCTCAAACTCATGTCCGTTGAGTCGGTGAGGCCATCCAACCGTCGCATCCTCTGTCGTCCCCTTCTCCTCCCGCCTTCCATCTTTCCCAGCGTCAGGGTCTTTTCCAGTGAGTCAGCTATTCGTGTCAGGTGGCCACAGTATTGGAGTTTCAGCTTCAGCATCAGTCCTTCCAATGAACATTCAGGACTGCTCTCCTTTAGGATGGACTGGTTGGATCTCCTTGTCCATTTGGTCACTTTTTTTCTAAGATGCGGCCACTGTACCTGCCCAGCTTGTTGTGCCCACAGGGGTGGTCTGGGGACCAGGGCAGTGCGTGTGTCTCCAATCAGACTTCGCAAGGAGAACCCTGCCCGAGCCTAAGCAGGGCCTCAGCGCCCCCAGCAGCCCCTGCAGACAGAGCCCACCTGGGTGGCTGCTTCGTGCGTCCTGCCAGCTCTGCAGGCCTGCTTCCCTGCAGCCCCGCGGCAGCTGCACCTGCAAAGTCAGTGTTCTTCCCCGAGAGCCAGGCCCTCCCCGGCTTAGCGGAAACCACTCTCCTCTTGTTGCCCCAGTTCGCCCCCGCCGTCGGTGGGGGCCCCTGCCCACCGGCCTGGCCAGTGTGGCTCACAGGCCTTTCCCCGCAGAGCTGGAGAAGGAGCTCTCCCGGAGGCCCAGGAAGGTCTGCATCGTGAAGGTGGTGGGGACCCGGAACCTGTGGAAGAACATCGTGGTGCTGTGTGTGAATTCGTGAGTGCCGGGAGCGGGCGGTGGGCGGGGCGCCCCGGAGCTGCCGGCCTGGCGAGCCTGGGAGCCTGGCTGAGCTTCCGCATGGGCGTCTGGAGGGAGCAGTGCTGGCGGACACAGACCCCCAGCCTCGGGAAAGCGGGCGCATCGGGAGCACCCCTGCGCGGCGGCCCCGCCCCCGGGACCCCCTGGCCCACGCGCCCGCCCGCCGTGTGCCCGCAGGCTGACCGGCTTCGGGATCCACCACTGCTTCGCCCGCAGCATGATGGGCCACGAGGTGAAGGTGCCGCTGCTCGAGGACTTCTACGCCGACTACTACGCGGCGGCCGGCATCGCGCTGGCGTCCTGCCTGGCCATGTGCCTGGCGGTGCGCGTCCTGGGCCGCCGGGGCGGCCTGCTGCTCTTCATGATCCTCACCGCCCTGGCCTCGCTCCTGCAGCTCGGGCTGCTCAACCGTGAGTGGGCCGGGCCGGGGGCGGGTGGTGGGCGGGGCCGGGGCCCCACTGTCCTCCCAGAACCCCTGCACTGAGCGGCTGTGGGATGAGCTTCCCTTAGAACACGCGGCCACTGCCCCAAGGGTGTGGGGTCTCTTCTGCCCTGACCCCGAGCCTCCCGGGGTCTCCCCTCCTCCCGCCCTGACCCCGAGCCTCCCGGGGTTTCTCCTCCTCCCGCCCTGCCCGGAGCCTCCCGGGCACCCCGGGCCTCTGCAGTCCTGGTGGACATGACCCCCTGGTGGCCACACTGTCCCTTTGTGATCCATCATCACCTGAGAAGGAACAAAGGACTTTTCTCTCGCGTGAAATCAAGGGGAAGATAAATACCTGGGGACGCCCTTGCCCTGGGATACTGCTTTTCAGTTTGTATTCCCGAGTTTATTAGCTGCTCTTGGGGCCAGAGAACTTCTCAGTAAATGTTAGCAACAATGTAAAGGAAAGCTAGACCATCTGTGTAGCTCATTCGGCCCTAAGAGTCAGGCTCAGTGCGGCTCCTGGTGAACTGAAGCCGCTTCCACGCGGGGATGAGGCCCAGGGTGTCTGACCACCCAGAGCGAGGCAGGAGCCGGGCACCCAAGCCCCCTCCACCCAGGATAGTCCCCCTGACGGACTCGGGCGCCACAGCGACCAGACGCCTCTGATGGCCACCCCCTCCCTCCTGAGGTGTCGGAGTTGGGCCAGAGCCGCCGAGAAAGCCAACGCCTGCTAGTGCCCCAGGTCTGTGTGACGCCCAGGCGGGAGCACGCGTCCAGGAGGGAAGGAAGAGAAGGAAAAGGCTGAGGACTTCCTCAGCCTTGTTGTGCAAACTGGACTCTAGAACAGCCAGTGTTGGACTCAGGAGCGGTTCTGGACTCAGTCCAGTGTGGTGTCAGACTCAGGAGCGGTTCTGGACTCAGCCCAGCGTGGTGAAGGGCTCAGGAGCGGTTCTGGACTCAGCCCAGCGCGGTGTCAGGCTCAGGAGCGGTTCTGGAGTCAACCCAGTGCGGTGTCGGGCTCAGGAGCGGTTCTGGACTCAGCCCAGCGTGGTGTCGGGCTCAGGAGCGGTTCTGGACTCAGCCCAGCGCGGTGTCGGGCTCAGGAGCGGTTCTGGACTCAGCCCAGCGCGGTGTCGGGCTCAGGAGCGGTTCTGGAGTCGGGCTCAGGAGCGGTTCTGGACTCAGCCCAGCGCAGTGTCGGACTCAGTTTTCCGACTTGGGCGTCTGCAAGCGTTCAGCACCTTGCTGGGAGACTGGTCTTATTTTCAGCTGGGGCCACATGGGGTCCGTCCTCTGCTTGGGCTTCCCAAGTTGCCCTTGGGGGAGCCTTCCTCGGCACCCCTGGGTTGGGTGGACGTGCAGGCAAGCGGCAGCCCAGGCTCACAGCCGCCCCCTCGGTCCCTGAGCCAGGGCGCCCAGGGCACTGGGCTCTGAGGGCACAGGGATTCCGTCTGGTCTAACCTGAGCTTGGTACCGCAGCACAGACCACAGGGACCTGAGCGGCTTTGGACACAGTTGGAGTCACCCTTGGGCTTGAGGGGGTGAGGGGTGCTGTGCCTGGACCCCTCCTCTCAGAGCCGCACCCCCCTCAGGCCCCAGAGCCAGAGGGGCCCCCGACCTCCCTGCCGAACAGAAGGTGCTCTGTTTGGTGGAACCCCCACCCGGAGGCCCTGGGCCCTCGCCTGCGTCCGCACCGTGTCCCTCCCGCTCTCTGGCCGCGTCAACCGTGCTGCCCACGTGGGCCTGGCAGGGAGGCAGAGAGGCCGCCCCGCTGCCCCTGGACACACGAGGTCATAACGGCCGCCCTGACCTGCTCTCTCTCTCCCCTCTCTGCCCGCCTTCATCTGCCTCCACTGCGGTTCCGCGGCCCAGTGATCGGGAAATACAGCCAGCATCCAGACTCAGGTGAGCCCCGGGTGCGCGCGGCGACGCTATCTTTTTATTCACCGGAAGGGCATTTTCAGAGCAACTCACGGACCTGTGGTTTCCCTTTCCTCTCTCTCCCCACCCCTTTCGCCCCAAGAGTTGCAGCTGAAGTTGGCCGTAGGTTGGACACCACACGCATCCACTTGTCCTCTGTCCCTCCTGCCTCTAGAAAGCCTGGCTGCCCCCTCCTGTTTGCACCTGGCTTGCACGCTGCCCTCGCCCCTTCCCCTGGCAGTAGCTGGCAGCGTGGCCCAGCCCAGCCATGCCTGCTGGGATAGAGAGCCACAGGGATGCGGCCCCGGAGCACTGGGGGCCTGGCTGGCTGCCGCCAACGGAAACTGCCCGCCCCGCATAGGACCCCCGTGAGCCCGCCGCCCTGGCCGCAGGGACCGCCGGGCCGCTGTCCCTGCACGTGACACGGCTGTGCACACGCATGAGCCACGCTGTGCACACGCATGAGCCATGGCTGTGCGCACGCATGAGCCACGGCTGCGTGCACGCACGCATGAGCCCAGCCTACCGAGCCGAGCCCCCGGGGCTCCCGACCATCCTCGCGGGGAACGGCCTGCACCCCACGTCCGACCCCAGCAGCTTGCCTGCCACCCCCGGCCTGATGCCGCCTGGGTGTGAGGTCAGACCCCGAGCCACGGCCAAGATGCCTGACTCGGTCCGGCACGTTCCCTCCAGGCGCCCGGTTCCTCATCAGGGTTATCTGAGTTTCTGTTCCCCTAAATCAAGCTTGGGGCTCCTGTCCCTCATCTTGGTCATGCCTGAGGCCAGGCTGGCCAGGCTCTCCATAGCTGAGAGAGTTCTCTGGGGCTGACCCTGAAGACCGGACGGAGGGTGCAGCCCCTGGCCAGGGAGCCCCCCAGCCTTCGTCCATGCTGGTCGCTCCCGTGCTCAGGTTCTGGCAGAGTCAGCCTGGGCCCCACTCTCCAGACCCCCGGGGCCTCGGGGGAACCTGCCAGGAGGGCTCTGACCTCCCACGCCTGGACTCGCTGCTTGTCTCCGGGGTCTGCACCTCACCCCGGGCAGAGGGGAGGAGGGGAGACGGCCATCAGGCCCCCTCCCCCCTGCCCCTTCCCTCGCGCCCTCCAGCTCCTCACCGCCCCGGTTCTCCCCCAGGAATGAGCGACAGCGTCAAGGACAAGTTCTCCATCGCCTTCTCCATCGTGGGCATGTTCGCCTCCCACGCGGTGGGGAGCCTCAGCGTGTTCTTCTGTGCGGAGATCACCCCCACGGTCATCAGGTGCGTGTGGGCCGCCCACGGGGCAGTCAGGGGGGTCTTCCAAGGACACTGGGGTTGCCGTGGGCGCTGCCTGGCAAAGCTGGTGAGCGACCCACCAGCTCTAGCCCGGGTCTCTGGACAAGGTGCGGCCTGCACTGGGCGTCCACTTGGGATGGACTGCTGTTCCACCCTGACCCCCAGGGATCCCCGAATCAGGGGAGAACTGAAGCCTGGTCCATCCAGGCAGCTGGAGGGACGGGGAGCGGGGATTTGGAGGCACAAGCCACACAAAAGGACCTGGTAAAGGAGGGTGTCGGGGTCCCTGGATGTACGCCTGCGCTTCAGCCCCACCAAGTGCTGCCCACTCTCCTAGGATTCAGTGAAAAGCCGGTCTCAGAAAGGAGAGTAGAAAGGGCCTTGGTTTTCTGCTGGCTGAGAAGCCGGTGTCTCCAGTCCAAAGAAAGGCCTCATAGAGAGAAAGCCCAGCCGGTTACGTCACTGATTTGTCTGACAAATACTTGTTGGGAACCACCCCACCCCTGTGTGCCTGCCCGGCAGAGGCCGCGTGCAAAGACCGAGTGGCGGGCTGTTTTCTGAAAAGGCGGGGGGACCTGCCCTTT
This sequence comes from Cephalophus harveyi, assembly GCA_006410635.1. Taxonomy (NCBI): domain Eukaryota; kingdom Metazoa; phylum Chordata; class Mammalia; order Artiodactyla; family Bovidae; genus Cephalophus; species Cephalophus harveyi. Next base: position 809,924 of record SJYT01019333.1, on the reverse strand, counting down.
CCTTGGGGGGGCGGGGGGCGCGTGCACAGGCTTCAGTGCCAAGGTTATAGCGACACGGAAGGTGTCCTGCTGTCAAGGGTGACACTTGGGTTCAGTGAAGCGGTGACTTTTGGTCGAGCTCCTGAACTTGGTGTATGAATGTCATTAACCTTCTGAGCACTTTGTTAAATGTGAGTGTGGCAGTTACTCGGCCGTGAGATAGAGCCCAGGCCGCCAGCACGCGACACCCTGCCAGCCTCCCTTTCCCATATGGGAGACACGTGAGGCCAATCCCGTTCAAGGCAGGGTGCCCGGGACGGACTGTCTTGCCCCTGGGCTCTGCACGGAGGCAGGCAGGTCCGCGGACATCTCTGATTCCTCCTTCTGGGTTCTCACACGCGTGCCAAGCCTGAAGGCTGCCCCATCCTGGAATATGATGCCCCATCCTGGAATATGATGCCAGGAGTTTATTTCAGGCGGGACTCCGCAGAGTGCCCAGGCAGACAGCAGCCCTCTGTGTCTCTCTGCGGGTTAAACATCCCCCCTTCACGAAGGTGCCCAGCAGCGAGGCTCCTGCAGAGGCAGAAGGGCGCGGTCAGACCTGTGTGGTTTTCCCTCCGGGGTGGGCCACCCTCCACCCTGGTGGTCGGCAGACCGCACTCATCACAGTTGGGTTCTGCTGAACAAGCTGAACTGAAGGAAACGCAGTCATCCTTTTCCTTGGAGGCAGACCTGGCAAGATTATTGAGGACGGAAATTCAGCGAGTGTTCTCGGGGTCAGCTTACCCCGACAGACAGCCCTGGGTGATGCGTTTGTAGTTGCAGAGGAAGGAGGTGAGGTCAGGGGTCTTCCGGTGAGGACTCTCCCCGCCGGACACCTCGCGCCCCGGCCCTTCCTGGCGTGTCCCGTCGGGGGCAGTCCCAGAGCCGCCGGGAGGAAATGGGCTTCCTGCCCCCCCATCTCAGGTGAACCCCGGAGAAGCTGGGAGGGGCCGCTCGGGCCTGCAAGCTTCATGTTTGCTGGTACAGAACTAGCCTTTAGCTCACCAGTTACACCCTCTGAACAAGCACAGCAGCAAAGGTCAGGGCCTGACTATCGAGCGGCAAACAGAAGGCTCCGGGGCGCCAGCGGCCACGTCCTCGGGCGACAGGTGTGCTCGAGGGCCTCCAGGCGCAGCAGGGGCTTCTCGGGCTAACCCCTAGGGCTTCGGCAGGACTGGGGGATCTGGCTGGTGAAGGGGTAGCGGCGGCTCTGGTGTGACAGGCCCCGTGTCACCTGCAAGCTGCGGGCAGGGACCCTCAAACTGGACAGGGAGGAGGCAGGCGCTGGGGGCGGGGACAAGCTGCTTCAGCTCCCAACATTTCCTGGCTGCCTGCGCACCAGGGCCTGGCTGTGGGGCTTTTCTTTATGGACAGTCCACACCCAATGTGAGTTTCAGGCGCACCGCACAGAGACTCAGTGTTTGAAGGTTACCATATATATTAATTTAAAAGTAAATTATAAAGCGTGCTGTGCAGTACATCCTTGTGGCTTATTTCACTCCGGCTGGCTTGTGCCTCTTACCCCCCACCCTGCCACGCCCCTCCGCGCTTTCCCCCACCGGGGACCACTAACTGGCCTTCCCCGTACCTGTGGGTCTGTCTCCTTTCCGTTATATTCCCTAGCTCGTTGTTATTTTTAGATTCCACCTATAAGTGATACCATACAGTATGTGTCTTTCTCTGACTTATTTCCCTTAGCGTAACACCCTCCGAGTCTGTCCACGGTGCAAATGGCAGTCTTGTTCCTTTTCATGGCTGACGTTCCAGCGCGTGTATATGCTGCGTCGTCTTGATCTGTCCGTGGACACTTGGGGCGCGTCCATGTTTTGGCTGCTGTAAATAATGCCGCTCCGAACACTGAGGAGCATGTCTGGTCTTGGTGCTTTTGGTTTTCCTTGGGCCCAGAAGTGGAGTCTGGGCCATGTGGCGGCTCCAGGGTTCGCCTGCTGAGGACCCTCCTCCCTCGTGGTCTCCGGGGTGGCTGCAGCACTTGGCGCTCCCACCGGCAGCGCACAAAGGTCTCTTCTCCACGTCCTCGGCGACGCGGGGGCTTGTGCTCTTTTCGATGGTGGCCGCCTTGACGGGTGCGAAGCGGCGCCTCGCTGTGGTTCTGACCTGCTTTCCCTGACGGCCGGGATGCGGAGCGTCTTTCCCTGTGCCTGTCGCCATCTGCCCGTCTTCTTGGGAAACAAGCCTGTTCGGTTCTGCGACGTTTCAGTCGGGGACTTCTGTTTCTGGTGTCCAGTTGTATCCGCTGTCTGTATATTTTGGATGCTAACTCCTTACTGGTCGTACCATTGCAAATACCGTCTCCCGTTCAGTGGGCTGGCTTTTCACTTTGTTGACGGTTTCCTTTACTGCGCAGAACCTTTAACTTCGGGCAGTTCCATGAGGTCCTGTTTACTTTTGCTTGTGTTTCCTTCACCTGAGATGAGCGTCACCTGCTGATACCTCCGCACAGGCTCTGGGGGCGCCGGGGCCTGGCTGCCCCCTGCCTCCGTCTGAGCTCACCCCACCCTCCTCCTCGTGGACTGGCTCCTCCCCAGCCACCACCCCCGCCAGACGGAACCCGCCGCATCCCTGCTCCAGGCGCACCACAAGAGTGGGCACCAGGGAGGGGCAAAGACGGCCTGCATGTGACGAGACACGCGGGCGGCCGCTTCCGTTGTATATAAATGTGTGTAGCACAGGCTCCCCCTGGGGGCTGGCCCAAGACTCAGGCCCTTTGCCCAAGTGGGCGGAGCTCACCTCTGCCCCGACAGACTCGTCCTAATGGCCCCGTCTGCAGGGACGGGTGGGGACAGAGTGCAGGCCGAGGTTCTGACCCCAGGGACCTGGTGTTATCAGTGATTCCTGCCTGAGTGTTTTGGGCGGTGATACTTACGCAGAGATTGGCAGAAATATTTGTTCATCTCTGACTTCACAGAAAGTGAAAGTAAGTAACGCAGTGGAGGAAGCGAAAAACGGGAGGCTCGTTATCTGTGTTCAAGATGCTGGGTTCATGGCTTTAAAAGGATAATTTGAAGATTCTTTGTTTTTTTCTTCTTCTTTATTCTTTTTTTTCCCCCAAAGATCCCAGAATACTTAGTTCAGGCTTGCTACTTCTAAGAAATCTGCCTGCATACCTACCTTTCTATCGTTAAAGTAACTTAGGTGTTATTACTAGTGAAAAATAAGGGCCCTTTGGCTCAAATGGTGAAGAATCTGCCTGCAATGCAGGAGACCTGGATTTGATCCCTGGGTGGGGAAGATTCTCCTGGAGAAGGGAAAGGCTACCCACTCCAGTATTCTTGCCTGGAGACGTCCACGGACAGAGGGTCGCGGAGTCAGACATGACTGAGCGACTAATGCATCACCATTACATCATCACTAGTAAACCAGATATCCAGTGCACATTGAGCCCGGGTCCTCGTTTCTCTGTAAATCTGCTGCTTAAACATGGGCAGATGCTGCCCTCTCGTGACACGCTGGAGAAAAGCAGAAACACTCGCGGGGCAGGGTAGAGCCTCAGAACCAACCACGGTCATCATCCCATTCTCTGAACTGAGATTTCTGAAACACAAGAGCCAAAAATGGAATACCAGATTCTGCCACAGCCGTTCCCAGTCTTACTAATTTCAAGGGATCCTTGATAGGAAATCAACAGAAAATGGCTTTTGTGGGAAAAAGTACGTAAAGACGTAGTGCACAGTACAGATGCAGGCACACGTGTGTTGCATTTTATATGTATGCATTTGTAGACACAGAGGCACTTTTTAAAAACGAGTCCAAAGTTCTACCGCAAATCAAATACACTTCATTGGATAGACCTCCCAGGTGGCGCGAGCGGTAAAGAACCCGCCTGCCAGTGGTAGCTCAAGTGATAAAGAATCCACCTGCAATGTGGGAGACCTGGGTTGAGTCCCTGGTTTGGGAAGACCCCGTGGAGAAGGGAAAGTCTACCCACTCCAGTATTCTGGCCTGGAGAATCCCGTGGAGAGAGGAGCCTGGCGGGCTACAGTCCATGGGGTCGCAGAGTCAGACACAACTGAAGCGACTTGGCACGCACGCACGCTAACCTGACACCTCACCACGACAAGCTCTCCTGGACTGACGGCCCCAGCTCCTTGACCAGGACAGGACTCCCTTGAGACTGTGTGCCCACCTCCCTCAGCACCACCCAGACTCAGACACGGGAAGGTCACCCAGGTGGTTCTGGAGAAAATGACGGCTCACTGGTGTCAAAAGCCAGAAAAACATGCACTTTATCCCCAGCGCCGCACACGGCCCTGCAGCACCCTGTGGCCCCCTGGAGTGACCAAGCTTGTGAGGACCAAGCGGTTGTTTCAGGCTCTTGCTCATCCATCTTCAGGGGGCTCAGTCGCAACACTCTTCCAGGGTCACCATGTCACTCTGCTGCGTTCACTCGGCCAGCGGCCCTCCTGCTGAGGACCAGGGTGATCCGACCCGCAGCGTCCCGGTGTTCACAAAGCACAGTGTCTGCTGTGGACGTTCCAGAAGAGAGTCCTTGACTGTCTCTTCCCCACTGCGTGTTCTTGCCTCCTCTGTCACAGGCTAACTGGCCGTGAGGCTGTGGGTTTATTTCTGGGCTTTCTGTTCTGCCCGCTTGGTCTGTGTGTCCATTTCTGGGCCAGCACCACGCTGCTCTGATGACTGCAGCTTTGCAGCGTCACCTGGGGTCAGGGAGCTTGCTTCCTCCAGCTCTGTTCTTTCTCAAGGTTGTTTTGGCTATTAGAGGTCTTCTGGGTTCTGTAAGTTTCTAAAATGTCTGTTGTAGTTCCGTGGAAAATGTCACGGGTATTCTGACAAGGACTGCACCGAGTCTGTCGATTGCCTTGTGTGGTAGTGATTTTAAGAACATTAATTCTCCCAACCCCAAAACAGTGCGTATTTCCATTTGTTTTTGTCATCTTCTGTTTCTTTCATCGGCATCATAGCTTTCAGAGTACAAGTCTTTCGCCTCCTGAGGTAGGTGGATTCCTAATATTTTACTCTCTTTGCTATGATGGCAAATGAGACTGTTTCCTTAATCTCTCTCTCTGAGAGTCCCTTGTTACTGTACAGAAATGCAACAGACTTGTGTATTAATTTTTTATCTTGAATTTTGCTGAATTCACGGATGAGCTCCTGCAGTCTTCTGGTGGCATCTTCAGGATTTTCTATGTATAGTATCATGTCATCTGCAGACAGTGAGAGTTTTACTTCTTTCCAGTTTGGATTCTTCTCTGATTGCTGTGGCTAGGACTTTGACTCAAAACCACACTGAGTAAAAAGGGCGAGTGCGCACCTTGTTCTCGCTCCTGATCGCAGAGGAAACGCTTTTAGCTTCTCACCATCGAGTGTGTTAGCTGTGGGTCTGTGATCATGCTCCTGCTCAGTCACTAAGTCACATCCAACCCTTTGTGGCCCCATGGACTGTAGTCCCCCAGGCTCCTCTGTCCATGGGATTTCCCAGGCAAGAATACTGGAGTGGGCTGCCATCTTCTCCTCCAGGGGATCTTCCCTGGAGGCGAATCAGACCTGCGTCTCCGGCACTAGCAGGCAGATTCTTTACCAGTGGGCCACCGGGCAGCCTGGGTTTGTCATATACGGCCTTTATTGTGTTGAGCTGTGTTTCTTCTTGGTGCAGGACCCCTAAGCTGGGAAGCCTGCCTTGGGGCTCAGAACTCACTTCTGCGGGAGATCCTCTGGAATACATTCCCAGCGTGTGGGTCCGCGGTCCGGTGGGGGTCATGAGACTTTATGCTGCGCGTCTGGTCCCCCTACCCATCTAGCTGTGGTTCCTTCTTTACGCCTTTAGTCCTGGATCTGTTTGGCAGTTTCTGGTCCGTCAACGGTTGTTCCGCAGACAGCTGTGGTTCTGGCGGGCCGCGAGAGGAGGCGAGCGCGGGGTCCTTACGCTCGCTGTCTTGGCAGCTCTCCTCTTGATGTGCTGTTAATGCCTTCATTAATCCGTGGCCACCCTGCTCTCTTCTAAGCCAAGAGCAAGCGCGGGGACAACCGCGTAAGCCAGTGACACTTGGCTTCTCGACGCCCTGTATCATGTACGGCAAGTGAGGCTGGTTTTCCCCCTTTCGCTGGTGTTTATTATAGAGTCACCTTTGAAAGTGAAGGAAGAGGCAGCCTGGGCTGACGGCGGATGGGGAGGGGCCGCGGGGCGGGACAGGGCGGGGGCGGAGCCTGGCGGCCCCGGTGACCCGTGCGCCCGCAGGTGCGGCGGGCTGGGGCTGGCGCTGGCCAGCGCGGGCTTCGGCATGCTGACGGCGCCCATCATCGAGCTGCACAACCAGAAGGGCTACTTCCTGCACCACGTCATCTTCGCCTGCTGCACGCTCATCTGCATCATCTGCCTCCTGCTGCTGCCCGAGAGCCGGGGCCAGAGCCTGCCCGAGAGCATCCCCGACGGCGAGCACTACACGCGCCAGCCTCTCCTGCCGCCCCGGCGCGGCGAGCAGCCGCTGCTGCCCACCCACGCCGAGCTCAAGGACTACTCGGGGCTGCACGACGCGGCTGCCGCAGGCGACGGGCTGCCCGACGGCGCCACGGCCAACGGCGGGCGGCCCATGTAGCCGGGCGCGCCTGGGAGACGCCGCCCCGCGGAGGCTGGGGACCCGAGGGTGGGGGGCGGGGGGCGCTGCAAAACTCTCGAGGCGCGCCCGCGTCCGAGGGAGCGGACCTAGCAGGCGACCCTTCACTTTCTTTTCTGCCATGAAATGTTTGTATTTATTTTGGTCGTTTTTACAAGAAGCACTTTATTCCGTTCCCTTCGCTGATCTCAAAATGGAGCCCCCTCCTCGGGAAGGACGCGCGCGGGGACCGCGCAGCCCGGCCCCCGGGGGTCCCCCGCGCCCGAGCATTCCCACCGCTGCACTTTCCTCAGCCTGAGATGTGAATGGTTAGGGTTTTGCTAAAGTCCCTGTGATGGTTTGTAAAGGTCTTTTCTGTAAGGGAAGAACTTCCGCTCTGTGTTAGGGAAAAGCAGCTCACAATATCATTAAAACCAGCTTCGTCTCTACTTGGAGATCCTCCTTTTATACTTGATCCGGAAGCTCTTTCAGGGGAAAAGCATCGCCGTTTCACCGGAAGTCGTAAATGATGCGTGGCGGCATCGCCAAGGTCTTCCAGCGTGGGTCTGCCCGCTCCGCTCCCCAGCAGCCAGCGCCTCGCCTCCACGAGCCAGTGCTGTGGCCTCCTCCCGGCGCGGCTCCGGCAGGAAAGGCCCCCGCGCCGCGCCGCCTCGCAGTCAGCGCTCCTTCCTGAACTAACACCGCGCGGAAATCACCAGCCTGGAGGCCCCGGGGAGCCTGCGGGGGACCGGCCTGCCCTCTGCTTCCCCTGGCTAGGAGCGAGCCCAGGGCGGGGCCTGACCGCAGCCTCGGAGGGCATCGAGGCCGACCGAGAGAAGCAATAACCCACCGGAGCTGGCCCCGGCCCCGGCCCACTGTGCTAGGGCGCGCGTCGCGTTCCTCGCCTCAGCCTCCCGCCCATCCAGGTCAGGCCCTCGGCTCCTGTCCGTGGCTGTTTCAGAAGCAGCGCAGGGGAGGCCAAGAAGCTGCCCTCGCTGCCCAGGCAGCGCTGGCACCCGTCTGGGGGCAGCCCGGGCTGCTCTGGAAGGCCCAGCCCCCAGCTCTGGGGCACGTCTTTGCCGTGGGCTGTTCTTCCAGGCAGAGCATGGTCCTGGGCTGGGGGCGGATGGGGAGGGGCCGCGGGGCGGGACAGGGCGGGGGCGGAGCCTGGCGGCCCCGGTGACCCGTGCGCCCGCAGGTGCGGCGGGCTGGGGCTGGCGCTGGCCAGCGCGGGCTTCGGCATGCTGACGGCGCCCATCATCGAGCTGCACAACCAGAAGGGCTACTTCCTGCACCACGTCATCTTCGCCTGCTGCACGCTCATCTGCATCATCTGCCTCCTGCTGCTGCCCGAGAGCCGGGGCCAGAGCCTGCCCGAGAGCATCCCCGACGGCGAGCACTACACGCGCCAGCCTCTCCTGCCGCCCCGGCGCGGCGAGCAGCCGCTGCTGCCCACCCACGCCGAGCTCAAGGACTACTCGGGGCTGCACGACGCGGCTGCCGCAGGCGACGGGCTGCCCGACGGCGCCACGGCCAACGGCGGGCGGCCCATGTAGCCGGGCGCGCCTGGGAGACGCCGCCCCGCGGAGGCTGGGGACCCGAGGGTGGGGGGCGGGGGGCGCTGCAAAACTCTCGAGGCGCGCCCGCGTCCGAGGGAGCGGACCTAGCAGGCGACCCTTCACTTTCTTTTCTGCCATGAAATGTTTGTATTTATTTTGGTCGTTTTTACAAGAAGCACTTTATTCCGTTCCCTTCGCTGATCTCAAAATGGAGCCCCCTCCTCGGGAAGGACGCGCGCGGGGACCGCGCAGCCCGGCCCCCGGGGGTCCCCCGCGCCCGAGCATTCCCACCGCTGCACTTTCCTCAGCCTGAGATGTGAATGGTTAGGGTTTTGCTAAAGTCCCTGTGATGGTTTGTAAAGGTCTTTTCTGTAAGGGAAGAACTTCCGCTCTGTGTTAGGGAAAAGCAGCTCACAATATCATTAAAACCAGCTTCGTCTCTACTTGGAGATCCTCCTTTTATACTTGATCCGGAAGCTCTTTCAGGGGAAAAGCATCGCCGTTTCACCGGAAGTCGTAAATGATGCGTGGCGGCATCGCCAAGGTCTTCCAGCGTGGGTCTGCCCGCTCCGCTCCCCAGCAGCCAGCGCCTCGCCTCCACGAGCCAGTGCTGTGGCCTCCTCCCGGCGCGGCTCCGGCAGGAAAGGCCCCCGCGCCGCGCCGCCTCGCAGTCAGCGCTCCTTCCTGAACTAACACCGCGCGGAAATCACCAGCCTGGAGGCCCCGGGGAGCCTGCGGGGGACCGGCCTGCCCTCTGCTTCCCCTGGCTAGGAGCGAGCCCAGGGCGGGGCCTGACCGCAGCCTCGGAGGGCATCGAGGCCGACCGAGAGAAGCAATAACCCACCGGAGCTGGCCCCGGCCCCGGCCCACTGTGCTAGGGCGCGCGTCGCGTTCCTCGCCTCAGCCTCCCGCCCATCCAGGTCAGGCCCTCGGCTCCTGTCCGTGGCTGTTTCAGAAGCGGCGCAGGGGAGGCCAAGAAGCTGCCCTCGCTGCCCAGGCAGCGCTGGCACCCGTCTGGGGGCAGCCCGGGCTGCTCTGGAAGGCCCAGCCCCCAGCTCTGGGGCACGTCTTTGCCGTGGGCTGTTCTTCCAGGCAGAGCATGGTCCTGGGTCTGCACGAAGCAGGAAGTCAACTTTCAGCCCATGGTGGCGCAGCCCCCACGGCCGGGGGAGAGGTGGGCACAAGCCACACGCTCCCCGCCTGACCCTCCGGCCTGTGTCTTCCCCCTGCCCCCCACTGCACCCCTACAGGCTGGCTGACCCCGGCAGGGGCCAAGGGCTCGGGAGAACTTTGGGGAAGCAAGCAAACTCGAAGGCCTGCATTCCAGCCCCTCCTGTCTCTCAAGTCACTTCTGTTCTCCGTTTCCACGAGCTGGTCACACTCGCCTTCACCTCCAGGCCTGTCTACTGCGCGGCTTGAGTGCCAAACTGGGACATGCCTCAGCCCTTCTTGCGTGCTGGGCGCAGGGCCCCCCGGTCCAGGACAGGCCTGCAGTGCGAGGGCCGGGACAGCAAGCGGGGTCCCTGGGCCCCACCCGCCAGGTGTGCCTGCACCTGGGACAGCAGCCCCAGGCCCTGCGTGGCCTCCCGCTGGCGGTGTAGACCTCTAGGGAACGCGTGAAGCCGCAGGGTGTCCCCGCACACCACTCCCAGACTGTCTTAGGTGACCGCGGTAGACGCCGGTCCTGTGGGTCAGCACTGACCCGTCACGGTCAGGCCCGGCTGCTGGACTGGAGAAGAAGCTGGCTGAGACTGGACTCCTGCAGGCGTGAGGGCGGCACTGCCCAGCAGAGGCCTGGGGCAGCGCAGGCTCGGCTTCCATGAGCGACAGCTGAGAAGCAGGGCCAAAGCAGAAAAGCCTCCCGCGGGCCAAGCCCCCGAGACCCCGCCCGCGTGGGCAAGGCAGCAGGGCCCCGCCTGCTTGGCCAGGCCCTGGTCACGCGTGGACCCCCGCCCATGTCCTCTGCACTCAGCAGGGAGATGCTGCTCAGGCACCTGAATGCCCACTGCCTGGGAGACCAGAGCCGCCTCCAGAGCCGACCTGCACACCCCATCCCGACTCCAGGAAGCCAGGACCCCCTTCCAAAAGTCAGGCACAGAAGCGACCCTTCTGCTTTCTGTTCTTTTCCAGAAACCAGTAACTCACCCAGTATCCCGCATATTAGCACCTGAAACAAAGGGTACAAGAATTTAAATGTCTCATTTTCTAAGAGCCTGATCACTTGCGACTACGGGGAAGGGGCTGGTGAGCTGGTGTGACCACAGAACAGCAAGAATGAGGCCTCGCGGCGCAAGTACTGCCCCAGGTGCCGCTTCCTAGAGCCAAACAAGGGGGCCGAGGGGCCACAAGACCGAGGGGACCCTGGCCAGGACACCGCCCCGACCCGGAGGCTCCCGGGCAGGACCCGTGCAACCCGCGAGCGGACGGGAGCCCTGGAGTGCCTGCTGGCGGCACAGAGCTGCGCGCGGCCCTGACCCGGCCTCCCCCGCTGCCTGCGTGCCGTCTCGGCCGCTGTCCCCGGGGGGACGCGTGTAAATGTACAGAAATAAAGACGTTGCCCCATTAACAAACCTCCTCTGGAATGTCTTCCCTACCTCATCCAGTGGGATCCCCTGCAGGGCATTTCACGACCACTGGCTACAAGAAATAAACTCTGTTGGTTCAGGTCTCACTGTGTCTCTGCCTCAGTGCCCGTGTGACCCCAGCCCCGGCCCTGCCCCAGGACGGGGGTGCTCCCGGCCGGGCGGAGGCAGGGCGAGGTGACCGCCCACCGCGTGCTGAGTGCCACCCTCAGACCCCCGAGGAGAAGGGAGCAGGTTTCCGAGCTCGCCCCTCTCGTGTGGACGTCCTGCTGACCTCACCCAGGGCCTGGAGCCTCCCGAGGAGGGAACGATTCTCACACTGTGACTGTCAGGGAAGACAGCACCCAGAGCTCTCTTTAATGTAGTGTTTTTTTTTTTTTTAACAAGAAAGCAATATTTCTTTAATAAAGTATTTATACCAAACTCTCCTCTCCATAGCCCTGATTTTGTTACCTACTCCACCCAGAGAGATGCCCGCCGTACCTCCAAGCGGTGACCGGCCGGGGCTGGCAGGTTAGTGGCTTACCCGGGACCCGGTCCCTGGAAGGGCCTTTCATCCCGGCTGTCCCAGCTCAGCTGTGGGCACCGGCCTGACACGACACCTGCCACCACGCGAAACGAGCTCCGGGGTGCCGGACCACCGCCGCCCGGAACAGAAGGGGCCCACGCAGACCCCAAGCGTCAGAGTCCTGTGCCGGCAGCACGCGGGGCACTCTCCAGCCCCACAAAGCGGGGGCCGCCCGACTCTGGGGAGGAGGCTGCGAAAACTCCCCAGGGACGCGACTGGAAGCCAAGGGGAACCACCGACCCAGGAACTCTGGCTTGCGGAGAGCAGCACGTGTCCCAGAGAGACTGACGCCACCGCGAGCAGCGGGAAAAGGCTGAAACGTGGGCGGGAGGGGACGTGGGCGGGAGGGGCCCGGGGCGTGGAAGAGAGAGCAGACGGAAGGAAAGACGGGCTGGCGGAAGCATGGGGGGTGCTGACGCTGGGATCTGTTCAGCGAAGCAGGTAAACCCGGGACCCAGGTCCTAGGGACCCCCGCACCCATGGTTTGCAGAGCGTTTCTGGTGATAACCCAGCCCGGTGAGACGGTTCCCACCTACCAGGTGAGGGGACAGGGCCCAGCGGAGCGAGACCCCAGGGATAGAGCCGGCAGGACAGGCCGGCAGTCGTGGCCCACGCCCTCCCTGGGACCGGGCGGCCCCCCCATCCTCACATGTCTTGCTGGAGCCCTCCCCCCGGGACCCACCCCGGCGACAGGAGAGAGGAGACCGGCCCTTTAAACACAGACAGGAACATGTGGACCTGCCGCCGCGATGGATCCGGGCCGTTTATTCAAGCGTCCCCGGTGCCCGAGTCTCTTCGGCTAGAACTTCTCCGGAAAGGCCTGCATTTCCTCCTTGATCCGGTTTTCTACCAGCAACTCGAAGCTGCTGCTGGTGTTTGGAAGGTTATAGCTGACGAAGACCTGCTTGCTGGTCTTCCGGGCTGGAAGAGAGAGACCACAGGGACACGTGTGACCCCACGCCTGCCCACAGCGGAGAAAGGCCTGGGAAAGGCAGGCTTTTTGACAGCAAAGAAAGCTCTGACTCCGACGACATCACGGGCAACTGCTGCAAAACGGACCAGTTGCCGGAGCCGTCCCTCATCTGGCAGAGCGGTCCTGAGAGCCACGGCGCCAGGACCCGGTGCGGCGCGGCCCCAACCCCCGAGTCTGCTCACAGACCCCGGCGTCTGCGACCCTCTGCGCTACACACAGGCTGGCTGCTCCGCGTCTTCAAACCACAGGTGATGTCCACAGGTTTAAAACATAAAGGTCCTTCAGTACGACCCTCTCCCCCGACCCCACCACCCTCCTCCCAGAGGAGCTGACACTCCTACATGAACGTATGTGCAGGTGTACACACACGCACACACACGGGTGTGGTTTTCAATTGGACACTGAATACACGTCTGAGCCCCTTTCTACAGAACCACCCAGGCAGGGCAGGTGGGAGCGGCTCCAACTGTGAAAACCAAGCTCAGCTGTAACCCCAGGTCCTGAGGACTAAGCGGGCGGTACCAGCCCCCTCACCCAGTCCCAGCCCCGGGGCTGGGGCAAAGCGCTCCTCCCTACAGGCCACAGAGACAGGTGAGTCCCACCGTCAGAGGCAAACAGCGGGCGGAGGGGGAAGCTGGGCCCTTTACATCACAGCAGCTCTGCGTTCAGTGGCAGAAAGTCCCTGTCCCCAGGAGCCGCTGACTCCCATCTCTTCATGCACCAAGACCCGAGCCCACCTGCATCGTCCGCCCAGCAGCCCCTCTGCCCTCCAGAGCCGCTCGGAGCAAGGGGTTCCCGTCCACGGGAAGCCCCTAGGCCACTCATCTCTCCCACGGGACGGTCTCGGGACACCTGTCTCTAGCACCGTCTAGACAACCAATAACAGTTAATAACGCCTTCCACTGCAGGGTCCAGACCCCAGCTCCAGGGCGTCACAGGCCGGCCGGCCGCGACCTCAGCAGGCATGTCACCCGCCCCGGGGGGCGCTGGCATCTCACCACGCACGCCCGACCCTGCTGGGCGGTGGCCAACGGCTGCCAGGTTTGTGGATATCGGTAGGTGGGAGCCTCCATCACATCTGACTTAAGTTACAGAGGATGTCTGTATTCTGTTTCAGGTTACGTTGTTTGTAAACTGATGTAAACCACGTGAAAGAAAAATACTAATTTTAAAAAGCCCCAACATTTGCACAAAACGCAAAAAAAAGATTAAAAGAGCCCCAGTTTTTGCTCACAGACTGCTTCCAGGCCTCACCCCCAGGACACTGGGAGCCAGCTCATTCGTGGCTCGGCCGATGGCCCTGTGGTCTCCATCTCATCTGGTGCGGCCCGTGGGCGCCGTGACAACCCCGCCCCTAGAAAACCGCCGTGCCCGGGCTGCGTGTGACTATGGGGCGTCCCAGAGCGACCAGCACAGACATGCCCACTCCCCAGGGACCAGGCTGACAGATCTGTGAACACAACCACAGGTAAGCGCCTCAAAGCCATGGCAGGGGTCCCATCGTCGCACCCCGGCCAGGACACCAGGCTCCGCACGTGGCCGGGACACTCAGGCCAGACAGGGGCGAGGCTGCTCTGCCCATCGAGGTCCCCAGGCACCGGGGACCACCGGGCACGGGCATCCTCACCTGGACCAGCGCGCTATCTCCAGGACGTGTGCTCTGGCTGCAGTGGAGGCTGGAGCCCCCAACCTCGCCAGGCCCTCTCCCTTCGAGCTCTGAGCAGCATCACGTGCAGTGAAGGGCAGGCCCTGGATGCTAGCTGGAGCCGCTGCCACTGGGCACCGTGGGCGTCACTCACCCTCGCCTCCCGTGAGGATGAGGAGCAAAATCACCTGTCACTCGTCGGCTTGGAGGCAACCAAGGCCATCAGAGCGCGTGGGGAGCAGGCCCCTGGAGAGGGTGCTGGCACCACCTCCTGAGACCCGAGCGCAAGGCCCGGGCTTCCTGCAGCAACCGGGGGGGTCGCCTCCCAGACGGCGACCCTTCCTCCTACGCTGACTCACCTCCCCGCGCCACTGAACAGCGAGGTCCCCACCCGGCGCTCCGGCAGCTGAGCTGCAGGACCTACCTAAGCGCTGGGCAAGGCCAGTGGACATGGTGTCAGACGTGTCCCCGAGGAGGGCAGTGGACAGGGGGATGGAGTCCTGCAAGGAAAGCAGAGCGATACTGGTTCCTCTGAGAGATCCAGTCCTCCTGGATCACCTGGGCCCCCCTTCCTGCCGCAGGCCAGCCTCCCCCTGCAGTGGGCCTGTGTCGCCCCAGTTCTGCAGCCTCTCCCAGCAGCGGACAGGCCTGCCCAGTGAAGGGCTGGAGCAGCCCAGAGGGGCAAGTGGGTGCAAAGTCAGAGAAGCGGGGGCACAGCAGCTGTGACGGGGCCTGGAGGTCCAGGCAGGCTCTGGACTCTTAGGGGTCTGAGCGGAGGGACGACAACACTGATGCCGTCAGTGCCAGGCTAAGCCACGTCCTGCAAGAGGAACGTCCAGGTCCTAGCGTCCTGACCCCAGCACCTGCGAAGGTGACTGTATTTGGAAACAGGGTCTCTGCAGATGTAGCTGAGATGAAAGCAAGGGGAGGCGGAATCTTCCTCTAACAGGACTGGTGTCTTAGGAAGAAGGGGAGAGACTGAGATGCACAGAGGAGGCCTGGGACACTGGAGCAGGACTGGGGTGACGAGGCTGCCAGACTAGGCGCCGCAAGGTGTGAGCAGCACCGCAAGCCCAGAGGCGGGAGGAAGCAGCCCGCTAGCGCCTCGATTCCGCCCTCTCTGCTGTTCTCAGCCCCCGGTCTGCCGCCCTTGGTTACAGCCGCTCTGACACAGGGTGGCAAAGGGGACCTCGGCCGAGGGCAGCGACGGCGCGGGGCCCAGGTGACAGGTGAGGGAGGTGAGAAGTGGCTGGATTCTGCGGGAGGGGCGGCCCTGGGGGAGCGGCCTGGGGTCTGCAGCGCCCGGTGGGACACCAGTTACAGCCCGATGGGGCAGCGGAGGGAAAGGGCGGCAGAGAGGTCCGTGCGGGAGACGTCAGCAATCGCGGTCAGCAAGGAGCCGGCAGAAAACCGGGGGGACACGCCACCCCCGGCCCAGGGAGGGTGAGAGCGGACAGCAGAGGTCCCACGGGGTCGCCGGAAGGCCGAGTGGGCGGGGCCTTCCGGGAAGGCGGGGCCTGGGTGGGAAGTTGAGGGGCGGGCCCGGGAGTGGGCGGGGCGGGCCCGGGAGTGGGCGGGGCGGGCCGGCGTCTCCACTGGGCGCAGTGTAGACTCGCAGGAGCACCTTCCCGGGTATAGACGCGTGATCCCGCGCTGTTTACTTGGTGCCACGAGCGCTCAGCGCGGCCGCCTGTGTCCCGCGAGCTGGGTTACACTTTCTAAAACCCTCCGGCGGCCAGCAGCCCCGTAACTGCAGGAGGCCCATGAGAATGGCCGCGATGTAGGGGGAGCTGTCAAAAGGAGAGCTGCGTGGACTGAGTTAGGGGCGTGGGCTGGCGCGCCTCTGGTCCGAGACCCCAGAGCTGATCCCTGTACAAGCGTGGGCCTCGGCTAACGGTTCAGCCCGAGACTCAGTCTCCCCGTCTGCCTCAGAGTTGACACAGGGACCGTGCAGTGTGTTGAGAGAGTGTCTTTGTAGTAAAAAGCACACAGCGCCCATTCTTGTCGGATTCTGTTGCAACTAACTTGGGTTTAGGAATAGAGCTATCAGTTCTTCCTTTTAAATCGCTAATAGGTCTAAATTAAACTGACAGTTTAAGTAAGGTAAGTATTGTTAAAAAGTTTGCTCTGTTTGCTAATTAATGATTCAATTTATAATTTCCAGGTCAATATTATAATAGATTAACAGCTTTATTAAGAAATAAACTACAGTAACTGCACTGATCAAAGTATACAAACTGAAGCTGCAACACGTGTAACTCATAAAATCATCACCACAATCAAGAGGGTACATGTCCATCACCCCCAGCAGCTTCCTCAAGCCCCTGGGAACCCTTCCTGACCCCCACCCGAGACACTGCGCCCCACTCAAGTCACAGAGTAGTGTGCATTTTCTAGAGTTTTATGTAAATGGAACGTGCAGTGTGTACAATTTTTTGTCTACCTTTTCTCTCCTCACAGTTATTTTGAGATTCACGCAGGTTGTTGCATGAGTCAGTGATGATCAAGGTTCTGCTGGCTGGACACACCGCTGTGTGTTTAGCTGTCATGCGGTGGTGTCCACTTGGGCGGTTTTCAGTTTGGGGATATTGCAGTCAAGCTGCTGCAAACACATGTGAACAAGTAAGTCTCTGTATGAACATGTGCTTTCATTTCTTGTAGTTAAAGACCTGGAGCAGAATGGTTGTACCATGTATAACTTCTTGAGAACCTGACAGGCTGTTTCCACAGTGACTGTACCACTCTATGTTCCCAGTCTGTTTCATTTAGCCATCCTAAGGAGTATCTCAATGTAAGTTTAATTTGCATTTCCTTAATTATTAATGAACTTCAATTTATACATTACATCATACACAAAGTGAAGTCAAAATGGTTCAGAGACGTGAATGGGAAACTTAAAGCTGTCTGACTTGCAGAAGACACAGGATAAAGTCTGTGACCTTTAATCAGACCAAGATTTCACGACAAAATACCCAAAGTGTGATCCATGAAAAAATAAATCAACAAACTGGACTGACACAGCAGGCGATGTCACCCCACATTATCTCCTAATACCCTCTTAATGCCTTGTCCCCTTAGAAGACAAACACCATTTTCAAATCAAGAGTTTCTCTCTTTAAAGAACCCTGAAGAGCTGTCTGTGAAGCTAAAGCAACCAGCTAACCCCCCGTTCCCTGCCTCCTCCCCCGTCCAGCCCCAGCACAGGTGGGATCGTTCTGTTCCTCCCACTGGGCTCAGATAACCACCAGGGAAGTCACATGACCCAGCAGGCAGGCTTACAACCTCTGGCCACCCCATCAGCAGCTGCCCCTGAACACACTGCCCTGCGGGCCCCAGGATTGCACCCTCTCATTTGCCTCGAGGATGCTTCCCCTCAAGCCCTAACCCCACCAAGCCCAAGTTCAGCAGATGACCCAGCTTCTGCATTTAGAAAGAAAATCGAGGTTGTCAGGCTCAATTTCCCCAAGGCCTTGTCCCTCTACTCAAACCCAGATCTTCGAGTGGCCTCATTCTTACCCCCTTCTCCCCCTCATGAAGTAGAGATGCCCCCTCCCTGTGTCCGAGGTCGATTCTTCCCTCTGTGCTCTGACCCTGCCCTCCTGCATGTCCTCAGGAACCCGCCCCATCAACCCTGCCAGTTCTGCAAACACTGTGGTAGCCTCCGAGATGTGCCGCCCAGACCCCCTTCAAGAAAGGACTGGCTGTCCCAGCTGCTGGGACTGCCCAGAGCGGACAGCTCCGCGCTGTGGGCTCCTCGGGGTCTGCACCCCCTCCCCAGGCAGTCCACACCCAGTGACTGACAGAAGCAGCTGCGGAAAGGCCAGGCCATTTCAGCACCACACAGAACAACTGCAGGGGCCATTTTCATTCCAGAGTGATGCTCTGCAGACACTGAGCTCCACAAGGAGGCCCACCCCCGCCCCCACCGCCTGCCCTGTGCTCCCCTGCCCTCCCCGACTTCCCTGCAGGAGAAACCCCCAGTCCGGAGGTTTGCAGACTCTGCCCGGTGGGGAGCCTCTCCCGGCCTGCCTTTTTACTTCGCACAGAGCAATCAGCGCCACAATGGCCTTTTTCCTGCCCACCTTCCTTCTCAGGAAGCTCCTCGGGGCAGCTCCGGGGCCCCTCACCTTGGGGGAGGTAGCCGGCAGCGCCCTGCACGTCAGAGGCACGGGGAAGATGGACTGAGTGGTTGGGGGCGTCAGGGAGCGGGAGGAGCAGCCAGGGACTTCCCGGGGCTGCAGGCTCCTGGCCTGGCCCAGCCCTCACCAGCGCTGTGTCCCTGCGCTGGGCCTCTGTTACTTTAGCTGGAAATGAGAAGGCTGGCTTAGGCCATCTCCAAGGCGCCTTCCAGGGCTGGTGTCCTGAGAAGATCAGATAAGCTTGCGACAGGCTCCCTCCACTCCAGCACAAGCAGGAGCCTGTAATTCCGCAGGGGGCCGCGGGGTGGCAGGTGGGAAGGAGGCGCGCCCCGTGCAGAGCCGCCTTGGCTTTGCAGAGCGAAGGGAGGGCCTGGATCCTATCCTCACTCAGGGTCAGTCTTTTCTCTAAACTGTGCAATTTTAGAACACTCAGGTGAAAGATCCCGGTTCCCAGGCTGCCCGCGGTCCCCAGATGCAAAGCCAGCAGCAGGAGGCTTCAGGAGAGATCGGCCTGCCAGCTGTGGGCTTGAAGAGGGGATGGGCCAGTGTTTCGACTCATCCCTCTCCTCTCTCTGCCACCCGTCTGGGTTGTGAGCTTCGGTCTGGTGTGAATTTCATTAGGAACCAAGAACTACAGGCTTTAGATGATGGATAAGAGAACCGCCCAGGAGAAGGCAATGGCATCCCACTCCAGTACTCTTGCCTGGAAACTCCCATGGATGGAGGAGCCTGGTAGGCTGCAGTCCATGGGGTCGCTGAGCGACTTCACTTTCATTTTTCACTTTCATGCATTGGAGAAGGAAATGGCAACCCAATCCAATGTTCTTGCCTGGAGAATCCCAGGGATGGTGGAGCCCAATCGGCTGCCATCTGTGGGGTCGCACAGAGTCGGACACGACTAAAGCGACTTAGCAGCAGCAGCAGCAGCAAGAAAACCACCCATTGGGAGGACACCTATCAGCTTCCTCCCAGGTGAGGAAAGGTGAGTTCCAGGTTCGCGATGGGCCCCACCTGGAGATGCAGCTGCCCCCAAGCACGTGTGCGGCGTGTTCACAGCACAGTCAGTCAGTCACAAGAACATCCAGGATGTCAGCAGCATCACCAGAGTCTCTCATGAGATCCTTGGGCCTTTAATCCAAAGTCAAACCCAAACTCTGCTATATGCCCTGGTTGGTCAGGTGGTATCAGGTTAGTAATAGACCAGGTTACATGATGGTAATGTTTAACCCTGAAACAGCAGTGCTGTGACGGAACCAACTCTCGTCTTCAGCTCATGATGTATTTCTAGCTTGGACGTGGGGGTAGGAGGTCGGGAGTGGGAGTACTGGGCTCCAGGTGCCACCTCAGGTCACAGCTGCAGTGCTGGGTCCAGTCTTTCAGTGCTCCGACCCAGAAGTGACGCATCACAGCCTCTTACGCCCATTCGCCGCAGATAGCCACCCATCACTGTGGCTGGGCGTGGAGGGGTCCAGGATAGGGGGCAGATGGAGGGTTGGATGAGCATCACTTTTCTGCCACCGCAACAGAACGGCATGATTTTCTAAGAGTGACCACAACCAGCGCAGTCCAGATTTTCCAGGGCCCCGGGTCAGGAGGCGTGGCCCAAATGGTTAAATAATAATGCACGCCTCACCCCAGATCTGTCCCACCCCCCGCCCCAACCCGAAAAGCCTTCTCCAACTGAACCATTACGTCCACTTTCATCCTGGGATTAAGTCCACTCCCTCACACACAGGCCCGTCTCACGTCCAGGGCAGCACCCAGCAGGTCGCATCTCTCTCCTGCATCTCACCCGCCCCCTCCCTACTAGACTACTTCGCTATTGGAGTGGTGCTAACCACTGTGATTGTTTTGATATGCCTTGCTCCATGTCTTATAAGAAATATTTTTAAGGAGGTTTTAGACATGAGAGTGTTAATACACCGGAACATGTTATAACACCGACATCTTCTGGAGCTTTTAAATAATAAAGAAGGGGGAGCTGCGGGGGACTGCCCCTGAGGGGTTAAGTCCTGGGAGCTACCCAAGCGTTATCGCAGGGCCCCATGGCTTGTCCTGGGCTTCAGCCCAGGCATGTCCTGAGCTCTCTGTCCCGCCACCCCGAAGATTGTTTATGACCTTGTAGCTCCAGATGTCTGGTGTTTATCACACTTCAAGGGCATAAGCATTATGTTCTGTCCACAATGGTGAATGTTTGGAGATTGATTCTCAGGGTCGTTATGACCTAAGTAGATGACATAAGCCATAAATGTTATCCTATATATACTGCACACCTAATAAAGTCGGTATCAGACAATGCGTAAGGAAGCGGTCTGATCCTCTCAACCCCATCTTTCTGTCTTCTTATCTTTTCTTTAGCGGGGGTTCTTCTTCGCATCCTCCCCACAGGTATTGCTGCCTGACTGTGCTGGCCGCGGCAATGGTGGTCCCAGTCTCCCCAGCTCCAGGGCCCACTTGCTGCCCAAGCTGCTCTCCCTGCCAGGTGACCCCACCTCACAGCCCACACTGACCTCCCCCGAATTTGTGTCCCTGGAGGCAGCCTCCTTCCTGAGCTTCAACCCTATAAGGTCAGCTGCCCACCAAGCATTTCCATTCGAATGTGCCTAGAAACCTCTCATTTCCCGGGGGTTCCCGGCAAGCCGGTCCCTCCAGTCTCCCAGTTTAGAACGTGGCCCCTGATTGTTAAGCATTCAGGCATCTCCCTGCTGGCTCCGCCCATCGCCTCCATCTGGACGCAGACACTAACCTAAATGGTTCCCCCACCCCACGGCCTCCACCCTCATCTCAGCCCCTGGCCAGATATCTATTCTCAGAATAGCAGAGTGAGTCCTTTAAGCAGCTCTCATCTTCCCTCATTTTTAAAATAAGAGGATTAGATTCTCCAACCAAAATTACCTAATGTGAGGAGTCTGTTTCAGGGAAGACTTCTAAAATGTCCATCTTCCTTGGGGCTATCAGAACTATTCCTATTTTAATTTCCCACCAGTGTGTGTGTGTGTGTGTTGTGTGTGTGTGTGTTGTGTGTGTGTGTGCTCCATGGGATTCTCCAGGCAAGAATACTGGAATGGGTTGCTATTTCCTTCTCCAGGGATCTTCCCAACCGAGGAACTGAACCCGAGTCTCCTGCATTGCAGGTAGATTCTTTGCCATCTGAGCTACCAGGGAAGCCCCCATCAGGCTTTGAAGTCCCCAAAGGCTAGCGTTCCCAGTGCATCCACCTCCCTTGCTCCTCAGGCCAGCTCCCCTACTCTCTCTCCACAAATGCAGACAAAATATTTTTGCTGGCACCAACTGTCCCAGAGCATTCCTTAGCACTGGCACAAAAGAAGAGCCCTGCCCAGGTTCTGACGTCACCTGGCTCGGGCATGAAAAGAAAACAAGATGACCCTGCTGGCGTGCTCCAGAGGAAGACAAACCTTCAGGTAGGCAGAAGCAAGCTGAGCCGTCACTGTTACCATGGATAGAACCATCTACCGTGAGATTTTTCTGTAACTGCTTTTAAAAAGTTTGTTCAGTTTCTTTACCAATTATACTTCAACACAGCCCCACCCCACCCAGAGGTTAACCTGCTCAGCCTCTGCTGCGGACCAGCTGACCCCCTCACTTCACCTCCACCCTGGGCCCAGCAGGAGCCCCAGTTCTCATGGTTCTCTGGACAAACCATGCTGCTGCTGCTGCTGCTAAGTCGCCTCATTCATGTCCGATTCTGTGCAACCCCATAGACATAGACGGAAGCCCACCAGGCTCCCCCATCCCCGGGATTCTCCAGGCAAGAACACCGGAGTGGGTTGCCATTTCCTTTTCCAATGCATGAAAGAGAAAAGTGAAAGGGAAGTCGCTCAGTCGTGTCCGACTCTTCGTGACCCCATGAACTGCAGCCTATCAGGCTCCTCCGTCCATGGGATTTTCCAGGCAAGAGTACTGGAGTGGGGCGCCATTGCCTTCTCCGCCCCAGGCAGGGACCGGCTGATAATTAACAATGGGGCAGGTGCCCGGCCACTTGGGGGAGACCCTTAGAAGGATTCCATGAGCTGACTGTTATGACTTGAGTTTTCAAACAAGGAAATGAACAAGGAGGGACAAGGGACCCCAAAGACCCTTGGTCACTGCGGGCAGGGCTGGGCCTCGACCTACACAATGGGGCCTCTCTTCCCATCACCAGGGAGGGGGCGCTGACCGCCAGCCAGGGAGCCAGGACGCAGGAGTGCAGAGGCTGGCCAGGGAGCCTGTTCCACACTGCACCCTGGCGGCTCCCGCGGCGGGACACCAGCCACGGCCCTGAAGGTGGGCAGGGCCGCGGCCCGGGTCACCAAAGCCAGGGGGACTTCTGTTCTCTCTCAGCCCAGACCTCAGGGTTTCCCGCGACCCCAGTTTTTAACCTTTCAGCTATGTTGCTGTCACTGTGATTGTTTTGTGACTCAGCACTTTTCAGATGAGCAAACTCACACACCCGGAGGGGGACCCACGTCACGGATGGGGCAGACCCCTTGGGGTGGCGACATGCGGCCGCCGTGGGTATGCCGCTGTTGGGAGGGCCCCCCTGAAGGCGCCGCGGAGCCCGTGGGGTGGCTGACACGAGGAGACGCGGGAGGAAGTGGAGACACAGCTGCCGGCTGAGGCTCCGGGCGCGGCCCCCCAGGCTTCTTCAGAATCCGGGCAGCCCTCCGAGCCGAGGACCCCCCAGGAGCGGACAAGGAGGACCGGGAACAAAAGCTGCTCCTCCCGAACACTGTGCGGCTCCTGGAGAAGGGTCACGTGACGCAGAGCAGCGCTCAGACTGCAAGGCCCGGCGGGGGAGGGGGAGGGGAGGGGAGGAGGAGAGGGGGTGGCCAGTGCAGCTATTGTTCCTGGCAGTGGGAGCCCATTATGCTTAATAGAAGTCCTTTGATGAACAGATCTTAGCCACTCCAGGGCCCCTCTCCTGTTCTCCGATGTTGGGTGAGCTGCCTAGCCCGACCCTGCCCTCTCTCAGCACTCCCCATCACCGGAAGTCTGGAAGGATCCTGCCCTTTGGGTACTTCTGTCAAGACTCCTCTTCCTCCCAGGTTCTGCCTGGAACCTCCGTGGGTAACAGCGCTGAGCAGCTGGACAGGGAGTGGGGATGCCCAGCCACCTGCCCGCTGCCTCTGGGAGTGGGTTTCTGCCTGAGCTCTCTCGGCCCAGCTGCATCCTTGGGTGGGGGCCAGGCGTGTGCCTGGGCAGCTGTCAGTCTTGAGGCCCCCACTTGCCTTTGGGAAAGCGCCCCGTGTCTCTGTGCCTCGCTGGAGTACTCAGCTGCAGAAAGCCTGCTTGCTGGCCGGCCGGCCGGCAGCCTTCTCGCTGCCTGAGCCACAGCCATTTTCCTTTGTTCTGCCATCTCTGGGCTCTTGAATCTCAGGCAGGCGGTGGCAGGCTGGGCAGGCAGCAGGCAGCTGGGGGGGAGGGGAGGGGAGGGGAGGGGTGGCGGCCGGCGGCTCACAGCGCTGGGGGTCTTCAGCGTCACAGCCCCATTCCTGCCAGGGTACCAGCCCGGGCCCTCGGCCCCGGAGCCCCTGCCAGGGCGTAGGCCTGCAGTGCCCAGACCGTGGCTGCCGGGCGGGTCCCGTCCTGGTGTTTTCTTCCCGGCCCTGAAGAGGAGTCCAGCGGCCCAAGAACGGAAGACGCGGCCCATGAAAGCAGCTGTTATTTCAAGGAGAGCGGGGAGCAAGCCAAAGGAAAAATGAAAAGATCCGGCGACAAAACGCCCATTCACGGGCTCCCTCGGCAAACATTTACTGAGGCCATCTGTGCTCCAGGCCCGCCCCGAGTGCTGGGGGCACAAAGCTGCCCTTGAGCGCGCGCCCCGCCCCCGGCTGCCCAGCCCCTCCCGGGCGCGCGGGTGGGGCCGCACCCCTCCTCCCCCAGGCTCGGCTTCCGGAGCGCGGCCCTGTGCGCGCGCGTCGCGCCCGGATGAATGGACCTGCTCACAGTGCGGGGCGCAGGTGCATCCGTGCGGCCGGACACCTGGTTACTCTCGGGGCGGGAGATGGAGATCACCAGGGGCCCAGGCAGGCGTGCAGTTGCCCACCAGGAGGGTCCTGAAGCCGTCCCCTCTGATCTGAGCATTTTCTGCATTGATCCTTGAATAGCCTAGGAGTCTCTGTGTCTGTCCAGGTATTTATAGACATGTCTGTAGTATAGACTCGGAGCAGGAGGCCTTCCCCGGCGCCTCTTCCACTGCCTCTGCACAGAACCAGATCTAAGCAGAGCCGGCCCCTTCCCTATTTGCCCCAAACTTTATCACATCTCCCCCAAAAAGGTCTTTATCCCAGTCCATAAAATGCAATAATTAAGTCCATTGATCCTAATGATGGTTCTGTTGCAGGAAGAGGGACCCCTTCCAGCGCCCGAAACTGGGCTCTTGTCTAACACTCGGAATGAATTGTCCGAGGAGACACATGTGCTGACAAAGCAAGGGATTTTATTGAGAAAGGGCGCCCGGGTGGAGAGCAGGAGGGTAAGGGAACCCAGGAAGCTGCTCTGCCGCGGGGCTCGCAGTCTCGGGTTTTATGGTGATGGGATTAGTTTCCGGGTGGTCTTTGGCCAGTCACTCTAATTCAGAGTCTTTCCTGGTGGCGCACACATCGCTCAGCCAAGATGGATGCTAGCGAGAGGGATTCCGGGAAGTGGACGGACACGCGGTGTCTCCTTTAGACCTTTCCAGAACTCTTCCGGTTGGGGGTGGCTTATTAGTTCCTCGTTCCTTATCAGGATCTCCTGTCGTAAAACAACTCATGCAAATGGTTACTATGGTGCCTGGCCAGGGTGGGCGGCTTCAATCAGTGTGCTCCCCCTAACAGTTCCTGGTTTATAGGGAAGGTGAGTTCCCAGTTTTTCACTTACCCATGCATATGTTTATCCTACAAATTATTGAGTAACAACTGTGTACCAGGCACCAGGGAACAAAAGAAAAGGACAAAGCTCTTTCTAACGAAAGGAATGGAAAAGCAAATAACTAGAGTGCAGCACGGTAAGGGCCGGGCTGGAGACAAAGTGGGTTGGGTGGGGCCGCCCAGCGCAGATGGAGCCCTCAGGAGAAGCAGGAGGATGAGGGGAGTCAGATGGACCACGGGAGGCCTGGGCACGGCTGGGGGAACGTGCAGGGTGATGAGCAGTTGGGGTCCGCCTGGAGAACACAGGGGACGCAGGGCAGAGAAGGTTCAGAGGCTGGTACACAGACAGGGAGAGAGATGAGCTGAGAAGGCACTGGCGCAGACGGCAGGGGAGGACTGCCGACCGCAGGATTCTCCAGGCCGGCCTGGCTCTAGGAGAAGCCCTCATCTGAACGTCTAGGACCCCACTCAGAGTGCGGACTCGGCCTTAAAAATGGAGGAAATTCTGCCACAGGCTACAGCATGAGGAACCTGAGGACACTGTGCTCAGTGAGATAAGCCAGACATAGCGGGAGAGGAACGGGGAGTTAGTGTCTAATGGGGTAGAGTTTCAGATTTGCAAGATGAGGAGTCAGCCCTATGGATGGATGGTGTGATGGCTGCAAAACAGTGCGAATGGATGTGATACCGCAGACCTTATACTTCAGAATGGCTAAAAGGGAAATTTTATGTGTGTTACCATACTTTTTTTCTTTTTTTTTAGAAAAAGAAAGGTGACCTTAGCTTGGAAAGTCAACCACATTCATATGATGTATTCAACCAGACCCCTAAGAAGGCTTCCCTGGTAGCTCAGACAATAAAGAGTCTGCCTGCAATGCAGGAGACCCGGGTTCGATCCCTGGGTTGGGAAGATCCCCTGGAGAAGGAAATGGCAACCCACTCCAATATTCTTGCCTGGAAGATCACATGGATGGAGGAGCCTGGCGGGCAACACCCCATGAGGTCGCAAAGAGTTGGACACGCAACCAGCACACACACACACATCACCCTAAGACGCCTGCACGCACTTTGCTGTCCAAACCATGCCAGGCCCTCGAGACAGTCTGGGCCCTGGGACCTGCCGCAGCAGTGATTGCACCTGGACAAACGTCTCCTCGGGCAACAAAATACAACGGTACTGAATGGCCGGGACTAAAAATAACTGCAGGCACGCGCAGCTGAGCAGATTACGAACAAGATACAGAAAGGCCACTTCCGAGGTGCCGGGAGCAAAGGCAGGTCCTGGGCATGGTCTCTGCACACGGCGCCACTGGGGCAGGGGGTGGGGGGCAGGCGGACCACCTAAGCCACCCTCCAGTCTGGCCCCACGCTCACCCCATTTAAGGGGCCAGCCCGCCCTCCTCAGGGAGCACCCAGGGCACCTGGGTTACCAGTCTTGACTCCCTTGCGCTGCCGAGCCCCCAGAGAAGCTTTGCCTGGGTTTCTGTCTGGCCTCCTATCAACTGCTATTGAATAAGAGTCCAAGGACCCGGGCGGGAACACTCTCCGAGAACCCAGAACAAACCCCGAATTGTTTGTTACTGATGCTGCAAAGGTCCTGGCTCACAGTTCTCCTGTAAACTTCCAGATCAACTTCATTTCCAAGAGCCCCTCTGGGTCAGTTGCCTCTTTCTGGACACTCCTCTCTGGAAGCTGCGGCTAAAAGCCCACCACGGCTTCCAGGACCGGAAGAGGCACTGTGCAGCCCCTGCCCGCCACTCGTCCAGCCTGGCTCCGCAGCAGGCCCACGGGGGAGGCGGCAGGACCTCCGCCTGGCCGCAGAGCTCAGTGCTAAGCTCCTTGCCCACAGGCCCTGGGCGCTGTGCTGAGGTGAGAAGGCACCATTCCAGGCAAGCCGTCGGTGCATTGCCCCCTTACACCTCCTAGCTCCTTGCACTTTGCTTCCAGTTGCAGCATGGAAGTGCAGCCTCCGGGGCCCAGCTCTGCCACTTGGGTTTTTCCCACCCACTTGGCACCAGACCCTGAACCCTGGCGTGCTCTCAGCTAGCAGTGCGGATGATGTTTGCCCGCCAGGGTGCCCGCCACAAGCGGGGATCCGCTGCCACGTTCCTCATGTCCTCTCATCCGCGACCCAGGGAGGCGTCCACATGCTTCCGTTTCTCTGTTTAGGTCACGGTTTGAGTCCAGACTGGGTGTTCTTTGCTCTCTGCTCGCCCACTTGGTCTGGGAGACCTGGGCTCCCCTTGCAAGTGTCTTTAAGGCCTCGCTCCAGGTTCAGAAGACATCCTCACCCGTCTGTGTTCCTGACTCATGGGCTTGCACATCTCCTGTACCCCAGCCCTTCCCTGCCGCAGGGCCCAGTTTCCAGTCCAACCACAGCGGGGAGAGCACTGCAACCCCCGCCTGGGGTTCACTGCGGGGGCGGGGAACGCTCCAGAGCCACCCAGACGCTACTGGACCTGCAGGGTGGGCCTGAGGCTGCGGGACCAGCGCCCAGCGGGCCGCCACCCTCCTGCACAGACGCCGGGAAGGCCGCAGCACCTCCAGCTGCTCCTCTTTCATCTCGAAACTGCATGGCCGGGTGGGGCCCGGGGCAGAGAGAATAGGGCTCACCTGCCGGCCTCACGGGGCACCATGGGTTCTGGAAACCCACACCGCTGGCTAAACAGGCACGGAGACTGCGGTCAGCTGGCGCGGTTCCATCACTGTCTTCCCCCGGCTAAAATGAAATCCTCCAGGGTGCACAGGCCCAACTACCCTCCCTCAGCACCCCAGCACCCCGCCCCATGGCCCGTCTGCACACGCTTCCCGAACAGGTCTCTCCCTGGACCCTCGCATAACCGCGTGGGCTCACTGAGACCAGGGCCACATTGCGCCCTTCCCGGGCGGGCACATGGGGGCCCGGAGAGAGTTCAGTCTGGGTGGCTGGTCTGGAGCAAAGAGGGCCTCACAGAGGCCGCAGAACATAGGTTCACCTCTCTCTGCCCTTGGCCGGGGGTCACCTCTGTGACCCTGTAATTACTAAAGACACCAGTATTTAAGCTGAGGATTTGCTTTTTTTTTAAAAGTGAAATCCCAGAATCAATCACTTGTCTCCCACACCAGGTACTCTGTAAACATTCAGAGAGAGTGAGAGGAAGAGACGGAGGGAGGGAAGTGATGAGAGGGTGGGTTCGCCAGGACCGAGAACGCCTCCGTGACTCACCTTGACGGCACCTAGCCCGCAAGCTGCCCAGACTCACCGTCACCCTGGCCTCTGCAGCCCTTAATTACTTGTCTGACCACATGCTCGATTTAGCAGAGAACAGAAAGGTTTGGGGAAGCGTAAGAACGGGCTAAACAAACCCAATGAGGGGAAAGAGATGAGGACGAAAAAAACATCAAAGACCCCAGGAACGGGGCTTCGCTCACCTGACCACCTGGGCTGCCGCTCAGCTCCAGGAGGGCGGGGGTCCCGCCCAATTCATTCGCTTGTCTTTCTGGGCCTAGAACAGCGCCTGACACAGCGGACA
The DNA here is from genome assembly GCA_006410635.1 of Cephalophus harveyi. Taxonomy (NCBI): domain Eukaryota; kingdom Metazoa; phylum Chordata; class Mammalia; order Artiodactyla; family Bovidae; genus Cephalophus; species Cephalophus harveyi. The sequence continues at coordinate 781,508 of SJYT01019333.1, read as the reverse complement.
TTTGCTGGGTGAACTTGGCCTCTCACACCACTCTGAAGGATGACGCGGGGTGTGCTGCCTGGAAGATAACACTTCCAAGGGCCCCGAGGAGCCCACCGCGGGGCCCAGCCTGCGCTCATGGGGAGGCCCCAGGCCCCTTCCTGTGCCCTCCCAGGCCAGGACCAGGGAAGCTTTGGGAAGTGGGCTGTGTGTCACCCTCCCCCTCCACTGTGACAGGACCCCCTCTCCCTGGCTCCTTCTGATCATGAGGACAGCGGGCCTGCCCCGCCCAGGCACACGCCCGATTTTACTCAGTTTCCAGGAAGAAGAAGCGACTAGGACAGACGGTCAGGCCCGCTGCGGCCATTCCGGACCATCTGATTCCTGACCGAGGGAATCACTGTCTTGCAGAGGGAGGTGGACACCACCTCACTACACTTCAGATTTTTTGCTTAGTCGCTCAGTCCTGTTGGACTCTGCGGCCCCACGGACTGTAGCCTGCCAGGCTCCTCTGCCCGTGGGGTTCTCCAGGCAAGGATCCTGGAGTGGCTTGCCATGCCGTCCTCCAGGGCATCTTGCTGACCCAGGGGTTGAACTCGAGTCTCCCGTGGCCCCCGCTTGGCAGGCACATTCTTTACCACGAGCCATCAGGGAAGTCCTGCCCTTCAAATGACAGCGAGGATTTTTCTTTTTCCATCTTAAAGTAGCTTGACAACATTTTTAAATTACAAATATTTTTAAGGGTAGGTCATTTTCATCATATTTTCATTAATGTTTAAAATAATTTACTCGGATTAAGTAACAAAATAAAGCAGGTGATGCTGTGGGCGGCTGCGTCTGCAGGGTCTCCTCCGTCTGGGGCTCAGCTTGGGTAAGCAAGAGTCAGCCAAGAGAACAACAGAAGTGGAGTCCAACCAGCGGCCCGTCCACGGTCATGAGCCGGGTCAGGGAGCGGCCTGAGAGCCGTCCCGGGGGCCGCCAAGGCTCAGCTCTGGAGCCTGAAGACGTTCCAGAATCTTGCAAAAGGTGGCGGCAAACCGTCCCCCGCTCCGGGGTGGGAGGATGGCATCGAGGTCACCGAGGTCAGAGCAGAGTGCAGAGGGCCTGGGAGTCTGGAGGGGGGCTCTCTGCAGGGCATCCCACCATGCGGGAGCATGCTCGGAGGAGGCAGAGTCCCCAGGCCTGGAGGGGAGCCCAGCAGGAGTGAGGGGTGGGGGACAGTGAAGAGGCCCAGAGCTCACCCCCTGCGAGGAGGTGTCCAAGCGGACCCCGTGGGCACCCTTGATCGTCCTCCCGAAAGACTGAGTTCTCAGACCAGCGTCACCCGGGACGTTCACCACTGCCGGTAGGATGAGGTCTCTGTGTTTACTGATGCCAGCTCCTGGAGCCCGCGGCCTAGGCACATTTCGTCCCAGAAACCTCATTTGATTCCCCGGCCTGCCAGCAGATCACTGGACCCTACCTCTTCCCTAAAGAAGAGAAATCCAGAGCTGTGGGTACCGCGTCCTGGGGGTGTGAGCAGAGCAGCGTGGAGAAGCTGCGGGTTTGGCTGCCTTGGTTTCCGTCCCGGGCTGGCATATGCCACCCTCCGCTCCGGTGAGCGCAGCGGGCCCGCTGTCATGCGCCCCCAGGGGACAGCCTGGGGTTTTGTGAGCTGTCTCTGCTGCCATCCTGCGCTCGGGGTGTCTTCCTTCTTCCACCCACGAGCTTTCACTTCCTCTGCAGGTCTCTGCTTTGTGCTGCAAGCCCAGCAGAAATTTTTGGGCAAATGTCATGCCCAGCTGACCTCTCAGCCCTCAGCTTACGTTGGAAACAAAAGATTTAGCAGTGGTTTGTCTGTGAACCCTGCATCTTCCTCCTCTTTCTTTAAAACACTGTTGCTGCAGGGCCTGGCCTCTGCGGCAGCTGCAAATGCAGTGATTCCAAACTTCGATTTCCTTCTCTCTGTGAGCAAGGCGCCTCACACATCTTTCTAAGGGTTTCTACATAATTTTGTTAGTTCACAGAGCTCAGAGTGTTCCTAATTCCTCATCACTGCTCCACGCTCCTCTTAAATCTGGTCATGTTCCTCATAAGCCTGATGGAGTTTAGACCTCATCTTTTCTTTACTAATTTAGTTTTATTACAGCTTTTAAAAAATTTTCTTTCTGCTTCTGTGGGTTATTACAGAATTCCTTATAAAACACGTGACATTTCCATAGAGTTTTGGCTTCCTAGTAGCTTGTCCTGTTTCTTTCCATTTATCCTTCGTCATCAAAGTAAGAAGCGGACTTTCTCCTGCAGCCTGCTTCCTCTCCTCAAGCCCCCGCGAGCGTGTCCTGAGCCCGCTCAGCTCCTCAGGCACGCTCTGCGTGCTGCCTTCTACTGCTGCCTTTGTTGCTGTGACTTCTGCCTAAAACCTTACGGTTTGTTGAGAATTTTATATTTTCATGGGACATTTTTAAACGTCTGTGCGTCTGTTGTTCCATCATTTGAAATCTTCTACTCTTTGTAGCAGAGAAGTTTCCAGAATAAACTGGCAAACAACCAATTCCCTGTAAGGAGGTAATAATTCCAATTTCAGGGAAAGATCTGGCAGCCTCAGGTCCTTGGCCAGCGTCTTAGAAAAGCATATCCAGCAGCCTTCACACAGGACCAGTTGAAAGACTTCTGTGTCTGTCTCTGGGCTGTGTTCAGAGGGACCTTCATCCTTTAGGTCATGTGCTGTCAAACAACCAACCTTTCCAAGATCTATTTCTACATTCTCTGAGATTCTTTTTCTTTCCAAAACGACTTGCAGAAGCTACACTTCCTCAGTCCTTTTATGTCCCCAAATACCTATTACCTTTAAAATTAAAAGTAAATGTAACTGGGCATGCAAATATTAAGGCATATTTTCCTCAAATTTTTATAGGAATTGTTTTATCACGTTCTAGCATTGACTGTTGCTTTATAAACGTCTGGATAACTGATTTTTTCCACCTTTATCAATGACCTGTCCTGTTTCTAACCTGCTGCTGTGTGTGTGGGAAACAGCTAGGTTCTCTGGTTGCTGTATATTCGAGATATTTTATTTACTAGAGGAATATTTATTGTTTGCCTGCACTTAATTTCCAGCAATGTGGGAGATATAAAGGCTAATAAGACATGGTTCCTGCCATCAAGGGGTCAAAAACCAGCAGGAAACAGAGGCCTCAATGGAATGAACCCCACCCTCACGCAGAAATCTAGTCTGGAGGTGGGGCCGGCAAAGCAGCCATTGCAGTGTGGGAAGAAACTGTGAGAATTCCTGTTTATACTCACTCCCTACAGCGCCTGCACCCACGGGATCCTCCAGACAAGACTCCTCGAGTGGGTTGCCACGCCCTTCCCCGGGATCGGACCTGCACCCCCTGTGGCGCCTGCATCGCAGGTGGATTCTTTACCACTGGGCTGGGGGGAAGCCCTACCATAAAAATGAAGAAATTGCTATAATAGTCAATGTTTTAAATAGTTAATCTTCCCAGTGATGCTGGGGCCTCACAGGATGCTGTGTGTTGTGGTCACCTGTCGTGAATCATTCCCTGGAGAGGAGGAAGCGATGGCGGGTTGGCCACCACATTACCTAGATTTTGCTCCACTGGTCCTCACAGCTGGGCTTAAAACACTACAGAAAAGAAACTGCAAAGTGAAGAGATCAGTGATGCAAACACATGAAAAATAAGGAGATGGCAGAGCTTAGACTCTGCTCCTTCCACAGGCTCTTAGTCAAGCCCATTGACAGGTAAGAAAACCATGAGTAGCTCAAGTCTGGTGAGATGTTGGCCAAAATAAAATTAGACGTTAGACCATGGTGTATTTGAAATGTTGACTACCTTCTGATGTCACTCAGGATAACATGGTACCTCAAGATACTGGCTTGTAAAAATAAATGTATATAATTTATGGATAAATACCTTGGGCATAAATAAATAATAAATATGTTGGGCTTGTGGGGGCTTCTCCGATGGTGCTAGCGGTAAAGAATCTGCCTGCCAACGCAGCAGGCATAAAAGGGGCAGGTTTAATCCCTGGGTCAGGAAGATCTCCTAGAGAAGGGAATGGCTACCCACTTCAGTATTCTTGCCTGAGAAATCCCATGGACGGAGGAGCCTGATGGGCTACAGTCCATAGGGTCGCCAAGAGTCGGACACGACTGAAGTGACTGAGTACGTACTGGGCATGTATCCTCAACTTTTTTTTTTAATGGGTAGAGGTGTACAATGAACAAGCAGGGTGATCACTGATTTTAGGTAATAAATGTAAGCCCTACGCTAACCAGAGAAGAAGCCTCCAGGAGCAGAGCATTACCAACTCATTGTTCCAGGTGACCTGCTGGGGGTGAGGTGGGGGCGGGGAGGGTCCAGGTAGTTGCGCTGCAGCCGGAAGAACAATGAAATGTCACCAGTAAAGAAGAGGCGAGGCTTCTCCGGTCAGTGGAGCAGATGGAGACTCAGAGACTGGAGAACACACCCCGAAAAGGAGATGGGTGGGCAGGTTCAAGTCTCCTGGGACGCACTGTGGAGGCAGAAGGGGGCGGGTAGCCCCGGGAGGGTAGACCACCTGGGTTGGAGTGGCCTCAGTGCTATGCTAAGAATTTGGGCCAGAGACTGAACCACAGGGCATCGGTGGAGAGTAAGAACAAGGAGAGCCATCAGCCAATCAGCGCTGAGATGCCTCTGACCCTTTGGTGCAGGATAAGGGGCCATAAACGATGAAACTGACATTCGTATTTAAAATATCTGTCTACTGTCTCTGTGCCTATCACCTATCTATCTATCTATCCACCACTGAGAAACTTCGGGCACCATATTAGCATCAGTGAAAAAATGCCTCTATATATTTCACAGAGAGGAATAAGCTATTTTTAATAGTGGTAAAAGGCACACAGACATAAAATCTGCCCTCTCCGCCGTTTTCACAATTGCATCTCACAGGCACTAAGCACATTCACACTGCGGCACAGCCACCACCCCAGACCTCTCCAGGACTCTTCATCTT
>SJYT01019333.1:733947-770858 GCA_006410635.1 Cephalophus harveyi | reverse complement strand
CGCACGCCCCCCACCCGGCTCCGCGCAGCCCCCCCGGCCGCGCCCGGCCTGCAAGCCTCTGCCGATTGGCCGCGGGCTCGTGGTCCCGCCCCCTGGACGGTCCCTGGGGCCCGGAGCATTACGTCAGCGGGGCCTGGAGAGCGCTAGCGCGAAGGGGACTGGGGGGCTCGGGCTGGGGGCGCGGCCTGCGCGGGCCGCCCCACCCTCCTCGTATAAAAGGCCGAACCCGCGGGGCCGGCGCTCTCAGCCGGCTGGTTCCTGAGCGCGTTCCCGGTGACCCCGCAGTGGGTGTGCAGGGGGACCGACAGACCGACCAGACGCCGACCCGGGCCAGAAGAAGCGAGCCGGCACCATGCGCGAGATCGTGCACATCCAGGCGGGCCAGTGCGGCAACCAGATTGGCGCCAAGGTGGGCGCGGCGCCCCGGCGGGGTCGGGTGGGGACGGGGGCCCAGCCTGACGCCCCTCGGGGTTCCGGGCGCGAACGTCGTCCTGAGCGGGCCCGCGGCTCCCCAAGTGCAGACCTTCCCGCGGCTCTGTACTGCGGAGCCGGGCGTGCGCCCGCGGCGGGTTTCAGCGGGTGGGAGGAACCTCTCAGCTTGAGGCTGTGACTCGTCTTGCCCCTCGGTCCCCGGCCGCCCATCCCTTCTCTTCTGTAAACCTCGCACGCTGGCCCGGAGCGCGCGAGGTGTCCGCGGCTGTGCGCTCCTTTCGAGCGGAGCCTGGACTCCGGGAGAATCGGTTTTACTCGCTCGAACTCTAGTCGAGTCGCGGGGGGAGGGGCGGAGGACGAGCATCTTGTGGTCCCCGGACGTGCCTTGAATCTAAGGCACCCCCCTCCTTCAGCCCCTCAGGTCCCCGACCCCTTCCTACCCCCTCGCGCCGCTGAGCGCCCCACGCGCCCGCCGTCCAGTTGCTAGTCCCTCCCCTCCCCGCCGAGACCCCCGCCTCCCGCCTCGAGCAGCTGTTCGCCAAGGAAACGCCCAGTTTCAACTCGGTGACCCTGCAAAATTCAAGCCCTGCCGCTGTGCGGGTCTGACTGCTCTAAAGTTGCGGAGACGCTAGGCTATCGGAACCGAGTTTTTCATTGTGTGTCGCGGGCCTCTCGGCGGTGGGGCGTGGCCTAATGCAGGTTTTTCTGTGTCTCAGTTTTGGGAAGTCATCAGTGATGAGCATGGCATCGACCCCACCGGCAGTTACCACGGAGACAGTGACTTGCAGCTGGAGAGAATCAATGTGTACTACAACGAGGCCACCGGTAATCGCCTTTACCCTGCCCCCTCCCCAAGGGCCTGACCCCAGAAGTGTAGCCCCAGGGGAGGGTGGTTTAGCGCATGTAGGAGTACTATTTTTCCTTGAGGTTTTTTTTTGAGGGGCGGGCGGGGAACGGAGGTGGGGGCGGCGGAGGGTGAGTGCTCCTTTGAGAATCTTTAGAATCAAAGGACGTCCTGCGTCCTTTGTTGGGGATACAAGCAGCGCTTGCAAGGAAGGAAGCTGGTACCAGGGGCCTTCTCTTCTGAGATCTCTGCCCGCAGGTCTGAGTCCTGCTCTGTCCCTGCAGGTAACAAGTATGTGCCTCGGGCCATCCTGGTGGACCTGGAGCCGGGCACCATGGACTCCGTCAGGTCTGGACCCTTTGGCCAGATCTTCAGGCCTGACAACTTCGTGTTTGGTGAGTGACTGGCATGGCTGATGGCCTGGGAGCTAAACTTATCCTGGACACCTCAGGGTGGAGGGATGTGAGCGCCCTAGAGAAAGCATGGAGCTGTGTGCTCATTTTGTCTTAATATATAACCTAAAACAAAAGGTCTTTCAGCCTCTAATAGCCAGGTCCCTAACCTTCCTTATTTATAATTATGTCAATGACCAAATATTTTAATGTTTGGCTATTTTAATGATAACCTGAAATCTTATCTGAATTCTGACTCACTGAGCTCTGTTAAAGGGTTTAAGGTGAAAAGGAATTTAATGCAATCATCAGTGACTTATGAAGACTCTCTCCCTCTGGCAGGCCAGAGCGGTGCCGGGAACAACTGGGCCAAGGGCCACTACACAGAGGGCGCCGAGCTGGTGGACTCGGTCCTGGACGTGGTCAGGAAGGAATCCGAGAGCTGTGACTGTCTGCAGGGCTTCCAGCTGACCCACTCGCTGGGGGGCGGCACGGGGTCTGGGATGGGGACCCTTCTCATTAGTAAGATCCGCGAGGAGTACCCCGACCGCATCATGAACACCTTCAGCGTCATGCCCTCGCCCAAGGTGTCCGACACGGTGGTCGAGCCCTACAACGCCACCCTGTCCGTGCACCAGCTGGTGGAGAACACGGACGAGACCTACTGCATTGACAACGAGGCGCTGTACGACATCTGCTTCCGCACCCTGAAACTGACCACCCCCACCTACGGGGACCTGAACCACCTGGTGTCGGCCACCATGAGTGGGGTCACCACGTGCCTGCGCTTCCCGGGCCAGCTCAACGCCGACCTGCGCAAGCTGGCCGTGAACATGGTGCCCTTCCCGCGCCTGCACTTCTTCATGCCCGGCTTCGCGCCGCTCACCAGCCGGGGCAGCCAGCAGTACCGGGCGCTGACGGTGCCCGAGCTCACCCAGCAGATGTTCGACTCCAAGAACATGATGGCCGCCTGCGACCCGCGCCACGGCCGCTACCTGACCGTGGCCGCCATCTTCCGGGGCCGCATGTCCATGAAGGAGGTGGACGAGCAGATGCTGAACGTGCAGAACAAGAACAGCAGCTACTTCGTGGAGTGGATCCCCAACAACGTGAAGACGGCCGTGTGCGACATCCCGCCCCGCGGCCTGAAGATGTCGGCCACCTTCATCGGCAACAGCACGGCCATCCAGGAGCTGTTCAAGCGCATCTCGGAGCAGTTCACGGCCATGTTCCGGCGCAAGGCCTTCCTGCACTGGTACACGGGCGAGGGCATGGACGAGATGGAGTTCACCGAGGCCGAGAGCAACATGAACGACCTGGTGTCCGAGTACCAGCAGTACCAGGACGCCACGGCCGACGAGCAGGGCGAGTTCGAGGAGGAGGAGGGCGAGGACGAGGCCTGAGCCGGCTGGAGGCGGAGCGAGGCCGGGTCGGGAGGCCGGGAGGAGACAGGGGAGGGGGGCTCGCGGAAGGAGGCCAGCGTGGCCCGGGCTCCCCGGCGGCGGCGCTGGGGCGCTGGGGTGCTCTTCACTGTTGCCTGTCCCTTTTTTTCTTTTTGTAATATTGATGACATCCATGTAACCTTTGAGATCTTTCTGAACTACTGTTGTAATGGCTGAAATGACATAAACGTTTGTCCTAACGGTGTCCTCTTTCCTGTCTCCTCCTCTTATTTATCAATTTAAATGTCACTTTCAGACACATTCTGCTGAGTCCTTCCTTCAGCAAGCGAAGCGATGGGTAAATGCTCAGATGAATTTACTCTTCAGCTTCAGAAGGATAAAATCAAACCAATCAATTTGGGAAGGGCAATGAATCCGACTTTTAAGATCCCTTTTAGAAAAACTTTTATTGGCTGCGAGGTGGGGCTAGTGGAGAATTTCCCCAGCAGAGGTTGAACCCTGTTCCACTGTCCAAGTGGAAGTGGATGGGCAGAGTCCTAACCACTGGACTGCCAGGGAATTCCCTTAAGATGACTTTAAGTAAATATTTTATTAGCTGAGAGACGGCTGCTTGAAAGCACACTGACTCTTCTCATGGAGAAATCCTACTCAACCTTTATCTCCTACAAAAAAAAGAAAACCTTGGAATAGTTACTGTGTGCACGCAGCGCAAGCTTCCCAGCGCAGAGTGGAGAGTCCACGCGCGTCTGTGCTCTGGATCCCGTCCCTCCCCGCAGGGCAGGCATTCTTCTCTTGCTCTGCTTCCTGCATCCTTGCAGAGCTATTCTGTCTGTCTTCACGCCTATGTAGATTATTCCCCATTTTCTTTCTTCACACCTTGCTGCTGCTAAGTCGCTTCAGTCATGTCCGACCGTTTGACCCCATAGACGGCAGCCCACCAGGCTCCCCCGTCCCCGGGATTCTCCAGGCAAGAACACTGGAGTGGGTTGCCATTTCCTTCTCCAATGCATGAAAGTGAAAAGTGAAAGTGAAGTCACTCAGTCTTGTCTGACTCAGCGACCCCATGGACTGCAGTCCACCAGGGTCCTCCACCCATGGGATTTTCCAGGCAAGAGTGCTGGAGTGGGTTGCCATTGATACTAATACTGTTCTCTGCCTGTTTTACCAGTAAACAGTGTATCTTTAAAATGCAGATATCTGCCTCCTTTAAACAGATGCATAGTATCCATTCTAAAGTTGTGGTGTATTTTATTTAACCAACTCCCACACGGCAGGTTGCTTATACTGCTGTCTTAGAGTGCTTCAGTGAATGATTGTGTGTGAATTTCCCTAAGTGGGATTTTCTGTCAAAGGGTATATGATACTGTGACATTTTAAGTTAATGAAATCCCCTGTACTTAGGAATAGCTGTAGATTTATACATCATTAAAACACTAAAATTCTCAGGCAACTTTTCCTTTCAGCAGTTATGTTTATACATGTTAACTACCTTTGAATTTATATGAAATTATAAGTTCTGGATTATTGGAGAGTTTTACTTTAGGTAAGCCACTGCAGTTTTCAGTTTGTTGTGTTCTTATCATGCAGATTTGAAATTTGAATCCAAACCTGCCTCTAGACTTTCCCTCAATCACTATAAAGAACCTGTGGGTTTTTAACATGTGATTTCTCAGTTACGATTATATGGTTCTATGGGATCAATTAGACTTTGTCAGAAAGGTGCTAATGCTCTGCCTTAAGGCAGAGTCAGTCAAGCTGGGCTAGTTTCTTATTTTGGGAAGAGGAGTGGAGAATAAGTAATAAATGAATGTGCAAAACATTTACATACCACTTCAGGAAGAAAAAAAAAACACCAAGGAAACTAGATTTATGATTTTTTTCTAATTTTTAGACAAATTGAAAACTAGAGGAAATATTATTTTAAATCTGACCCTGTATTTATTTGATTCTACTTGGTTCTACTCCTACGTGTGTGTGTGTGTGCGCGCGCGCGTGTGTGTAAAGAAGAAAAGGAGGAAGGGGCGGGGCACGAGGATGAGAAGATGAAGGGTGGATAAAGGATTCACAGATAAAGAGGCTGAAGCATGAGGACAGTTTAAAGAAAAGGTGTGAGCAGCGTCATTCTAAGTAGTGTGAAAATAAGTTCATTTACCAGATGCCCGTTCCCCCCGCCCCCATGGAAATGAGCAGCCGTTCACTTTATGATATTACACATCCTAAAACCCAGACCCGAGCTGAGGATTGTCAAACGGGTGAGGAACCAGTGGCTTCTGCTTTCATTGTCTACATTTAACAGCGACCTGGCGGGTGCCTTTCCTGCTGAGCTGGTGGAAAGCCTCCAACAATCTCACCGAAGGGGAGCGTTGGGCCGAAACGCCCGGAGCACTTGGAGCTGCCAGGGCGCCCGGCTCTGCCCTTGGCCGGGCCTTCCCGCAGCCGGTCAGACACAGCAGGCCGAGCTCCGGAGGTGGGGGGATCCTGCTGGTGCCCCTCGGCACCCTGGAAGAGCCCTGCTTCTCCTTCACTCGGGAGGAAGCAGTGGACAGGCGGCCCCAGCAGGCAGGCTGCTAGCCTGTCAGCAAGCCTGCGTGGGCACCGCGAGGGCTCCCTTCAGCCCGCTTACAGCGGGGCGCCAGACTGAACGCCAGGCTGACGCTCCAGGGCAGAGCTGTAAAAGCCCAGCAGCAGAAAGGGGCTCGAAGTGCTGCTTAGGAAAAGACCTGGCAAGTCGGGACACGCACGGACCAACACCTGGGTCACCAGACACGCTCTGCAGCCGCTAGTTCCCTTGTCACAGTAGCGTTGTGTGATGGGATTTGCGAGTGGGGGTGACGGCATGTGTGTCCAACACCATTTCCACCCAGGAATTATTCCATCCCTCCCCCCCACCCCGAGATTCCGCCGGAGGACATTCACTTCTGGGCAGGTGTGGGACCTGACTGACGAGACCCGCTGAGATAGGACGTGGATTCGGAAGCTGCGGGTAGGGGTGGGGGGCTGGAGTCGCCCCAGGAGTCTGAGAAGGAACGGGAGCCCCAGCAGGCTGCAGACCTCCTGCATCTGCACCTGCACCGGCCCCAGAGGTGAGCGCCCATGTTGTCACTGTGCCGTACTGACAGGAGCTTGAGCTGAAAGTCACCTGAAGCGGTCAGCTCGTCAGGCCTCCTCATCTCGTAACTAAGGAGAAGGAGGGTCAGAGAACTCGTCTCGGTTCACAGGGCGCTCTGTGCACCTCAGATTTTGGACTCTGATCTTTTCCCCACGGGGCACCGCTTGGGTCCCATTATTACAAGGCCACCCGGGGATTGGAAGGAGATTGGAAGGTTGCAAAGAGACCACCCTGGTTTCAAGGAAAAACCCAGAGCTACCCCTGGGTCCACACCCTGCCAGCCGCGTGGAGCCTCTGTCTCTGCCGGGGGCGTGGCCAGGAGGTACGGACTCTCCGGGTTAAATCACCACATGTGAGTCCTAATGCAATTCCGGTTGCAAGAAGAATTTTCCTTTGAGGTCCTTCTTGTGAAAATGAGTGGGAAGTTCATGAGTATCCTTTTACACGCACCCATTTTAGTTGTGACTTGTAACAGAACTTGACAACCACTATCTGCTGATTTCTTTCCAGTGTGTAAGGGAAATTCTCTTACAAGGTCATGCTTTTATCAGACATGAATGTTCAGATATTCACTTGACAACAGACTCACTCGTTCCTTTATTTCTTAGAGGCCTTTGCTCCCCACCTCCCCTACCGTTCATGCTTTTCCTAAGGCTTGCTTGCCTGCCCAGGAAGCACTGGCAGAGACCAGGGAAGCCCGCAAGTCAGTAGCAGGCTGGAGAGCCAGCGGGGCGGGGAAGCTGGGGGGTGGCCACTTCCACATGCAGCTGAGACCCTGGGGTACCGCTGAGAACGGACAGCCTTCAGGGGCTAAGACAGGAAGAGTCAAGCCTTGGCTTTAAACAATTATAATTTAAAGAGATTAAAAACTAAGAAAACCAGATTTAACCACAATGTTTACCAATTCAGGCTGCTCCCCTCTTTTGGGGTGGATCACTCTTCCTTATGGCTTCCCTGGAGGCTCAGAGGTTAAAGCGTCTGCCTACGATGCGGGAGACCTGGGTTCGATCCCTGAGTGGGGAAGATCCCCTAGAGAAGGAAATGGCAACCCACTCCAGTACTCTTTCCTGGAGAATCCCATGGGCGGAGGAGCCTGGTGGGCTACCGTCCACAGGATCACAAAGAGTCGGACACAACTGAGCGACTTCACTTCACTTTTCCTTATGCCTGAAAAACTTCCTTTAACATTTCTTATAGCACAGATCTGCTGGCCATAAATCTCTCAGCTTTTGTTGGGCTGAAAAAAGTATCTTGGCTCATTTTTGAAAGGCATTTTCTCTGGATATGGAATTCTCGGTGGACAGCTTGATTTCTGTCAGGACTTTAAAGACATAATTCTCCGGTCTCCTGACTTGTGCTATATGAGACATCACCAGTACTTATCAGCTTCGTTTTCCTCTATGTTTTATTTTTCTGTCCAGCTACTTTTAAGATGATCTGCTCAAGATAATCACTGTTTTCCTGTTTTAATCTGATGTCCCTTGGGGTAGTTTCCTTTTTTATTCTACTTGGGGTTCCTTGAACTTATAGTTTCATCAAATTCATAAAGATTTCCACCATAATTTATTCAATTATTTTTCTATCCTCCCCATTTTATTCTGGCATTCCAATTATATGCATTTTAGACTTCTTGACTTCAGTCTTTTCTCTGGGCCTCGGGTTTTAACCGCTGCACCTTTAATTCACTGTCCTCTGCAGTGTCTAAGCTGCTGTTATTCTCACGCAAGTATTTTTCATCTCAGATGTTATAGCAATGTATTTAATTTTTAGCAGTTCTGTTGTGTCTTCTGAAAATTTTCCATTTCTCTCCTTTTCACATTCATGCTTTCCTCGAATCTCTTGAATGGATAGGTCGCGTACTAACAGCTACTTTACAGCCTTGTCTGTCATTTCATCCTCTTTGTCATTTCCAGGTCTATGGCTATAATTGATCTTTTTCATGGACATGAATTTGAATAAACTCTGGGAGACGGTGAAGGACGGGGAAGCCTGGGATGCCGCAGTCAAGCCAGGGAAGCCTGATGTCCTGCAGTCCGTAGGATCGCAAAGAGTCAGACGTAACGTAGCAACTGAACAATAACAATGGTTGTGAATCATATTCTCCTACTTCTTTGTATCTTTTTTTTTAAGATTTTTTTTTTTTTTTTGACGTGGACCATTAAAAAAAAAATCTCTGTAGCTCCCTCACCAGGGATTGAACCCGCATGCCCTGCATTGGAAGATGAAGTCCTAACCACTGGGCCACCGGGGCAGTCCCTTTTTTGTATCTTTGGCCAGACATTGCGAGTTGTATGTTGCTGACTTCCTATTTTGTTACAGTCCTTTAAATGTCGTAGGGCTTTGTTCTGGCCCAGAGACATTACTCAGAACTAGAAGGATCTTAATGAAACGTGCTTCTCGGCTTTACTAGGGTGAGTCCAAAGTTAGTCTTTGACTCAGGGATAATCTCACCCCAGTAAGGTCAAGAACCCACCTGCCAGTGCAGGAGAGCTGGGTTCCATCCCTGGGTTGGGGAGATCCCCTGGAGGAGGGCATGTCAACCTACTCCAGTGCTCTTGCCTGGAAAATCCCACGGACAGAGCAGCCTGGCGGGCTACAGTCCACGGGGTCGCAGAGAGTCGGACACGACTGAGCCCGCATCACCGCCATGCCTGTGCATGAGTGCCTCCGCTCTGTCTAACAGGAACACGGGTCATCCCCAGGCCCGGGTGAGCTCTGGGGCTTGTTTGGTCCTGCTTTCCAGTAGTCTCCCTCCATTCTTTCTAAAAAGATTTATCCATTTACTTATTTGGGTGTGCCGGGCCTTCGTGGCTGCGCACGGGCTTTCTCTGGTAGCGGCCAGTGGGGTTCCCCTCCGTTGAGGTCCGCGGGCTTCTCTTGTCGCAGCAGAGGTTCTGGGTACGTGGACTTCAGCAGTTGTATCTCGCGGGCTCCAGAGCTCAGGCTCAGCAGATGTGGGGCACGGGCTTAGCTGCCCCTCTGCCCGTGGGAGCCTCCCAGACCAGGGGTCAAAGCGATGTCCCCTGCACTGGCAGGCGGGTTTTCAACCGCTGGGCCAGCAGGGAACAAAGCCGTGTCCCCGGCACTGGCAGGAGGGTCTTTAACCGCTGGGCCAGCAGGGAACAAAGCCGTGGCCCCCACTGGCAGGCGGGTCTTTAACCGCTGGGCCAGCAGGGAAGTCCGCTCCTGTTCTCAGGCAGTAGCTTCTGCCCTTTTCCTTGACTTATGCCACAGTGTCGCTGACTTGCGACATTGTGCTGCGCTTGTCAGGGCGTGCAGTTCAGCCAAGGGCCTGAGGGGATGCTCTGTGAAGCTCCTTCCTCTGGCGTCGCCTGCCCTGCCCCCCCTCAGCCCGACTTGGGCCCTCTGAGTCCTGATGTCTTGCTCTGACGCAGAGACCCCCGAGCCCTGTGTGGGCTCCATGCCCCACCCCGCCGCCACCGCAGCCTGGAAACTGCCTCCCAGCAGCTGGCTGGGGCATCACATGCGGCCTTTCTTCCCCTTTCCTCAGCGGCGGCCACTCGGCGCCTGGTGGCCAGGACCTTGAGAATCGTTGTTTCATGCATCTTACTGCTTTTTATTTGTTTCACTCTGGAGGGTGAATCTAATTCTTATTGGCCCATCTTGGCTGAAAGTGGAATTCCTCCCTTCATTTCCTTTTGATTAAAATGGGCTTTTCTGCCCTTCCACCTCCTAATTAGCTACAGCAGTACCTGTCCTGTGTATTTGCTCTTGTATTCCTTTTGGTGTGGACTCCATTTATGCTTTTCCTTTCTTCTTACCTCTCTTTCTTTCTTTCACCTTGTAGTAGCCACGCGATCCGGGAAACACTCACTCAGAAGGACAGTGCAGATGGTGGAGGGCAGTTTATTGCACCGGCGGCCCCGGGCAGCGTCTCCTCTTAGCCAAGGACTCCACCAGTTTTTGTGGAAACCTTACATACCCTAAGTGTACGTGCACAAGCCCACCTCCCCAAATTCCGTGAAACTAGTCTGAGCAAAGAAAAAGAAAGATCCAATCAAAGTTAACCCGGGATTCATACGCCTTAAGCCTAGGTAGTTAACAGTGGACTATTATCAATAGGCCTGTAGTCATACCCCAATAAGCATAATAGAATGTATGATTCTGTTCGGTTACACAGATAATTAGGGTATTCTTTTAGGCGATGGAGAGCCCTGGGGCTCTTCTTTCTGGGAGGGCCTGGTTTTCTAGTTGGTTTGTCGTTTCCATAGATACTGTGCATAGAGCTCAAAGTCCACAGTCCGGCCTGGATGGAGTCCTGCTTTCAAGAGAGAGCCTGTTCTGTTTCCTCCTTCAACCTATCTACAAATCTCCCCTCCCCCCAAAAAAATCTCATTTTACAGTTTTTCTAATTTTAATGTATTTTTCTTTCAGGTCTGTTGTATTTTGCTTTTTTTTTTTCAGATATTTTGGAATTTTAGGTTGCAGTTTTCACCCGTTTGGATCTGTTGTCTCTTAGCCGTACTTCATTATCTGCAGAGACATTACTGTAGTTCTGTATGGGATTTGATCACGATCTTTTCCTGTTGCTCTTTTTAAAGCAAAACGGCTTTTCCTGCAGTCTCAGGAGTAACAGAAAGGCCAGGGCCGTTCTCAGAGCTGCGTGTCCATAGCTCCCCGCCACGCCGCTCTCCCGCAGTGGATGTTCACCGGCTCCCTTGCTGGGCTCTGCTTCAGCCCGGCTCTCTGCCCCATTTTCACCCTGCCTTCCCCTTCCTTTGCTGCTGTCAGTCCCTTTTTCCACATTCTGGACTCCGAAAGGGAGTTTGGTTTGGTTTCTTTGTTTGGGCCACGTGGTGTAGCGTGTGGGATCTTAGTCCCCAGCCAGGGATGGAACCCGCGCCTGCAGTGGGAGCTCAGAGACTTGGCCACCGGACCCCCAGGGAAGTGCGTGAGCGGGAGTTGACTTTTCAGTTTGATAGGGTTAGTTCCTTGGCCCGTTTTTTGGCGGGGGGGCCAGGGTGGGGGGCGGCGCGAGAGGCGGATGACTGACGGAGACTCGGGGCTGTGGTCCCACCGCTGCCGCCCTCCTCGGGTCCTGGAACCAGTCCCTTCTAAATCTCAGCCTTCACGCTCCAAGCTCACTCTCCCTTTACGTCAGAAAGAATTCATCAGGCACCTGGCCCATACCCGACACTGTGCTGAGAGCGCAAACAGGAGCGGACACACCCCAGCCTTCAAGGGGTTTCCAAGCCCGGGTGGGGCTGGGAGCTGGGGCAGAGAGATGCAGACATAGCGCAGGCCGTGCAAGATGCTATGGAGACAGTCACGCCGCCTCCCTGGTTTGAAATCAGGCCAGCTTCCACGGAACAGCAACATGCACATCCCCTCAGACCGGAAGGTCTGCTGTGATTCACATATTAATGAGAACCAGGGTTCTTGTAGGAGGATGACGGTCTGGTTTGAACAATAGCTCTTCAAACAGGCGTGCTGTTATTAGGGAAAAGGCGCCTGTGTAATTAGCGCGCCCCCTTCATGGAGCTGGGCGCTGCTCACCATCCCCGTCAGCTGGGTCTCCTTTGTCTTGATCTGCCCTCCTCTCCCGCTGGCAATCCTGACAGGTCTCTGGGAGGAGGCAGGACAGCTGGGCTTGCTGCAGATCTAGCTCCTTCTCTTCAGGGGAGACACCCCACTGTAGCTTTCAGTCCTTCTGCAGAAAAAGCTGCACGCGCTCTCTGCATTCCTGACCTGTGGCGCTCCTCCCGCCCGCAGTTCGCATCATGCCCCTTTGTCTGGACGTCCCTCCTGAAAGGCCAGCGGGTGCTGTGTGCTGGCCCGGGGCGAGGGCAGAGGCTGCCGTCCGCCTGGCCCCACCCAGAGCCATCTGTGGGGAGCACCACGTGTGCGCCTTGCTTCTGTTCACAAGAGTGAACGTTTGTCTCCTCGTGTAGAACCCGACTTTCAGCTGTGCAAAGCTTACATTAGAGACTGTAAGGAGACGTGAGGGGTGTGGGCATCTCTGGGGACGAGTGGCACCTCCTCGGTCCATCTGTGACGTCTCCTGCAGATCTGGGGTCTCGGAAGGGAGCCCTGAGGCCAGAGGAAGATGGTGTGAGTGAGGCCCACCCCGAGTCAGCCCCACATCGGCCCCGTGGGAGCCCGCCCACAGCGGGCACAGCGCCAGGCTGCTGAGCAGAGGAGGGGCGGGCAGGGCTGGCAGTCAGGGCTGTCACCGCTGCCCCTGAAGTGGGCACAGGCCTCTCACCTGCCCCAAGGGCACCTGCAGACGCAGCCCCGGGACAGCGCCCGGGCTCCACAGTGCCCGGTAGCATTACCAGTGGGTGGAACTGTCTCCTGAACTCAGCGCCTGCGAGGGGAGCCCCGTCCCCCTCAGGAGGCATGGCTGGTGCCCAGGGCAGCGAGCAGGAGCTGGCGATTCCTCGGAGCCTGCGGACAGGTCTGTGGACACCCTCTGGACCCCCTCCCGAAGTGTGAGCCTGCACCCTGTGAAAGGACTGGGGTCTGGAGAGAAAACCCCAGATTCCGGCTCATGTGGCCGCAAGTCTGTCCCCAGGCAGTGGGGTCTCAGGAGGTAGCTTCCCTCCCAGGTCGTCCAGGGACCCAGCACAGGGACCAGGGGCGCCTGAGACCCTGCTCCGCCGGGGGGACCTCTGGAAAGGCCGACTCTGGCTCAGGCCGTCTGGGATGGGGCCGGAAGTCTGACCTTCCTAGCCAGCGCCCAGGACGTGCTGCTGAGCCGCTGGCCCGGGAGGGGCAGGCACGTGGGGCGATGTCGGGGGCCTGAGGTCTAGCTCCAGAGGGCCCGGGGGAAAGGTTTTCCTTGCGGCATCAGATGTGGAACACAAGGTAAAACAAGGGGGCCAGGAGCCTCTAACACCCGCGCGGCGTTCCCACAGCCCCGGCCTGGAGGGTTCGTAGTCCACCCTTTGCGCTGCCAGGCCACAAAGCTTTCCGTATCGATCCAGTGGTTAAGACTCTGTGCTCCCAAAGCAGGGGACACCGGTTCAAGCCCTGGTCGAGGAACTAAGACCCTGCATGCTGCACGGTTCAGCCTTTAAAAAAGAAGTTCTATTTAATATAAAAATTTTTAAAAAATAATGCTTTTCTTCCCTTTCTTCACTCACTGAACAGATGCTCACTAAGTGCCTCCATGGAAAGAGGCTGGGTGCCGAGTGTGGGAAAAAGTCGTTGGCCGTCAACGCCTTTTTGCAAGCTGGGTTCAGGCATGAGCTCTCCACCCCCTGGCAGGGACTCCTGCCTGTGGAGATGCCCGTGGAGGTGCCCTGCTGCCAGGCCCTTCGCCCTGGCTGCCCTGCCCGCCCTGCCCGGGTTAGAGATGGCTGAGGACTAGAAATGCTCCAGGGCCCGAGCATCATCCGGGGAGGGGGCCTTGCCCAGCCCAGCTGTGGGGACAAGGTACACTGGGCAGGCAGAAGTGGGGAAGGGGCAGACAGCCTGCCCCCCACACAGAGGGGGCCACTCGGGACCTCAGATTCGCTTCTCCCTGGAAGCCCTCAGCTTCGGGCTGATGAGATGAAAAGGCAAGTTCAGATGCTTCAGGGCTTCTGAAACAAGTTCTATCTTGCTTCATCTCCTGTCTGGAGCAGCTAGTCCTTCCTCATTTGGCAGCTTTGTAACCATTTCACTTTCACCTCCTCGGTCCATCTGTGACGTCTCCTGCAGATCTGGGGTCTCGGAAGGGAGCCCTGAGGCCAGAGGAAGATGGTGTGAGTGAGGCCCACCCCGAGTCAGCCCCACATCGGCCCCGTGGGAGCCCGCCCACAGCGGGCACAGCGCCAGGCTGCTGAGCAGAGGAGGGGCGGGCAGGGCTGGCAGTCAGGGCTGTCACCGCTGCCCCTGAAGTGGGCACAGGCCTCTCACCTGCCCCAAGGGCACCTGCAGACGCAGCCCCGGGACAGCGCCCGGGCTCCACAGTGCCCGGTAGCATTACCAGTGGGTGGAACTGTCTCCTGAACTCAGCGCCTGCGAGGGGAGCCCCGTCCCCCTCAGGAGGCATGGCTGGTGCCCAGGGCAGCGAGCAGGAGCTGGCGATTCCTCGGAGCCTGCGGACAGGTCTGTGGACACCCTCTGGACCCCCTCCCGAAGTGTGAGCCTGCACCCTGTGAAAGGACTGGGGTCTGGAGAGAAAACCCCAGATTCCGGCTCATGTGGCCGCAAGTCTGTCCCCAGGCAGTGGGGTCTCAGGAGGTAGCTTCCCTCCCAGGTCGTCCAGGGACCCAGCACAGGGACCAGGGGCGCCTGAGACCCTGCTCCGCCGGGGGGACCTCTGGAAAGGCCGACTCTGGCTCAGGCCGTCTGGGATGGGGCCAGAAGTCTGACCTTCCTAGCCAGCGCCCAGGACGTGCTGCTGAGCCGCTGGCCCGGGAGGGGCAGGCACGTGGGGCGATGTCGGGGGCCTGAGGTCTAGCTCCAGAGGGCCCGGGGGAAAGGTTTTCCTTGCGGCATCAGATGTGGAACACAAGGTAAAACAAGGGGGCCAGGAGCCTCTAACACCCGCGCGGCGTTCCCACAGCCCCGGCCTGGAGGGTTCGTAGTCCACCCTTTGCGCTGCCAGGCCACAAAGCTTTCCGTATCGATCCAGTGGTTAAGACTCTGTGCTCCCAAAGCAGGGGACACCGGTTCAAGCCCTGGTCGAGGAACTAAGACCCTGCATGCTGCACGGTTCAGCCTTTAAAAAAGAAGTTCTATTTAATATAAAAATTTTTAAAAAATAATGCTTTTCTTCCCTTTCTTCACTCACTGAACAGATGCTCACTAAGTGCCTCCATGGAAAGAGGCTGGGTGCCGAGTGTGGGAAAAAGTCGTTGGCCGTCAACGCCTTTTTGCAAGCTGGGTTCAGGCATGAGCTCTCCACCCCCTGGCAGGGACTCCTGCCTGTGGAGATGCCCGTGGAGGTGCCCTGCTGCCAGGCCCTTCGCCCTGGCTGCCCTGCCCGCCCTGCCCGGGTTAGAGATGGCTGAGGACTAGAAATGCTCCAGGGCCCGAGCATCATCCGGGGAGGGGGCCTTGCCCAGCCCAGCTGTGGGGACAAGGTACACTGGGCAGGCAGAAGTGGGGAAGGGGCAGACAGCCTGCCCCCCACACAGAGGGGGCCACTCGGGACCTCAGATTCGCTTCTCCCTGGAAGCCCTCAGCTTCGGGCTGATGAGATGAAAAGGCAAGTTCAGATGCTTCAGGGCTTCTGAAACAAGTTCTATCTTGCTTCATCTCCTGTCTGGAGCAGCTAGTCCTTCCTCATTTGGCAGCTTTGTAACCATTTCACTTTTGCCATTAAATTGCTTTAAAAAAAGAAAAGTCCATTCTTTCTATGGGAAGAGGGTTTGGGAAAATATTTTATTTTCTTTCACTTTTCTTGAAATCCTCCATTCACACCCTCCTGTTCAGATAACTGGGGGTATTTTTCTTTGACAGTATACCAAAAACTTAATAACTGGTAGTTCTTCAAAGGTTATTTCTGATGTAGAATCTAAGATTATCTCCAAAAATGTTTTATGCTCTATTAAAGGGCCAGATCGGAGAAGGCAATGGCATCCCACTCCAGTATTCTTGCCTGGAAAATCCCATGGATGGAGGAGCCTGGCCGGCTATAGTCCATGGGGTTGCTAAGAGTCAGACACAACTGAGTGACTTCCCTTTCACTTTTCTCTTTCATGCATTGGAGAAGGAAATGGCAACCCACTCCACTGTTCTTGCCTTGAGAATCCCAGGGACGGGGGAGCCTGGTGGGCTGCCGTCTGTGGGGTCGCACAGAGTCGGACACGCCTGAAGCGACTCAGCAGCAGCAGCAAAGGGCCAGGTGGGCTTCCCGGGGGGCACTAGTGGTGAAGAGCCCGCCTGCAATCCAGGAGACAGATGCAGGTTCCATTCTTGGGTCAGGAAGATCCCCTTGAGGAGGAAATGGCAACCCACTCCAGTGTTCTTGCCTGGGAAACCCCAGGGACAGAGGAGCCTGGGTGGCTACAGTCCACAGGGTCATAGAGCTGGACACGACTGGAACCGACTTAGCACAGCACCAAGGGCCGGATAGTAAATGTTTTCCCCTTTGCAGGCCATGCAGTTTCTGTCTCAGCCGCTCAGCTCTGCCAGGCTGTCACAGAAGCAGCAGAAGACAGGCAAGTGTGGCTGTGTGCCAGCCAAAAATCTACAGAACCTTTTTTGTAATAAACTTTTTGTAAGTAACTGCTGACTTCTCCTCCATTACATTAAAATCCGCTGGTCTGTCCTGCACTTGGAATGAATGATTTTGACGATGCACGGGCCCGGGCAGGGTTTTAGGGACCCCCGGGGCTCACCAGACCACACTTTGAGAACTGCAGCTCTGATATTCTTGTAATACAAGGTAATAAGCCTCTTACTAGGAAAGCTACTTTCAGTTGGAGCTTCTATTTCTTGCAGCCAAAAGCATCTTAGCTGATGAACTCCTGGGTGGTTTCTCAAGTCAGAAATCAATACCAGCTTCGGTCTGGGGCCCTGGGAAGTTGCGAATTGACCGCATTCCCTCCACCAGTTTACGTGCCGTCAGGAGAGGAGAAATAGCAGGTGCATGTCCAGACCTGAGAGCCCCTGAATCCCCAGCAACCTCGCTGGGCCCCAGAACATCGCAAGGGAGCTTCAGCAAGCGTCCGTGCCTGTCCTGGGAAGGGCAGGGTCAGCGGGGAGAGGGCCAGGGGAACCAAAGCTACATTGTGTAGACAACAGGTGTATCAGCGGGCATCCTCCAGAGAGAGAGAGCCAATAAGGAGATTTGTCACCAAACTGGGAGCCAGGGAAGCCCCCCACCCTCCATCCGCAGGCTCCGGGAGCAGGGGAGTCGCTGAGGTGGCTGCAGTCTGAGAGAGTGGGTGGGGTGAGTCCCAGGCTGAGGGCGGAAGACTGAGGCTCCAGCTCAAACAATCGGGCAGAGACAGCAGGTTCTCCTTCCCCTGTCTTTCTGTTCTACTCGGACCTCGATGCGTCAGGGGATGCCCAGCACACTGCGAAAAGCAACCTGCTTCCCTGGGTTTGCTGAATCATGTGCCAACCTCACCCAGGGTCACCACTACAGACCCTCCTGGAATCACATCTACCAACCATCTGGGCCCGCCACGGTCCAGTCAAGGGGACCCGGACAGCGCACACACCCAGAGAACCATCCCAGCGGGGCCAGGCAGACAGCGCACACACCCAGAGAACCATCCCAGCGGGGCCAGGCAGGTAAGTCAGCCCAGCTCTCTCCTGGGAGACGACAGGGGATGCGGATTCCGAGAGGTGTGAGCTCCGGTGGATGACGGTGAAGGGGGTGAGAGCCCCTCTCTCGGATGCTCTGGTACCACATCCACCGCCTCTAACTTAGAACCAGCCTGGTGGAGGAGAGGGGAGGGTGAAACCCCGAGCTGACAGATGGGCTCCTGAATTGACAAAGATGAACCCACACTGACTAAGTTGAGGTGGTTGTTCCAGCCAACAGAATAGCGGGCTCTTGAGACAGAATTTAAGGCTGATTTTAGAAAACTTAGGACATTTAAAAAATTTTAATAAATGTACATTTTAAATTTATGTGCTAAAAATTCATCTTCTCTAACAATGGACAAATTCAAAAATTTTGCCACCCTGAAGAAAAAGGATGTATCGTGATCATTTTACTTATATTTCCTAATTATCACTGAGGATAAGTATTATTCGTATGTTATTGGGAGCATTATTTTCGAATCCACCACAGTGCTTTTGAATGACGTGCAATTCACGTTCACAAAATAGAACACTGTAGGGTCTGAAGAGGAACCCACGGCACAGACATAGTTGCCTTAAACTGAGATTTACAGTTTGTTCAGCACTAAACAGATCCACGTCAGGAAGGAACTCCTCTCGTTCGAGCTGCCCTCCTGCCTTTCCACGAGTGTGTGCTGTTCCCATGGACACTGCACTCGAGTGTGTGCTGTCCCCATGGACACTGCATTCTGCTCTCACGCGCTCACCTTCCTGCTCATCCCACCGGTGGCTGCTGGAGCCAAGGCCGGACTGTGCTCGGGACTCTGTACTTCCGGCCCCTCTCTTCTCGCTCCCGATGTTCTCATAAGGTCAACCGGTGCATCTTAGGATCCAGATGCCACACAGCCCGAGCCTCATAGTTCTCCACGTGCTATTTTTTTTCTGTCAAACAGCTTCGGTTTGCGCGCCTGCGGGGGTCATCAGCGTTTATAAGTCACTTTTATTAAAAACCAGATGGAACACGGGATGAAGAAGGCTGCCTCAACTCTCACCACGCTAATGCAAGAGCGTCTTCCTCTTTTTTCTTTTAATGAATGTCTGATCCTTCCTCAACAACACAGACTTACGTACGATGGTGCTGCGTCGTTACCTAAGCTCCTCCCCTGGAGCACGGCACGTCCGTCTGCTACAAGCATGATAAATCATGAAAACAAAGGTATTGCAGATTTGCATAATCCTCGGCTGTTGTAGAATTCAGTTATCATCACATCTCTTTCTCCTGTTTTCACTTCTTTGTTCGTTTATTTATCGGTGAATATTTACGGTGCTGGGCAGTGGGGTTCACATATTAATAAGACAGGCCTGGTCCTGCCCTTACGGATCTCACAGTCCAGGAGGAGAGGCAGAGCTGTGGTGCAGTTACCCTTCCGAGCCAGGCACTCAACTCTGCATGAGCATCAGCACAGAGAACACCTGCTTCTTAAAATGGTTCATGAACTGCGTGCAAGCGGCCCGCTGTGTGGCAGTTCTGCCTGTGTTTCGGTTGATGGAGTTGTTTCCTCGAGGCGATACAAGCAAACCACGGGGAGGACTGGAAGACCCGCCCTCCACTCTCGGGCGTCTCCAGACACCACTCCCCACTCTGCCTGCCACAGGACAGCCAGCGGATACAAACGCTCTTTTGAAAGAAGAAAACAATTAAGCATTGAAAATGCAAGGACAAGAAAGCCCAAGATAAAAATAGAACTCTCCAGCCCGCTCCTGAGCCACATTTTTCTCAGCTGGGTTTGAAGGCAGGGTTCTCACCAGAGTGCATCCTGTCTGGACTCTTCGTCCTTAATAAGGAGGAAGTCACGAAACAGCAAGAAACCGCCGCTTTCCCAGGGCGTCCCCCCAGGCCCGTTGCGAGGAGACCTGCCTCACGGTGCTCTGTTGCTTAGCTGCTCAGATGAGTCCGACTCTTTTGCTCCCCGATGGACTGTAGCCCGCCAGGCTCCTCAGTCCATGGATTTTGCAGGCAAGAATGCTGCAGTGGGTGGCCATTCCGTTCTCCAGGGGATCTTCCTGACCCAGGGAGCGAACCCACGTCTCCTGTGCCAAAGGCATCTCCTGAATTGCAGGCAGAGCCACCAGGGAATCCCCAGAACTAATCACTGGTCCTTAAAGTAACTTATTTATACAATAAAACTTGAAACCTACAAGTTGAAAGAATAGCAGCCAACATGTCATCCTCAAATTTCAACAGCCGTTAACATTTTGCCCATTGTGTAGCCCTGGCTTGGGTGTGTGCGCGCTTTGCGTGAAGTATTTGAACGTAGACCACAGACGTCACAATGCTGTCAGAGCACAGCTTCTGAGGACAAAGACACCATCCCCCAGGGCCACAAGCTGCTCCCACACCCAGGAAGCATGTCGTTAATGCACAGGACCCCCTAGCATCCCACTGCATCACCCGCGGGTTGTGCGCCAGCTGGACCTGGTGCCAGCTTGGCTGCCGGGCACCGAGCCCTGCCCCTGCTCTGCCCCTTGCTGTCCAGGATGAAAAGCCTGACTCGGGGAGGACACCGTCCAGAGAAGCGCCAGGCACCTTCTCCCAGCAGCTCAGACCCCTGATGCGGGCACCTTCTCACGGAGGCCACGGCCCTGAGCCCGTGGACCACCCAGGGCCAGGCTGACGCCTGCCCGTCCCACCCCGGGCCCAGCTGCAGCTGTGGGTGTTTCCAATGGTCGGTGAAGATGTCAGGTGAGCATCACAGGACTGGACCCAGGCATTCCGACTCATTCCTGCAAAAGACCCTGCCACGAAAAATGGCTCCCAGCAGCAATGTGCGGGAGCTCGCCTTTCAGTAATTTTTGCGTCATAAGAGAGCTGCTCGTAACAGCAAATGCCGTTCAGCTTCTCCGAAAGCGCAGGAGGTCCTCTGGAGGCAGCAGGTGGGGAGGAGGGTCTGCCCTGGCTCCTGTCCCTCGCCCAAGCCCTCCTCCCCAAGCCTGCCTTGGGGTCAGGGCAGGGGTCAGACTCCTGAGTTCCCCGCAGCCACCTGAAGGGGACCACCACGGGGCAGACGATGACGAAGACAGAGCCCCAGGGTGGCCAGGCCCCACGGCACAGGCGCTCGCTGGCCCCGGACCCTGTCAAGGTCACGAGAAGGTCAGGGCAGGACAGGCTTTGCAGAGACTCCGCCCGCGGGGAAGGGGGCCTGGGGTCGAGGGCACAGGCCCCTGGAGCAGGGGTTCTCAGGCTGCAGCACCCCGGGGGGAGCCTGCCGTGAAGACAGAGAGCCTGTGGGGAAGCGAAAGGCGGGAGGGGAACAAACAGAAACGGGCTCACTGCTCTGACCGGCGAGAGGCTGAATGAACCTGGTCCTTGAGTGAGTACAAGCATCTCGCTGGAAATGTAACCCCAGCGGCAAGCTCTGGGCATTCTGTTTTCACCACATTAACGCCCTGACAAAGGGCTGTAGCGTTGCTGATGCAGGAAAAGAAGGAAAGAGTGGAGCCTGGATGGACCAACCCCCTCTTTCACGCAGACAGTCCGTGGGCTGTGTGATGGTTTCCTAGGAAACAGCATGGATGCGGAACTCAAGGAAACGTGCAGGCAGGCGGCAGGAGACGCAGCAGCCGATTCTTCTCGCTGGTGCTGTGTGATTCTAGGCCATCTTCTTAACCCCTCTGCAGCCGTTTCCTTGTGTCTGAAGAGGAGATCTGATCCACCTCGTGTGTGTGTGTGTGTGTGTGTAAGCGCCTTGGCTGGCTGGACGACACGGGGGGGCTCAGTGTGGGTTTTCTCCTCCTTTCTACGCCCACTCAGCAGGCATCAGTGAGTCACTGGGGTGCAGATCTGAGAGCGCAGCAGCTGCAGTGGTGAACGTGACGAGAGGCCTGTGCGCTGGGGCCTGCCCGCTCCACCACGGGGACCTTCGGCCACCACCTGCAGGGGCATGACTCCAAGCCAACAGCCAGATGGGGCCTGCCCTCTCCACCACGGGGACCTTCGGCCACCACCTGCAGGGGCATGACTCCAAGCCAACAGCCAGATGGATGGCGAATCCTTCACTGGACCAACACGCCTACCCACCGCTGGCCCTCGGAAAGCTGCCCGGGACCTGGAGCCCCAGAGAGGCTGGTTCTAGACAAAATGCACTCGCCCGGCCCTCGCATCTGGGCTTAACAGTAAATGCTTTGTCTGCATCAAATCTGGGGGGTTTACATAGCACAAGACGGCAAAATAATCAGCCTATCAGAGCTTTCTTCCCGAGATGACCATATTCCCCACAGTATCCTCACCCGCATCCTGCTCCCCACTCCGAGAACTGAGGAGAAGCCTGGTGGTTTCAGCTTCTGGAGTAAATGCTCAACATGTCCCCTGAATCAGGCTTCCCGATGGCTCAGTGATAAAGAATCCACCTGCAGGGCAGGGGACGCCTCTTGACAGGAGGTTTGATCCCTGGGTCGGGAAGATTCCCTGGAGGAGGAAATGGCAACCCACTCCAGTGTTCTTGCCTGGGAAATCCCGTGGACCGAGGAGCCTGGTGGGCTACAGTCCGTGGCGTTGCAAAGAGTCGGACACGACTGAGCGACCTACCTACCTACTGACCTACCCCTGAATTCAAAGGGCTGACTACAAGGTTTGGGGGTTCCGGATCCACACAGAAGACCGCCCTCACTTTGGTACAAGCTTGAGGGGGTCCCCAATCCACCCTGTCTCGGTAATTCACCGGAAGGACTCAGAGAACCCACTACAAGCTGTTATGCTCTGCTTATGGTCTATTGCAGGGAAAGCACATGGGTTAAAATCAAGCAAGGGAGGAGCAGCTCAGGGAGGCGTCCAGGAGGCCCAACAGAGGACCGGGTTGTCCTCTCCCCGCGGGAACACAGTCACGCTGACACCCGAGCCGACGTGTGACGGCACGCACGCAGTGGAGACGCTGCTCCGAGTTCTTCCGGCGGCCTGGCCACCCGCCGCCCGCACACGGCCTCTAGTGCCAGCTCCTCCTGGATGCCCAGGCCTTGGGCCTCCGGTTCATCGCTCCTGGTGCCTCGTGACCCAGAGCCCCAGCCACAAACCCCGCTAGAGACGGCTGGTGCTCAAAGTCAGACCGGCCGCGCCTGGCAGCTGTGGACACCGTCTCCCCCTGCAGCCGCCACCCCGGCCACCTGCTCCCTCGGAGCTTCTGCAAGCAGACCACACCACCGGCCTCGAGACAAACACGTCTCGAGCCAGCCCTTCTCTGCGCAGCTGTGGTGCCCACACATCCACGAGTCCATGGACCCTGGAGGCCACCCCAAGGAGGGCCACCTGCCAACTCCAGCGCGTCCCAATCCCAAAGAGAGTTCTTCTCGTGGCAGAGAAGGGCACCACGTCAATGCACCTCTCAGGTCCCCAGACCGGCTTCCACAGGGCTGTGCCCCACGCGGGCACCCCTTTAACAGCCCAGTCTTCACTGCCCATCTGCCTGACCTCAGGACCAGGCCATTGGCCACGACCTATGAGTCACTGAAAGCCCAAACAGAGAGACAAATAGTTTGCATTCCAGTCCACTGAGCTGACTGCTTTCTACCTCCTTCAGTTAGGGTGGCTGCTGTCCAGGCAGCGTGCCAGCCGCAAACCGGGCCGCTCTCCTGGTCAACAGAGTGGTTTCTGCAGCAAAACCCAGGCAGCTGCAGGGACCAGGGGCTCCTCAAATGTTCCAGAACCGGTCTACCTCCAGCAGACTGAAGGCCCTCAAGGTGGGGGACCGGCAGGGGCTCCCGTGGGCCCCCAGCTTCAGAGCGCGCGCAGGAAGACCTCCGTTCTGGTCCCGTCGGTGTCTGCTTTACTCACCCACCAACAGCTGCTCCCAGATCTGAGCCCCGCTGGACTCACCCCAGAGTCTCGTGGGTCTCGGCCATCCGTGCCTCTGCCTTGAGTGTCCCGCTCGCTGGCGTCCCTGTGCCCGCTCAGAGCAGCCTGAACGCGGGTTTGGCTCAGTTCGAGCTCCATCCTAACACGTGCCTTCACTTCGGTCATTAGACACAGCCACTGCCCAGGGGCCGCGCAGGGACAGCCAGCCGCCTGTTACTCTGCGTTTTCTTCGGCGTCCAGGGAGCGGGCTCCTTGGGAGCCGGGCCATCATTCTGAAATTCCCTTGGTGACTGTTACCTCCAGTAACTAGCAGCAGCATGGCTCCCGTTCCACACCTCAGCTGACCTGCGGTCCCCAGGAGCCACAGGTTCATCACCCCCCACCCGTCACCCGCCCTCCTACATTTCCGTGAGTCAGGGTCACTCGAGGAAATGCCACTGCCGGCACCAACCGTGAAGCCTCTGTGCCAGCTGTGAGGTCAGAGGGAATGGTCCCCAGGACTAGCCTTACTCTGATACCAACTGCAAGGGCAGAGGTCCCCAGACGGTCCTTAGGCTGGACGGCCCGTGGGAAGGACTTGCAGAACTGCCTGAGGGCTGCGGCACTCACGGTTCTGTTTGTTTACAGGGCAAGGATGCAGAAATCAGCCAAGCGGAGAGGGCAAAGGGTTGAGCCTGGAGAAGGGCCTGACGCCGTCTCTGTGGTCGTCCCATGGGGCCGGGACATGCGTCCACACGCGACGACGGGCATGGAGAACGGCCGGCCCGGGCGCTCATCCGGGCGCTCAGCTGTATGGCATGTGTGCCTAGAGCTGAGCTATCCTGTGCTCAGAGCGCCTCTTGGGCACATTTGAGGACGGCCCTGCCCACCCACCCGACCCCGTCACCCCCTCACCACACGCTGAAGGCCGCCTTCCCACTAAGTTCAATCACCTGCCCTCAGGGAGACCCCGGGGGAGAGGCTGGAAGCGGGTCTGGAGCGGCTGGGGCAGGAAACTCAGACACCCTAGGATCTGGGACGTGGGGCCAGGTTTGGGCAATACGACCTCTTGGTTTTACAAGGTCTCCCCTCAGGCAGGGTGTGGCCAACATAGGGAAGACCATGCCTGCACGTGGAACAGACCCTGTCACTCTGCCGGTCTTATTTACTGGCCCTCATCTAATCTTTAACCAAACGGCCTTCTTTTATCAGCAGGACCACTGTTCCCTCTGATTTCGGTTTCCAGGCACTAGGGGACCTGAAAGCTCTCTGTGGCCGTCTTTGTGGAACTCGAGCACACTACAGCTACGCGCCGACGTGCAGAGTCAGGCCGCAGGAACGGGCTCTGGCCTTCCTTCCTGGCCAGGTGCTCAGGACACCTTGGAACGAGAGACTAAGGGATCTGCGGACTTGTCTGGTGGTCCAGCGGCTAAGACTGCACGCTCCCAGGGCAGGGGGCCCAGGTTCAGTCCCTAGTCAGGGAACCAAACCCCACAGGCCACGACCAGGAGTTCCCATGCCGCAGCTAAGGCCCGGTGCAGCGCCAAATAAAATAGAGAGAGCAACTAAGGGCTCTGGGGCTCTCACGTGAAGACCTGTGTCTGGAGCCACTCAGCCGAGGGCCAGCAGCGCACGCCTTCCACACTCTGCTTCAGGACGCGATCAGCACAGAGGACAATCTTACCAGACGTTCACGTCATCTCCAGAGACTCCAGGGACTCAGCAAACGGCCCTCCACAGCTGGCCGGTGCTGGACGTGGTCCCGGCTGACCACAGCGGGCATGGAGCAGAGGTCAGGAGTAATGACCGCGTGGGCATTCTCATACATGTCTGCGCCACCAGCCAAAACGCTTACTGCAAACTGAGAGATCATCACATCGCCACTGCCCTTCTCACTCTGCCCTTGAAATGCGCTGCAGGCCCAGTATCTCAGAGTCTTCTCAACAGCTCCCTTCCTGTGTTTTCCTCCCTAATTAACCTAGACTATTTGTTAAAATAACTTTCCTGAGCACCCCTTGTGAAAGCCCCAGTCTCCAAGACCCTCTGACAGCATCGGTTCAGGAGCTTGCTCAGCAGATGACAACAGGGCCAACAGGAAACTGGAAGCCCACCAGCCCTGGAGGCCAGTCGGCCCGTGTCCGCCGCACACTGACCCTAACTCGTCCCTCGGAGCGTCTGACCACAGACTGGATGCGCCTGAGACACCAGGAGCGCCGGCCGGGTCTTCACAGCTGCCCACGCCTTACCCAACATCGGCCAGCCTCCCTGCACGGGCCGCAGGCTGAAACAGCACACAGGCGAAGACGGTGCCCTTGGCGGGTCAGGCTGCCAGCCTGCTAACGTCAGAGAACACTGTCCTGCTGCAGCCAGCTGATTTTACGCCGGCTCACTCTCCCTGCCTCGCTCCCTGGAGTGGGCCCAGCTCTGGCCGCTGCCCCCAGAGGTGACCTTCCATCCGCTGGGATGCTGACGCCCAGCCCTGCCTGGGGGCCCAGGCTCCCGAGCATCCGCAGCCGTGCCCCCCCCTCCTCCTCCAGAGCCCCTCCCAGCTTCCCAGTCTGTCTCCCTGACACGGCTCCGCAGAAGCTGCTGGAGGAATGGGCCTGTCTGCGGCTCCCCGCCTGTCTGATCACAGCGCCACTGTTCCAAGGGCGGGAGAGGAAGGGAAGGGCCATCGCGCTGACACCTAGGAGGCCAGACCATCACGCGCTTCTTTCTCTGTCTCCAGTTTTGGGAAGTCATCAGCGATGAGCATGGCATCGACCCCACTGGCAGTTACCATGGAGACAGTGACTTGCAGCTGGAGAGAATCAACGTGTACTACAACGAGGCCGCTGGTGAGGACTGCCGCGTGCTGGGCCCCCTCTCCTGTGTTCCACTCGCTGGCAGCCCCAGCGTGGCAGGAACACACACACAACAGAGAAAGGCTTCCTGCGCGCGTTTAAATGTCGGCTGCTCAGAAATACCCTCCAAGCCCCTGAAGACCCCGGCATCTGGGTCGTGACCGGGCAGGCCCTCACCTCCCTTTGTAGAGCAGAAACCTCCCCTAATCTCTTGCTGGAATTTTTCCCAGGAGCCCGGCGGATGCCCGCGCCTAAGGCAGCGTTGCTTGGAGGGCCGGGTCGGGTTTGCGCCAGGACATGGCGATCTCTACAGGCAGCCGCAGGGCGGGTCCACCTGTCCTGGGTCCTGCCAGGACCCGTCCATCCGCTGGGATGCTGACGCCCAGCCCTGCGTGGGGGCCCAGCCTCCCGAGCATCCGCAGCCGTGCCCCCTCCTCCTCCAGGGCCCCTCCCTGCTTCCCAGTCTATCTCCCTGGCATAGCTGATGCTCTGCGCATCCCCGAGCCCCTCGGCAGAAGCTGCTGGAGGAACAGGGCGGCAGCTGCTGGACTGTCTGACCACAGCGCCACTGTTCCAAGGGCGGGAGAGGAAGGGAAGGGCCATCGCGCTGACACCTAGGAGGCCAGACCATCACGCGCTTCTTTCTCTGTCTCCAGTTTTGGGAAGTCATCAGCGATGAGCATGGCATCGACCCCACTGGCAGTTACCATGGAGACAGTGACTTGCAGCTGGAGAGAATCAACGTGTACTACAACGAGGCCGCTGGTGAGGACTGCCGCGTGCTGGGCCCCCTCTCCTGTGTTCCACTCGCTGGCAGCCCCAGCGTGGCAGGAACACACACACAACAGAGAAAGGCTTCCTGTGCGCGTTTAAATGTCGGCTGCTCAGAAATACCCTCCAAGCCCCTGAAGACCCCGGCATCTGGGTCGTGACCGGGCAGGCCCTCACCTCCCTTTGTAGAGCAGAAACCTCCCCTAATCTCTTGCTGGAATTTTCTGGGATGAGCTCTGCCCGGAGAGGCACAGAGAGCAGGGCGTTGTCTGATCGCTCTGCTCGCTCTGCGAGCGCTCTGAGTCCTGCTCTGTCCCTGCAGGTAACAAGTATGTGCCTCGGGCCATCCTGGTGGACCTGGAGCCGGGCACTATGGACTCCGTCAGGTCTGGACCCTTTGGCCAGATCTTCAGGCCCGACAACTTCGTGTTTGGTATGTAGGGGTGATGTGTGGGCCCCCTTCCTCCTGACCCCATGGGGGTCACTGCTGAGTGCCTGGGGGAGGCTGTGTGTCCACAGAGGCCCCGAGTCCCGGCCTCACTGTTCCTGGTCCATGGGCTGTCAGCCCTCTGGCCTCTGTCCACACAGCTCAAAGGCCAGGGTCCGCCTGCAGAGGCTGCCGCAGCCGTCCCACTGCAGAGCAGCCCGGGGCGGGGGGCGGGGGCAGAGAACAAAGAGCGAAGGAAAGCTTCCAGCAGCAGCTTACAGGCCACCGGTCATTTCAGAGGACCCGTGACCACAGGCAACCCCTTCAAGGAGCCGAGGCCGAAGGCGCAGGTTGTGAGCAGAAGCTGAGCCGGCCCTCTGACCACGGGCGCCTCCACCCTTCCCTCTGCTTGCAGCTGATTTAAGGGTTTTAAATAGTGAACCAAGGCCTGAGCAAACTGGCTGTGAACACGGGGCCCTTCCTTCAGAACCAGGTCCGGGCTCAGGCAGTAATGTACCGCCTTCCCCTATAGTACCAGCTCTACAAGCAGTGAGGCAGGAAGGGCGCAGGGCCTCTCCACAAAGACACAGCCTCACGTCAGCCAGCAGAGCGAGGAGGCCGCCAGGGAGCTGGCTCGTTATGGCTCTCAACCAGAACCGTCGACCCAGGGTCCCCCGCACCCAACCAGTAGAGGACCCAGCGTCCTAGGCCACGGGTCCAGGGAGAGCGTGGCGGCGTTTGTCCAGTGAAGAGAACTCCTGGGCGGCATGAAAACGGCAAGGGTCTGACGAGCATGAGGAGCAGGGCCCCCAGCTTAGCGGCCGAACCAGGACCCCGGGCTCCACGGCCCGTGTTCCCGGATGTGGGGAGAGTCCTAACGAGCATCCCTGCCTCTGACACCGTCCCTTCAGGCCCCCTCACACGCCCCTCTGGAAGGAGGACCAGCCAAGGACACGCTGGGGACTTAAGGACCCAGCTTCCCAGACTCGGGCCTCCCTGATAGCTCAGCTGGTAAAGACTCCGCCTGCAACGCAGGAGACCCTGGTTCCACTCCCGAGTCGGGAAGATCCGCTGCAGAAGGGACAGGCTGCCCACTGCAGGATTCTTGGGCTTCTCTCGTGGCTCAGCTGGTAAAGACTCCGCCTGCAATGGGGGAGACCTGGGTTCGATCTCTGGGTCAGGAAGATCCCCTGAAGGAGGGAAAGGCTGCAGTATTCTGGCCTGGAGAATTCCATGGACTGTATAGTCCATGTGGTCGCAAAGGGCGGACACGACTGAGCCACTTTCCCTGACGGGGGGCGGGGGCAGCCCGGGTGAGGGGCTCTCAGACCCCGGGAGGAGCTCAGCTTCCTTCCTTCCCTGCTCAGGCCCCACTGCCTGGGATCAGCCCCCAACAAACTTCCACTCAAATCCTCGTCGCAGGCCCAGAAATAAATCCAGTCTGCTACAGTCAGTTAGCCTCCGACAAAAGAGGGGAGAATATACGACGGAGTCAGGAGAGCCTCTTCAGCAAGTGGTTCTGGGAAAGCTGGGCAACCGCGTGTGAATCAGTGAAGTCAGCACAAGCCCTCACATCATTCACCAAGTAAAATGGCTTAAAGGCTCAAATGTAAGATGCGACACCATAAAACTCCTAGAAGAGAACACAGGCAAAACATTCTCTGATGTAAATCGTAGAAGTAGTTTCTTAGGTCTCCCAAGGCAATAGAAATAAAAGCAAAAACAAACAAATGGGACCTAATCAAACTTAAAAGCTTTTTCACAGCAAAGGAAACCATAAACAAAATGAAAAGACGATCTATGGACTGGAAGAAAATACACGCAAATAGTGTAATCGACAAGGGGTTAATTTCCAAAATATATAATCTCTCTAATAGCTCAACATCAAAAAAACAAACAACAAAAAATACAACTCAATCAAAAAATGGGCAGAAAATCTAAAGAGACATTTCTCCCAAGAAGATATGCAGACGGCCAACAGGCACAGAGGGCTTCCTGGTGGCTCAGGGGGAGAGAATCTGCCTGAAATGCAGGAGACATGGGTTCGACCCCTGGGTCAGGAAGATCCCCTGGAGGAGGAAATGGCAGCCCGCTCCAGTACTCTTGCCTGGGAAATCCCATGGACAGAGAAGCCTGGCGGGCTACAGTCCACGGGGTGCAGAGAGTCAAACAGGACTTGGCACCTAAGCCGCAACAGCAACAGGCACAAGGAAAGATGCCTAACATCATCAATTATTAGAAAAGGCAAGCGGTGTCGGCTCTCAGCGGTCAGAATGGCGTCATTGAAGAGTCTGCAAACAATAAATGCTGGAGAGGCTGTGGGGAAAAGGGAAGTCTTGCACACTGCTGATGGGGATGTAAATCAGTGCAGCCACTACAGAAAGCATCTTGCTATACACCGGAAGCGGTGCTGTAAATC
Organism: Cephalophus harveyi; assembly: GCA_006410635.1. Classification (NCBI taxonomy): domain Eukaryota; kingdom Metazoa; phylum Chordata; class Mammalia; order Artiodactyla; family Bovidae; genus Cephalophus; species Cephalophus harveyi. The sequence goes on along the minus strand of SJYT01019333.1, from coordinate 741,204 downwards.
AGTGACGCGGCAGTACATACGCCGAACATTTTAAAAGAGCAATCCTCGCCTCAGGCCCGGGGGACTGACCTCAGACCCGAGGGGAGGCAGTGTGCCCTCTTCTACTGCAGAGTGTGTGACACGTTGCCCCCAGCCCGGAGGGGTGGCCTCCTCGCCTCACACGGTGGCGAGCAGGGCACGGCAGGCCCTCTGCCCGGGGCTGTGCACAGCTGACCATCCTGGCCGCTCCATCCCCAGCTCAGGGCCCTCGGGGTCCCCCAGGAGGTCATCAGCGCCCGGTTCCTCACAGTCCTGGCTCTGGGTCCCTATTGGCCGGAGGCCTTTCTGGGCTCCGAGGTGCCTGCCAACCCCGCTACGAGGCCCCCAGCACGGCAGCCGGCAGAGGGTCTCCACTGGGTTGAAACTCGGGAGGCTTCTGCCACCAGCTGGAGAAAATTCCCTCCTTGGAGGGCTCACGTGATTAGGGAAGAGAATCCCAGGGCTGGGGGAGCCTGGTGGGCTGCCGTCTATGGGGTCTCGCGGAGTCGAACATGACTGAAGCGACTCAGCAGCAGCAGCAGCCCTTCCTCAAGTCAGGTGAGCTGCTGATTTCACGGGAGCTGATCCGGGCCCCTCCTGGCGCCTGTGGAGTCCCTTCACGCTGCACTGACATTCGTGCGTCATTGAACAACTGGGCCCAGGTGTGTGCAGTCCCGGCTGGTGGCCCCTGGGCCTTAGAGTTCTGCCTGCCACCAGTGGGCAGCTGGGGAGTGAGCAGACGTGGCCTCTGCACACTCTGGTTCCGACACCTGGACCTGTGCTCCGAGGATGTGGTTTTCTGCTCACCTGCTGTGTGGCTTTGGGCAAGCCTTCGTCTCTCTGGGCCTTAGTCCACCCAGGACAGGCTCGGTGGCTTCTTGTCGGGAGTCCCGCATGGGGCCAAGACAAGCCAGCGAAGGGGTGCCTTTCACTGCGCACGTTGGATTTTCAGATCCCTGTGACCACAGGGGTCGGTGCCTCTCTGGGGTCATGCTTGGATGAGTTAACCCTCTTGCTCATCAGAGTAAGGCCTCCTCTGATTGGTGTTAAGATATCTCCTGGGCCCTGATTTTCATGAGCAGGGGGAACGTGTGCTCAAGTTGATGGAAGAGTCCCAAGAGGTGGGAAAAGTGAAAAAGGAAGCTGAGTCACCCTTGCGACTTCCCTTGTCCGGCTCCGACGCAGCGGTTTAAGTCTGCAAGTGCAGGAAGTCGGAATGGAAATTTCTGTCTCCCAAAGGCTGGACTGGGAGCAGCAGCCGCCCCGCAGGGGGAGGCCCCGCTCATACTCACCACCGAGCTTCCTGGTCCTGCTTTCCCAGCCTGTCCTCCCGGCCCAGCAGTGAGGCTGGACAGCAGGTCTGGACCCGTGCTAGCATCGTCTCCGGTGGACCTGCGGCTGACTTGCAGGCTGCCGTGCCCCCAACCAGGGCCAGCCTCGGCCTGCACCTCATCCTTGCTTCATTCCTTTGACCTCGGTCCCGGCATCTTTCAGTTCAGTTCAGTTCACTCGCTCAGTCGTGTCTGACTCTCTGCGACCCCATGAATTGCAGCATGCCAGGCCTCCCTGTCCATCACCAACTCCCAGATAAGTTAAATAAGCAGAGTGACAATATACAGCCTTGACGTCATCTCAGGGGGACCCAAATGCTGGGTGACTTATAAAACTACCCAGTCTTCAGAGTCACCGGAGAATCTGCACGGCATTCACGCCTCCCGTGAGTTAACAGAAGCCTGACTGTGGACGCCCGGCACACAGACGTGTCTGGCTGCCTGCCTGTCCCGTAATTCCCGGCGCACTCCCTAACAGGAGCCAGGCGGGCCTCGGCCAGCTGCCCCCTGCTGGCCAGCGCAGGGCCAAGACCTCTGGTTTCCTCGGTGGCCGAGTGCACACATGTGCCTCCCTCCCTTGCAGAATTCACGGCTCTGTTAAATCTCCCTCGGATCACCCCTTTCCTACACATCTCCATCTTCTTTAACCTCCTTCTCCCTTCTCCTTACCAAAAAAGTTTGAATTATTTCTTTGTATCCAGACAGTGATACTGATTGTGAGGAATGGGCGAAGCCCACATAAGAGTTTTGTAGATAGAAGATGCTCCTGCTTCTGGAGGCACCACTCACGTCATATCAAAAATAGTTAAATTTCTATCTTGTAAAATGCTTACTTCATTATAATTTGTGTTATGCTATAAATGCTAAGCCACATTTGGCTAACTGATGTAGGTTTAATTTAATTAAACATGTGTGAATTTCACTATTGTGGGTTTCTCTTCATATTTTGGACTTGTCAGCCCTACTCCTCATTTTCTTAGGTCCTGAAAACTAGCAAGGGCTATGCTTAGAGTGCCTAGTGGTAAACGCCTTGCTGATAAAAGAGTGAACCTAACAGATATTTCTTCTAATTAACACGAGAACACTGGCAGCAAGGTGCACAGCATCGGCCTAAGAGTGTGCATTTAACAAAATTAATCCACCCTGTGTTTGAAATGATCCTCATTACTATTTTTCTAGCACATGACAATCAGGTATAGATAAAAACTGATTATAAACAGGTAGAAACATTCCTTCACGATCAGATCAAGTATGTCTGGGACTTGGTCAGCAAAGACGGGAACCGTGAACAGGAGACGATCTGGGGTCTCTCAAGACTCCTGGCTGCACAGCTGACGTGGTCCTGGGACCTGGATTTTTCCAGAACGTAAGGCCTTCAGGTTGTGAGACAGATGGACATACTGCCCGCTGCCTCAGGAGGGCAGGTCGTGTTCTTCCATAACTCGAATGCTCAAAGGTCCAATAAACACTTTTAAAATGTACCTCAGTGTGATTTTTAGAGTTTAAAAGGCGCTTCATATTTTAGTCACATCTTCCTTAGTGGATTTTACAAGCTGGGTGGTAGGTTGTTGTTGCTCCCACTGCAGAGACCATTCCAGAGAAAGCTGTGCAGACCCCAGGTCGGGGGATAGCAGGAGGGGTTCCCCTGTCACAGGTGAGAACCCTGGCAGTGGGGAGGGGGTGCTGGCGAGCCAGGGAGCCCCTGGAGGGCAGAGGGCGGTGTCGGGGAAGCAACCCGGGCAGCTGGCGGGATGCCAGCCCACTTGCTCCGCCTCTGCCCTGCACACTTGCAGCAGAAGACAGTCCTAGGCCTCGCGGGGACTCCTGGCTTCCTCACCTCGGGGAGGGGAACACTGACGGCAATCTTTCCACGTTTGCCCTAAAAGTGAAACAGAGCAAACCTTGAGCTCTGGAGCTTCCAAGAAAGTGACCAGCACCCTTTCCGTGCCTGGCTTGGCCCGGTGGTCATCAGCATGGCTGGCCTCACCCCAAGTCTCTGGCAATTCAGATTCCGGTGCAAGAAATCCTGCCTTCAGAAGACAGGTGTGAAGGGGCCGGGAAGCTGGGAAGCGGTGGGAACAGCTCTCTTGGGTCCCAGACTCCAGCGCCGTCTGTGCCCTGCCCTCGGGGTGCTCAGGCTCAGAACCGCCCTGCACGGTGCTGGGACCCCCGCTGAGCTCCAGACCCTCAGCGGGGCGCCAGCTCGCTTAGGAGCTCTGCGGCCCCCCTTCCCACGGCCCCTCGCTGGCTGTGGGCAGCCTCGTGGGCCAGGGGCCAGAAAGGCAGCATGGAGGTGAGACAGTGTACTGCGAGGCACGGAGGAGGCGGCATCACGGACCCGGGGCACCGGCACTGAGCCCCGATTTACGGGGAAGAGCTCTCGGGAAGAAGGGAACAGCAATGCGCATGTCAGCAGCTGATGGAACACTTCCCCCACTTTACAGATGGCACAGCTGAGGCACAACACTTACCCCCACTTTACAGATGGCACAGCTGAGGCACACAGAGGTTAAGTGCCTTGCCTTAGGTCACACAACTGGCAAGCGGCGGAGGCAGGATCCGCACCCACTCCAACCATGCGGTCCTGTGCTGTTAACCCCTCAGGGAATGTGGGGGTGGGCCGAGTGGGGGGACATTCAGCCCAGTCACGTGAACAGCCTTGGCCGTGGGAAGCAGAGTTTGTTCAGAGAACTTAGTATGATCCAGAAATGCGAGGTTACAGGGAAAATGGTAGCAGCTGGGAGAAGGTAACATGTATTTGATAATTTGTGGGTCTATGTCTCATTTAAGTCACAGTGTAAAAATAACAGTATTTTTCATTCTTAATGTCCAAGGCAAAAATGATTGAAACCATGATGAAACGGAACAAAAATATCTAAATAACCCATGAAAGGAGGGAAAAAGAAAAACATCAAACATCAAAAACAGAACTAGAGGAGAGTGGGAAGACATACTTCTGTTTAGTATTTTATAAATTTTAAAATTTTATACTCAGAAAATGTGTATATGAAAGACATGCTACTACAATAACATATATAATGGGTATGCATATTACACACACACATTTATACTATATATTTTTTTCAGTTAAGAAAGGTCCAGATTGACAATTCTAGTAAAAATAATTCATACCGGGACATGAAACATTCCAGAAAGTAGTTGAAAAACGTTATTATATATTTACTCCAAATTATTATTCTGCAAAAATTTATAAACTTCGGTTGAGCTGACTATCTTCAAAGTGGGGTTCAGACTCTTTGTTTTAGGTAGTCGCACTTCAAGTGCTTTAAGCAAAATTCCATCTTCATAAAGAGACATTTTTATTAAAATCCTGAACGTGTGTGTATAAAGGAGCAGACAGGGTTGTTACTGAGGAGCCGGTCTCCTGGGCCTTCTCTGAGGTCACAAAGACGGTGAGAGAGACTGTTCCAGAATAACTGAGACCATTCTCCTGCTTGGACTCAGGTTCTCGTTATTCTAGAGAGGAAGCTGATGCTTGACCTACATTTCCCCTGGACCACGTCTGTCCCTTACTGATGCACCCGCCAAGGGCAGGGGCCGCCGCCACAGGACCAGGGACAAGGGCAAGTCCTGAAAGGCTCGCAGGGAGGAGGGAGCCGCAGGGGAAGACAGAACCTTTAGGAGCCGCACGCCCAGCCTTGCGCAGGGAATTCGCGGCTTCCCTCTCCCGCCTGAGTTTTGTCTTGTCACCCGAAGGGCCTTAGGGGTGGGGCGGCTCGAACACCGGTGACATCAGCCCAGGACAGGAACCGACTTGGGGCTGGAGGAGGTTGGCTCCCCGCCCCCGTCGCCCTGTCCAGGCCCGGAGAAGCCCTTCTTCTCCAACACAGGGAGCCGTGGGGAGAAGCCACCTTCTCCCGAGGCCTCGTCAAAGCCCGTCCTGGCGGGGGGAGGCTCGGCGGGCCCCACTTCCTCCTGCAGTCCACATGGCCGACTCCAGTTGGCGCGGAGTCCCCGATGAGTCACCTGCGGTCGGGCAGGCGTCCTTTCTGCACCGGTGCGTCTCTGACTGCCTGGCTCAGACGCGGGCGGGGCTGGGACAGGCGGGCCGGGGGCAGGCTGGGTGCAGAGGGGACGGCCTTTGCTGCCAGGGACGCCCACGGCCTGGGCCTGCTGGAACCAGCGCTGTTCCCAGACACCCTCTCTCGTCTTCACAGTTAAGCCAGTTTCCAGGTTTCCGTACTGGGGGCTGAGCGCTCAGATGACCTGCTTAACTGCCTGACTAGGATGCAGGAGAGTGGACCCCACCCCTCGCAGGAGATGCCCACCTATTACCCAGTACCAGTCCTTCTAGGTCTCATCTGCTCGGCTCCCAATTCCCCACCTTGAATGAAACAACAAAGGCCAAGAGGCAGTCGTCTCCAGAAACCCTCTGAACTGAGCGATCGCAGAAGCTATGGGGAGCAGGCCTGTCCTCTGTACAGGTTCTGGAAAGGTCCCGCTGGTCGTGAAGAGCCCAGGGCACGGAAGCTGGGGGCAGCGCTTGAGAGAAGATGGAGGCCACGCCCTTGGCACGTGGGTGCGGCACCAGCCAGGGGGGCTGAATGGTGGGCGCCCCGGAGACACCCCTCCCCCGCGAGGGGGCACCAGGCACCAGCCTGGGCAGGGAGGGACCCTGAGGACCAGCTTCCTGGAGCAGGGGTGAAGAGCCACGACTTTGCCCGCCATTAACATGGCAAATGGGCTTAATATTTGTAATGACAGCATCACCTCGGGTTTTACGGGGGCCTTTTTGGTCCATAAACTCGACCCGCTTCCATACAGAGCCTCTCGTTTCCTACTCACAAAGCTGGCTGCAGGGCACCTGTAATTATCACTTTAAAGCTGGAGGAACTGGCTCCAGGGAGGAAAAGGGACGTCCTGGGAAAGAAGCAGTCCCTGGCCTCTGCTGCCCTGGCCCCCAGATCAGGACAGTCCCTAGGGATAATGAAGGCTGGGTCTTAACCTCATGCTAGCCAAGCCTTTAAAACTCCCCTGCCCTTTTGCTTTGTAGAAGGAAACTCTACGCCTTCACTTACAAGCTTTGTGGCTGGTCAGCTATGAGCCTCCTTTCTGAAGCTGTTAACTTGGGATGGTAATCATGTTTACCATTCCAGAACTGGAGAAATACACTGTGAGCCACGCAGGTAAGTTAAAACTTTCCAGTAGTCACTGCGAGCCCAGCAGTCATTTAAAAAACAGAAACAAGTGAAATTAATTTCAAAAATGTATCCAAGATATATTGATCAGTAATCAATATACAAAATTAGTGATGGAATCTTTTCCGTTCTTTTAACTTCCTGAGTCCATGGAACCGGATGAGCATTCACATCAAAGCACATCTCAACGCAGACTCCCCTGGCTCAGCGGTCACATGTGGCTGCTGACCTGGAGCAGGACGCCCACCTCCATAAGGGTGGCACGGGGACGAGGCGACATACCGCGCAGGAGGCACACGCGCCTCCCCCCACACACAGACACAGACACAGACAGATAGACACACACACACACAGACACAGACAGACAGACACACACACAGACAGAGACACACACAGACAGAGACAGAGACACAGACACACACAGACACACACAGACACACACACACACACAGACACAGACAGACACAGACACACACACACACAGACACAGACACACACAGACACAGACACACAGACACAGACACACAGACACGTCAAGCTCCATAAGGAGGCCATGGGGACACACACAGACACACGCACGCGCACACACACACACACACTTCTCGCCTGCGAGCTTTGTGAGGAGGCCATGGGGGACACACGCATGGAATTTTCCACATTAAGCGGCCTCGACAGGACGGCCAGCGCCCGGCGACTTTTCCTAGTTCCTCCCCACCTGAGCCCCTTCCTAACGTGGGCAGGGGCGAAAG
>SJYT01019333.1:642604-732584 GCA_006410635.1 Cephalophus harveyi | reverse complement strand
CCTGCCCCTCACCCCCCATTCCGCCTCTGCAGTCAGTGACCCAGGAGCCCGGCGGATGCCCGCGCCTAAGGCAGCGTTGCTTGGAGGGCCGGGTCGGGTTTGCGCCAGGACATGGCGATCTCTACAGGCAGCCGCAGGGCGGGTCCACCTGTCCTGGGTCCTGCCAGGACCCGTCCATCCGCTGGGATGCTGACGCCCAGCCCTGCGTGGGGGCCCAGCCTCCCGAGCATCCGCAGCCGTGCCCCCTCCTCCTCCAGGGCCCCTCCCTGCTTCCCAGTCTATCTCCCTGGCATAGCTGATGCTCTGCGCATCCCCGAGCCCCTCGGCAGAAGCTGCTGGAGGAACAGGGCGGCAGCTGCTGGACTGTCTGACCACAGCGCCACTGTTCCAAGGGCGGGAGAGGAAGGGAAGGGCCATCGCGCTGACACCTAGGAGGCCAGACCATCACGCGCTTCTTTCTCTGTCTCCAGTTTTGGGAAGTCATCAGCGATGAGCATGGCATCGACCCCACTGGCAGTTACCATGGAGACAGTGACTTGCAGCTGGAGAGAATCAACGTGTACTACAACGAGGCCGCTGGTGAGGACTGCCGCGTGCTGGGCCCCCTCTCCTGTGTTCCACTCGCTGGCAGCCCCAGCGTGGCAGGAACACACACACAACAGAGAAAGGCTTCCTGCGCGCGTTTAAATGTCGGCTGCTCAGAAATACCGTCCGAGCCCCTGAAGGCTCCGGCATCTGGGTCGTGACCGGGCAGGCCCTCACCTCCCTTTGTAGAGCAGAAACCTCCCCTAATCTCCTCTTGCTGGAATTTTCTGGGATGAGCTCTGCCCGGAGAGGCACAGAGAGCAGGGCGTTGTCTGATCGCTCTGCGAGCGCCAGGTCTGAGTCCTGCTCTGTCCCTGCAGGTAACAAGTATGTGCCTCGGGCCATCCTGGTGGACCTGGAGCCGGGCACTATGGACTCCGTCAGGTCTGGACCCTTTGGCCAGATCTTCAGGCCCGACAACTTCGTGTTTGGTATGTAGGGGTTATGTGTGGGCCCCCTTCCTCCTGACCCCATGGGGGTCACTGCTGAGTGCCTGGGGGAGGCTGTGTGTCCACAGAGGCCCCGAGTCCCGGCCTCACTGTTCCTGGTCCATGGGCTGTCAGCCCTCTGGCCTCTGTCCACACAGCTCAAAGGCCAGGGTCCGCCTGCAGAGGCTGCCGCAGCCGTCCCACTGCAGAGCAGCCCGGGGCGGGGGGCGGGGGCAGAGAACAAAGAGCGAAGGAAAGCTTCCAGCAGCAGCTTACAGGCCACCGGTCATTTCAGAGGACCCGTGACCACAGGCAACCCCTTCAAGGAGCCGAGGCCGAAGGCGCAGGTTGTGAGCAGAAGCTGAGCCGGCCCTCTGACCAGGGTGCCTCCGCCCTGCCAGTTCACAGCAGTTGATTTATCAATAAGAATTTACAGAAGGTTCTTAGTTTTAAACCAGTTGGGTTTTGTTCAACTATCGTCTTAATTAATAACGTCACATGAACTAAATCTTTTGTTGTATTAGATCTTCAGTGTTTCTGAGGATCACTGATATATAGAAAACTTTTCTGTAGGTAGACAATCTTTCTGAAAAAGAAGTATCTTTCATCTCTAAAATTAGTCCAGAGTCAGAAAGACAGAATTTGGAATTCCTTACTGAAGTGTTAGTGTCTGATACCGTCCTTTCCCTCTGGCAGGCCAGAGCGGTGCCGGGAACAACTGGGCCAAGGGCCACTACACAGAGGGCGCCGAGCTGGTGGACTCGGTCCTGGACGTGGTCAGGAAGGAGTCCGAGAGCTGTGACTGTCTGCAGGGCTTCCAGCTGACCCACTCGCTGGGGGGCGGCACGGGGTCTGGGATGGGGACCCTTCTCATTAGTAAGATCCGCGAGGAGTACCCTGACCGCATCATGAACACCTTCAGCGTCATGCCCTCGCCCAAGGTGTCCGACACGGTGGTCGAGCCCTACAACGCCACCCTGTCCGTGCACCAGCTGGTGGAGAACACGGACGAGACCTACTCAATTGACAACGAGGCGCTGTACGACATCTGCTTCCGCACCCTGAAACTGACCACCCCCACCTACGGGGACCTGAACCACCTGGTGTCGGCCACCATGAGTGGGGTCACCACGTGCCTGCGCTTCCCGGGCCAGCTCAACGCCGACCTGCGCAAGCTGGCCGTGAACATGGTGCCCTTCCCGCGCCTGCACTTCTTCATGCCCGGCTTCGCGCCGCTCACCAGCCGGGGCAGCCAGCAGTACCGGGCGCTGACGGTGCCCGAGCTCACCCAGCAGATGTTCGACTCCAAGAACATGATGGCCGCCTGCGACCCGCGCCACGGCCGCTACCTGACCGTGGCCGCCATCTTCCGGGGCCGCATGTCCATGAAGGAGGTGGACGAGCAGATGCTGAACGTGCAGAACAAGAACAGCAGCTACTTCGTGGAGTGGATCCCCAACAACGTGAAGACGGCCGTGTGCGACATCCCGCCCCGCGGCCTGAAGATGTCGGCCACCTTCATCGGCAACAGCACGGCCATCCAGGAGCTGTTCAAGCGCATCTCGGAGCAGTTCACGGCCATGTTCCGGCGCAAGGCCTTCCTGCACTGGTACACGGGCGAGGGCATGGACGAGATGGAGTTCACCGAGGCCGAGAGCAACATGAACGACCTGGTGTCCGAGTACCAGCAGTACCAGGACGCCACGGCCGACGAGCAGGGCGAGTTCGAGGAGGAGGAGGGCGAGGACGAGGCCTGAGAACTCGTCAGATAAACCCTGCATCCTTAGTGACTTCTGTTGCCCTCAGTCAAGCATGGTCTTTCTCTTCGTATACTATGGTGCTCAGTTTTGCCTCTGTCAGAAATTCACTGTTGATGTAATAATGTGGAACTCCTCTGGAAATTGCAGTATTGTCTAAGATATCTATACTAATAAAAAAGCATGTGTCCAAAACCTGTGGTCTCTCTTTATTGCAAATAATTTTTATTCACTGAATGGTTTCAAGTATGTTTCTGGGTTTAGTAACTTTTAATAGGATTTTTATTTTCATATTTTTAATTAATAGCCTTTCTGCTCTTTTAGTAGAGAGAGGCAAGTACTCAAAGTGTTAAGTCACTCGGTCACGTCTGACTCTCTGCGACCCCACGGACTGTAGCTCACCAGGCTCCTCTATTCTCAGGATTTCCCAGGCAAGAATACTGGAGTAGGTTGCCATTCCCTTCTCCAGGGGATCTTCCCAAACCAGAGATTTAACTTGGGTCTCTCCTGCATTGAAGGTGAATTCTTTACCATCTGAGACACGAGGGAGAGAGGCAAGCAAGCAAATTTATCTCCACTGGCCCCAAGCATTCAGGGACCAGCAGCAAGGAGCGTGTAGGGGGAGAGCAGGGCACCACGCTGGCCGCCTTCTCCGGTTTGCTCTGAGCCCAGCAGCCCCGTGGACACGTGGGATCCAGGGCCCCGGGCAGGGGCCGCTTTCAGCTTCCCCACCTCTCTGGAAACGTGATGGCCGCGGAGGCCGGTGCACGCCTGCAGCCCCCGACAGAGGCAGCACGTGCGCTCGGGCCATCTTAAGAGCAGCAGCCGTGACCACCACACACGCTTACCCTTACCTGAAAGTCAAGTGAATCACGACAGGATTTATTTAAGGCAACGGAAGAAAATCCCAGTATGAAAAGGTCAGATTCAAGCTCTGGAGCTATGAAAGGGGATGCCATGTCCTCAGTGGTACACATTAGGAGCAGTCTGGGGGGAAGCGCAGGGAGCCTGGCCGGCAGGTGAGCAGAGGGCTGGCCCGCGGGCCCAGGCTGCACCAGACCCCGCGTCCTGGGACACGGTCACTGGAGGAAGTCTTCCGCTAGCTTGTTGAACTCGTCTGCGAAGCGCAGGTGCAGGTTGTGCTTGCCTTCCGGCATCAGGTGCAACCTGAAGGCAACGCCGACGGTTAGTGGCGAGTCAGAACCCCACCCCCTCCCTGGCGCCTCGTGGAACCCTCACTGAGCAACCGCCCTGTCTTCTCTCCCCTGCAACCTCCATCAGGAGGAAGGGTGAGTCCACCCTAAGGGGTGGCCCCAGAACAGAGGCTCGGGAGCCAGAGCCCGAGGCTGCCGCAACAGCCACGGAGTGCGCGCGCTGCACTCGGGGCTGAATCAGGTAAGGGGCGGTTTGACTGGAAACCTGAGAGGAGGATGTGCAATCTGGTGGCTACCTAAGGGAAAAAGCATTTTAGTAAGACTGGTTTTAAGAGAGGATTGGAAAGATGCTCCAGAATCCACCGGACTGGAGCTTCCTGGAGTATCTGCGTAGTGGGAAAACCCGTCAGAAGGCACCGCCCGAGCAGGCCTGCTGCGGAAGCCCCCAGGCCGCCCCGGGTGCTGGAGGACTGGGTGAGTCTGCACACTGCGGCCCCACGCAGGGCAGTGCCTCCCTGAGGCTGGGGGTGCCGGCCCCGCCTCCGGGATCTGCGGCCCTCAGGACACCCCGCCCCCTTCAGGAGGCGCTTCCTTTCAACGGGGCTCCTCAGATGTGGATGGTCTGCAATTTCTTTAATAAAGGCAGGCTTCTCTGAGTTCTAAACTGGATTGCTGCCTAAAACAGTGCAGAGTTTTAAACAGAGGTTCCCGGATACACACGCAGGTCTGCCTTGCTCTGTCCACTGTCACTGGGTGTTAAAAGGACTACATTCAGGCAGAATGCCAGTTACCACATTGCCTGCTTCTCTGCTTTCCACAGCAGGGGGCTGGGAGCTCCAGGACCTCGGTCAACGGGCAGGGGGAAGCTCGGAACAGAGCTGTCCCTGGGCGATGCCGGGTCTCTGGCAACTGACCATGTGGGGCAGGGGGTGAGGGGGTATCCAGGCTGTCAGGATCACCGGCTTGACAGAGGCGGCTCTGTGGGGCTATCTTTCTGACCCCCTGGGGAAGGTTAGTAATGTCATCAGCAGTAGCCTAGGCCTTCCCCAGTTAAGGTCAGTGCTGCTCGGAAGAGAAGGGCGAGCAGCCCTCAAGAGGGACAGAAAGAGCCAGCCGCCGTGGACCGAGCTAGACCTCGACGTGGAGCCCCACTCTGAGGGGGCCAGCCCTCTTCCGTGCTTTGTGGAGATCCCCAGGCAGGAAGCAGGGACACCAGCTACGAATCCATCCTCTCAGCCGCGGGGCGGCCTGTGCTCCTCCGGTAGCGAGCTCGGTCTCAGCAGAGCACCACCAGGCCCGAGGCCGCTGACCGACCGCCGCGCCCCCCGGCTGTCTCGGGCCCTGACCCCCTGCGCCCACACCAGTGTCCCGTCCACAGAGGCGGCTACTCTGTGCTGAGTCTCTGTTCGTCTGAGGTGTGGACGCACTTCCCCTTCACTCCGCAAGGAGAGAGCAGGGCGGGACGGCAGACACCACCGAGCCCACCTTGGAAATCGGTGCAGCTCTAGGAGACAAAGGCGTTTGCTTCGTACCTGGTATCTATTTGCAGGTAAAATCTGTGAGGGGACAGACTGTGTTTTTAATTGTTTCTGGCAAGGAGATGAAGCCCCAAGTTCATGGGAAGCACGCTACACTTAAGTGGCTCCCTATGGGTCAGAAGGCCTGTGAGCACAGTCGGAGGAGGACCTTGGTGCTCAAGGAATCAGCCTTCCTTCTGGGGGTCCAAAATTAACCACCGTGTTTTAGCTTCTTGCCCAACCTACAGGGTGCTCCTGGCAGCGGAAGGGTGCAAGCCTAACATGCCAGCCACTTTCCTCTTGACTCAATTGTTCCAAAGAATCCTGCACTGAGAAAACGACCGTCCATAAATGAATGTACTGAAACCATTAACATCTGAACGGTAAGGGAATATTTTTCTCCCATATTGATGTATTCAGTTGCTAGGAGATGGGTCTGGAACAGAATTCCTAAATTAAACTTTCTTGCAGACTTTTATTGAACTTGGCTAAGAGAACACACGTCGTTTATCATGAGCGTCAGTGTGCAAAAACTTGTCATTTCTGAAGACAGAAGACACTTAACCAGGTCAGAAAGTACGTGACTCAGGCCTCTCACCATCATTAAAGGAAGAGTGTGAGAGGCAGCTGTGTTGGGGGAGGAAAAAAAAAAAGATCCAGGACTTGTCATTTACCAGCTATGCAACCTTGGAAAATGACCTAACATGTCTCAGCCTTGATTTTACCCCATCTGTAAAATGGGGACAATATTTTTTTCCATGATTTTGCTGTAAAGTATAATTAGATATCATAGTAAAATAAGATGCCTTCTGAAATATGAAATGCTGTTTGGAAACAGAAATTATACAAGTTTATACTAGTGATATTTTATTGCAGAATAAGAAGCATGTTTCCCACATTTATAAACTGTGCAAGAAATCTGTTTGTTAAAATCTCTTGTGGAATAAAGAGCACAATTAGGAAGTGGAGGGACTGTATCTGAATCTACTCCCAGCTCAGGGCCAGTCCAGGCGGGCTGGCCTGCAGTGGGCGCTGGAAGTGGCTCACGTCGGGGAGGAGGAGGAGGTTCTTAGGTCACTTAGAATGAGGCCAATTTCAAAAGAATTCTATACGATTCCAAAGATGTCCCGGGTAACGACAGCATCTCTGGAGTGAATACGCAGGCTCTCAACGGGTCAAGGCTCCCCGGGTGTTTACTGTGAGCCACGACCTCCTGGCCAGACACTACTTTCTCCTTCCCGATGTGCGTCACTGCGTTATCAGGGAAACATCAGGTTTATTCAATGTGGAATTTTCATCCTGCAGAAGCTGGCTCTCATGTCAGCCCGAGTATTTAAACGATCAACTTCTGCTCCGTACAGAAATGAACGAGACTGAAGACCAGACTCCGCTGACACATCTCGTTAGGCCCTCCAGCGTGCCCGGGGCTGGCGGGCAGACCCTGCTCTCCTGGGATTCTGAGCAACAGGTTCTTCTCTGAGGTGTACATGTTTAAGGCTTAACGTGAGAAGGGTACAACATAATTTTAGGCAGGAAAAAAGCAGGAATCAAAGTTGAAGACAGAATAGGATCGCGTCTACGTTAGAAAATGCTAGGAAAGGAGGGACACACCAAGGCGCCCACAGCGCGAGTGTTTACGTGGACGGCAAGGGACAGGCGACCTGCTTCCTTGTCTTGATTCTACAGACTCGCTGGGCTGGCGGTGCTTCCACAGTGAGAGCTCCCGAGGGACGGACGGCTGTCTGGCTTGGTGCCACCAGGGCGGGAGCCCCTGATCCCGCTGCCAAAACCCAGGGCACCTGGGCCCCTCTGCTCCCAAACGGGGCGGGGTACACCCTGAAAGCCCAGCCCTCAGCCTTCGCCTCCTGCAGCGCCTCCCGCTTGCCTCCCAAGGCCCTGGTGCAGAGCGCTGGCTGCAGCTGGACTCACCGCGACCCTCTCACATGTCTGTGTAAGAAGTCGGCATGGAAACGTGGGACCAGGGGATCCTTCTCGCCGTGCACGATTAAGGTGGGGCACTGGACCAGGGGGAGCAGGTCCCGACAGATGCTCCCTGCAAGACACGAGACTGCTCTCCTGAGGCCCTCCTGGGGCGGGGGGCGGACCCCCACTCCCGCCAGCATCTGGCCTGGATCAGACGGCCTGAGTGCTTCCAGCTCCAACGGTCTCCAGGTTTCCTTTAGTCTCTCCTGGCCTTTTTCCTTTAAGCTCCACTAGTGAACAAGGAGTCCTGGCTGAGTAAGATTCTTAATTCATATAAAACAGCAGTTGAACAAAAAAACCTGCAAGTCTTCGTATTACTTGGGGCATCTGAAAAGCTTCTCCCTTGAAATACAGGGGCCCCTGCTGGCCTTCCAATTCTGTGTTCCTCACAGCGAAGCCACAGCTTCAGCAGGACGGAAGCTGCTTTCCACCCCGCCTCCCCCCACCCGCCCTGGGGAGACCACAGGCCCTGCCCGAGGGACGACCGCATTCCTGGGCTGCAAGGCACAGGCCGGGCTCCGGTCCCGACCTGCCGTTTCCCTGAATCCGCTCAGACGGCAGCCACGTGGCAAAGCCAGAGCACACACCCGGCCCTGTCTGATGCCAAACCCGCGATGCGTCCCCACGCTACGCTGAGCACAAGCCCGAGGGCCGGACAAGGGGCCCGATGCACGGAGCCGGCCCTGCGGGGAGAGAGGCCGTCTACTGACAGCCTCGCCGGAAGATGACTCACGCGATGCCGGATTCTCCGTGATACTTTCTCCCTCCCGTTCTCTTTGGCAGTAGACCTCATTTTTTAGTTTCAGGTTTACGGCAGAATTGCAAGGCAGGCACGGGCACACAGCCTGTCTCCTCGCCTCCCCCGTCACCAACACCCCCATCAGACGTCTGTTACAGCAGACACGTCATCACCACCCCGCGTCCGCGGTTCTCACGCTGTGGGTTTGGACAAACGCGGGACGACACGGATATGGCACCATGATGCCACACAGAGCGCTTGCACTGCCCTAAAATCCCTCTGAGCCGCTGTTCTAAGAGGTGTGTAGCGGGATCTCACTGTTTGGTCTGTATTTTAATTAGGCTGTTTTCTTACTGTGCAGTTTTAAGAGTTTTTTGCAGGGACTTCCCTGACGGTCGAGGTTAGGACTCCACGCCTCCACTGCAGGGGAGTTCCATCCCAGGTCGGGGATCGAAGACCCCACAATCTCCGGACCCCCGTCCTTCGGGAAACAGTCACTCCTGCCTGTGGCTTGTCTTTCCAGCCTCCTGAAACATATTTCAAGGGCCTGTTTCTATGGGTGGATACTGCATTTGAACAGGATATACTTGTTTTGAACTTACAGCAAAAAAGTAACATTTCCAAACGTCCTTCTCATTATGAAAGTTCTGACAGATGACTCATTCGGGAAATGACTACTGAGGAGACAAAACTGGGCCCTGAATCGTAACTGTTTGGTGACTGATGTGTTTCAAGGTCAGATCCCACCTACTTTCTATTCTCTTGGCAATTAGAAAAATGAGAGATTACAAATGGAAACAGCTCCAAGAGCAGACTTTACTCCAGAGCTTCTCTCAGGCGCCAGTTCTTGTTGCTGGAACACACCTGTCACGGCCAAAGTGACACAACGTCGCCCTGAAGATGGGAGAGGGCTGGATGCCCTTTTCCTTGTCCTGACTCCACTGGGGCCGAAGGTCATGACAGAGACCCCCTCCTCTCCTGTCGGTAACAGGCGGCAGTGGACTGATGCCTTTAGATGTGAAAAGGGGGACGTCTATGTGGCCACTGTTGTGTTTGAGTGACCATCTTGGAGTCAGAAGAGCATGTGAGACTTCTGGAGACAAAGGGGAAAAGACCAGCGTGCTACAAGAGACTCAACAACGTGAACTCGGTACACACGTCTCTGATGCCAGGAGGGTGTGCGGCACAAGAACTTGCCTTTGTACACAATCACCCTCTGCTCACGCGTCAGTGTGGAAGGATGGTGGGCGAGTGTGTCAATCCCCGAGGAATTCTCAAGCATCAGGGGAACTCACTCGGCCTCTCTAACCAGCAAAAGGACGTTAACTAGCTTGCGTGACCTACCGTCTGGAAGATGCTTAAATTGATCTATGCCATCCACCCACTTTTCACAGGTCCTGGCAAAGTAGTCGAACCCATAGAGGGCTTCCAGAGGCTTTCTGGTCCTCTCACTCCACTTAGAAACATCCCGGATGCCTGGAAGACAGACAGACGTGTGGGCAAGGATGGGTTTAGTCTCCGACCAGAACTCATCTGTGAAAACCCCAAGCACAGCGCGCCTAGAGCCGTGGCACTGGCTGCTCTGGGTGGGCAAGCTGCCCCTTCTCCATGTGGCTCGCCAGGCTCCACCCCAGCCCCCCGCACCGCGGCCCAGCACGGTCACTGCCACGGCTTCTGCATCCATGGTGACCGCTGAGTGCTGTGTCAGGGTTCCGCCACGTTCTGTCCCCCACGGTGGCCCTTGGGCACCAGCGGATTCTGACCGAGGGAACGAAACCAGATCTAAAGTAATGGCTTCCATTAAAGGTATAAGACAGAAGCGGGTACTCCCCTAACTGGGGTCAGCAGAGTAAAAATGAGATTACTTATCACGGAGTTTTTCTGAATTGCATTTTACATACACTGAGAAATGCATAAACATCATTTGCTCCAAGTTCTAACACTGGAGAAATTCTAACTACTAACTAACTGTCTCACAGATGACTCTGATCGGAAAGGAAATGATGGCTTCAGAATGGATAAGCGAACTCAATCCCTTAGCCCAGTTTTTCCATTTTTCTTTAAAACACGGTGACTGTAGAGAGTCTGATGCTCCTGAGCACAGTGAACAGTGCCCACCGAGCCCTCAGGTACAGAGCTCCGTCTGCATGACCCGCCCTGAAGACAGGAGGGCAGGGGCTCACCTGGCGTGCTGCCTGTGTGGTGACGGGACAGGGCCAGGCACCCGGAGGCCCAGCACGTGCGGGGTGAGTGGGCTGCTCGAACTGCTGCCCGGGACAGGCGACCCGGCAGAGCGCGCCTGCCGTTCACCTCCTGCTCCCCTGCCCTGCAGATGGGCGCTGGGGTTGACCCCAGAGGCTGAGGACGCTGAACTGCTCAGGAGACTTCGGATGGGAGGGGGGATGCAGAGAAGCGGCCTGAAAAGTAGAGGGAGGAGGACAGGGAGGGGAGGGGGGAGGACAGGGAAGGGAGGGGAGAGGACAGGGAAGGGAGGGGAGAGGACAGGGAAGGGAGGGGAGAGGACAGGGAAGGGAGAGATGGGATGCAGCAGCCTGAACGGGCAGCCTCCTCCCTGCTCAAATTCATCCCTTTACTCAACAGTACTGATGGCCGGTCTGCCCAGTTCTGTGTCTGCAGAGTGTGTTGGTCTTACCTCATTTGTTTCTTTGTGTTTTGTTAAACTCTGACAAACTGGGGAAATGGCTCGGGAGAGGAGGGGCAGCCATGCGGCGGGGCTGGGGTCACCGGGGCAGGTGCGGCTGCTGAGGGCCGAGCAGCTCCCGAGCTGGCAGCTGGACGCCCTGACCGGGGGCCTGGTGGGCAAGCAGCCGCCTGCACGGGGCCTGGGCAGGGACCCCAGCCGGTCCCCGGCACCCAGAGTGCCGGCTGCCTGCACTGGAGCCTCAGCCGGACACAGAGAGGCCGTGGCCGGGCCCGCGGGCTGCATCTGCCAGCCCCTACTCTGTGTCCCTAAAGGTCCTCACGGTAAGCCTGAAGGACAACCTTAGAAAGTGTGAGCAGCATAAGAGTTTTTCATCAAAACTAAGCTTTCCCACCGGAGTACACTGTTCCCTTCCACTCTCAGGGTACCTGAACGAGGCTGCAAGTTATACTTCATGTCAACCCCCCTCCCTCCCAGAAGGTCACTAGCACAGCAGGAAATGTAAATACTGCCTTATCAGCCTTTTCCTGAGTGTCACTTCTGGAAATAGGAAACTTTAAAACGCAGCCTGAAGTGCACGCTTCATCTTTGCTGTGAACGCTTCATCTTTCCATGACCTGTCAACACATGTCCCAGCAGGGCCGGGCAGAGGGACCTACCCTGGTAAATCTCTGTGTCCTGCTCAGTCACGTAGGCGTTGGCCCCCCAGATCACCATCTTGCTGACATACGAGGGATACCGTGCGGCTGCAATGAGGGCTGTTATCCCCCCATCGCTCCACCCCAGCAGAGAGACCTTCTTAAACTTCAGCGTCTGGACAAACACAGCAAAACGCAGAGCAAGGTTAGGGCTCCTAGCTGTGGAGAGGACCCGAGCTCAATAATACCTGGGATCGACACAGCTGTGGCGTGTCCGCGGGTCAGAGAGACGCCCTGGAGCCCACAATCTGTGACATAAACGCCTCCTCTTGGTCTGCTGTGGTGAAAAGGCCGCTGTCACAGACGCCTAAGCATGCGTACGGCATCCAGTACTGTTCTGAATCGGGAGGGAGCTACATCTTCAGGGTGCGTATCTCCCAGAAAAGGACACGGCGGAAATCAGCGCTACTTAGTCGTGACAACGTGTGTGCGTCCACACAGGCCTGAGTGAAGATGCTGAGGACGGGTCTGCAGATCAGCGAGGGCCTCCCGAGAGCTGCCGGAGGGCTGGAGCCACTGCATCTGGTCAAGTCACTGACCGCAGCTTTGGGAGGAACCGGCCCCAGGAGGGAGCCTGGGGCAGAGGAGCCACAGCGGTGGGGTGGGGGTGCTACTGAACCTGTGGGCGCGCCGGCCAGGCTCCAAGAATGCGCTTGACGGGGTAGTGGACAGAGGTTCCACCTGAAAGGCGCTCCCGAGCAGTTAAAAGCTGAATGGCTGGGAAAGTAAACTGTTAGTCTGACATCGGTCGACGGGGCTGTGAACGCGTGTGACCCCTGTGGGGTATACGGTGACTCCATCCCGTATCTTCCATCACGCAGCAGGTCATCACGGACTCATACACGCAGCAGGGCAGGCCCCCAAAGTCCACACCAGCACTTTGTACAGCAGTAAATGAGGGCCACAGTGTCCACACACAAGTGTTCACTGCACTTCCTGTATAATCACACATACACACACACACACACACAGCAGCAGCAGCTTAGAAATAAGGTATCTACCGTCAGAAGACAGGGGAGTTAAGACACAGTGTGTCCACACGATGGAATGAATACTAAGTGCCTAGTATAAACTGAAGTATCTCTGTATTTATTAACATAGAAGGATCTCTGTGATAAACTGTCCAATGAAACAGTAAGCTGGGAAACCATTAGGTATAGAAGGACACCATCAATACAAACTGTGTATTTACGTATGTAATAAGACTGCCCAGAAAAGAGCCTCAAAGCCGCGGTCGCGGTGTCTCTAATCACTTTCCTCTTTGTGTCTGTCTGAACCCTCTGAATGTCTATAGAAGTGCCCTTGAAGAAACAACAGACAGAAATGAAATGAATGCGGACACCCAGCCTCCTTCCTCCCGAGTTCTCCCCGGAGACCCACCTTCATCAGCTCAATGGCATCTTCTGCATCTCGCTCAAAGAAGTCCACCGGGAAGTCCCGATCGGGGGGGCGGGAGTGTCCATATCCTCGGGGGTCCCAGGCGACCACTGTGAAGAGCTTCTTATTCAGCTTCTCAATCTGAGGTCCAAAATCCGTCTCTCCGCTGCCTATCAATACAAGTGGCCATCCGGTTACACTCCAAGAAATGCTGTCATTGCTTCAAACACACTATAGCAAAAAGAAGCAGGGGACAATGTAACTGGTTTCCAGTCAAATTAGCAGCAAATCTGTAACCAGCAAAGCAGCCTGGCAGAGAGGGAACCCGGCGCTTCCTCTCCCGCGGGAGCGGACCTGCCCCTGCCTCTCCCTAGCGGCTGCTCGGAGCGGGCGCAGCTCTCCCTTGGCCCTGTATCATGAATATTCCAGCACGCGCGGCATCTTTTCAGTGGAACCATCCTATTTTTTTTTTTTTTAAAAAAGGACTCATGAAACTGCCTAGAAATAAACCTACTGATAAAACGTACTTCTGAGTTACTTTTCTTTTTTTAAAATGACTGTTACAAACGAGAGAGATCTTAATAGTATCTGTAGACACATTAATGAGATTTGATCCAAATTATTCAAAGCCAAATTCTAAAATCCCAGACGTCTTTACAAAGCTAATAAGAATAGTCCTGGAGATTTTATTTTCTGGTGGTAACTAGAAACCAGGAAATTAAACTAAAACTTGGAAATGATGGAGGGCAGGATACGGAGGGAATAAATCAGTGTGTTTCAGGACAACAGTATGTGAGTATTAGCAAGTAGAACTGTGTTCTCAAGCCGGAGGTGGACTCGACTGGCAGGCAGAGGTGCCCAGTGAGGTCCACACCGTGTAGGAGGCCAGACTCCCAAGAAGCCCAGTGCAGGGGCAAGTCAGCATCGCATTTCTAAGCTCTGCTGTACCTTCTCAACACCAGGTAAACCATCCAGAAAACCCAAGCCAAGCACAATCTGGACTTCAGCGCACGCCTACTGCTCTGACACCTGAGGCTGCTCTCGTGATCCCGGAGCTGGAGGGACCTCCAGGGAGCCGCCCTGCAGGAGGGGGAGGTGGGAAGAGGCGGCAGTGGAGCGCAGCGCCGCTTTCGGAAACAAGACACGCTTCCTGGCACACAGCTGAAGGCCAGTGCAAAGAACACTAAAACCTTAAAAAACTACTTTAAAGAGTAGTTACCAATATATGATACCTGAGAAGGAAACACACCAACACCAGCTGCCCGGGGGAGGGAACCGAGTGCTGGGGCAGCAGTTCAGGGGAGAAACTGGCTGTTTGATTTTTGAATCATGTCAATGTTTTACACAAGCAAAAATTAAAATTGCCAAAATTTTTATACCAGGATAATGACAGCAATATTGAACCAATGGCCATCTACGCTGGCAAACTTCATCGCTTCAGCTCGGGATCAACCGCTGGAGGAAAGGTCCTCCGCTATTACACTAGCTTGAGGGAAAGACACTAAGCACTGTCTGGACACAGATGCCTCAATAGCGGCGACCATCAGCTGAGGCTACGTCAGCTGGAACCATCATGTGACTGAAAAATGTTAGCACTTTACTTTCAGGATAAAGCAGCAAATCATAAGGAAATAAGTATATGATGGGATCACTTAACTCAATAAAACAGTAACAGAAACCTTCAAATCAAATCTGAGATGCTCTGGGATCACTGGCAACTCCCCTCCTGAACTTTCTACACCTAAACTTCTTACCTGCAGGAGGCGATGGTGAGCCATCTGGCTCTACCACGCTCCGTTCACGCCAAAACTAATTCTGACCTTCAGAAAGGCTGTGAAAGCCCAACTTTGTTCTTCGCTCTTACCTTAACTGAATACACAGTCACACACAGCAGGGAGATCAGTCCAACTTTTCGCAGCAGAAGTCTCACATCCTGGAACTCCTCAATTCCAGGCAAACTGGGCCAGCTGGTCACCTACTCACTGCCTGCCTTCCCCCATCCCTTCCTTGTCGTCCCCAGGCTGTAGGAAGGGCTTTTCCTGGTGGCTCAGCTGGTAAAAAAAACCCACCTGCATGCGGAAGACCTGGGTTTGATCCCTGGGTTGGGAAGATCCCCTGGCGAAGGGAAAGGCTACTCACTCCAGTACTGTGGCTGGAGAATTCCACGGACTGTATAGTGCATGGGGCCGCACAGAGTCAGATGCGACTGAGTGACTTTCACTTTCAGGCTGCAGGAAACCACACTGGACTTCCATGGAGAAAAGTGGGTATTTAAAGGGATGAAAACTGCAGAAAGTAGAAAGGGATCTTCGGGGCTTCCCTGGTGGCTCAGTGGTAAACAGTCCACTTGCCAACGCAGAAGACACGGGTTTGACCCCTGAGCCGGAGAGATCCCACACGCTGTGGAGCAGCTAAGCTTGTGAACCGTAACTCCAGCCTGTGCTCAGCAACAGGAGAAGCCCGAGCGCCACAACCAGGGGGCAGCCATCGCCCACTGCAGGCGAGGACCCGGCACAGCCAGAAACAGGCAAAATTTTAAGGAGAGGTAGCTTCCGGGTCACCTAAAGCTGACTGCGGCAAGGGTTACAGAAAGCACCTCAGCAAAGCACTAAGGCTGCGTATCAAGCCCAGGCATCTGGGACTGGGGGCCGAGCAGAGGGCAGCGCGCGCACCCAGCATCCCCGGAAGCAGCAGCACGGCGTGCTCTCCGTCTCCGGTCCGCAGGTAGTGCAGGTGGACGCCGTTCACTGCCGCCTTGGCGGAGGTCACGGAGGAGCTGCAAGAGAGAAGCCCCGACCCCGGAGGGCGACTGAGCTTGCGCGCCAGCCAGCCCGCCCCAGCAGCCTCCCCGGCCCCTGGTCACCCGGCTCCGTGCTTCTTTCCCAAACCCAGCAAGGGCGGGGCCCTGCAGCACCAGCTCCGGGCCCCCCGGGAGCGCCGGCAGGCCTGCTGACGCCAACGGGCCCACAGCCCCGCAGCTGCGGCGGGAGGCCTGCTGACGCCAACGGGCCCACAGCCCCGCAGCTGCGGCGGGAGGCCTGCTGGGCGGGGAGCCCTCGCCGAGGCCCTGGCAGGTCCGGAGGAGCCACCTGGACCCTCGGCTGCCCAGGCAGTGATCCCAAGGGGGACGCTGGTCTTGGGGTCCACAGGCTGACCTTCTGGCCCCTGGCCTCTCTGTTCTCTAGGCAGCCGCCTGGTCAAGAATGCCTGTTTGCTCGCACGTGGCCAGACCGGTTTGTAAGATGCGGAGATGTCTCTGCACTGACTGTTAAGTAGCTGGTCCCTGTCTAGGGTCTGGCACTCCGCCCCCTCCTTGGCCCAAGACCGCCCACACTGCAGCATCTAACCATGTGGTGTTAGATCTAACCCCCTCAGTGACTGTCCCAGAAGCTCCAGGACCACGGCACCGGGACGCCACGAACAGCGCACACACGGCCCGGCCTGAGGCTCTAAGAGCCTCCCAGCAGCTCCCCAGGCGGCCGGTGACACGCGGGAGGGCCATGAAGGCACACCAGGACAGACGGCGGCAGGCGCAGCGGGGGCAAGAACACACAGACCCGGGAGGCAGAGAGACGGACCCAGCCACAGGCTCCCGATCCAGCAACGTCACAGGAGCCTAGAGCCGGGTCTCAGGGACCCTGCTGTTGCCTGTTATTAACATCCTGCTCCTTGGACAGCTCCAGGAGACCCGGGAGGCAGTGAGACGGACCCAGCTACAGGCTCCCGATCCAGAAACGTCACAGGACCCTTGAGCCGGGTGGAGTCTCAGGGACCCTGCTGTTGCTTGTTATTAACATGCTGCTCCTTGGACAGCTCCAGGACAGATAAAATCGCATAAGGCTCTAACTTCTAGAGTCACCTGGGAAGCAATGGTTTACTGACGCTTCCTTTGCCCCCAGCCATCTGCGGAGCTGCGTCTGCACAGCCTCAGGGAGGGGAGGGTCGAGATGGGAGAGAAGCGGTCAGACCTCGTCCAGCACAGGAACAAGGCGGCTCCCCAGACACTCTGCGTTTGCTCAGCTCAGGGACTGCTCCTGCTACTGCTCGAGCCCGCAAGGTTCTCCAGGGCCCCTGCCTTGCAGGGTGAAGGACGTCGCATAAGGGCGTTCTGCGCAGGGACGGTGTCACGTCTGATGCGCCCCCGGCCACCTCTCGCCACCTCCAAGCCCCGGAGCTTTCACGACCCGGAGTTGCGGGCTCTCAGGCCTGGGAGCTGCCTGGGGCCCGGCTCACACTGACTTCCCTTTTGTGGTCTGTCTGAGGTCTCCGCTGCCAAAAGCCTCTCACTTCCCTGTGCTCTGCCCTATCCATGTAGACTCCCCAATGCCTGAGCACACGGAGATAAAACCAGGCTGTCCAGACCAGGGCGGATGGGCGCTCTGTGTCAGGGGAGCGTTGCTAAGGCAGAGGACTTTGAAGGTGGCTTCAGAGATGAGAGGCCCTGTGGGGGCGGGAGAGAGGCCAAGGAGAAGGGTGGAGAAGTGGCTTTTGAGATGAACTTCCAAGATGGGCAAAATGCTGGAGAGAAAATGGGGTGGGGAGGGTGCTTCTAGGAGAACGGGTGCACTCGGGGCCCGGGAGTCAGGGACACTTGTGGCGCGAGGCAGGTGAGGTCGGGCCGGCAGGAGTGTGGGCACGGAGGAGCAACGGTCAGGCTAGAGGGCGACCGGTGTGTCCCCGGGGCAGCAGAGGCTCCCGGCTTGCCTCCATCTCCAGGCTGGAGGCACAGAGGACAGAAAACTGGACAAAAGCAGGTCAACTTAAATGTAAGGAAAAAGTTTCCTTTTAAAAAATATTGATTGAATGACTTTCCACATCAATACACTTGAAATGAGTGCTGCATTCTCCCTCCAGCATATCAAAGGGCTCTTGGATGGCGGTCAGGCCCCAGAAAAAGTTAGAAAACTTAAAAGAACAAAAATGAGCCTCTTTCTCTAGGGCTTTACTCCTCCACCACTTTCTCCCTCCTATTACTCGCTTCTCTAACCTGGGTGTTCTTAAGCAGGGGTGTTCGTTAGAACCACCTGAGGAGTTAAAGCTACAGCTGCCCAGGACGATCCCGGGAGGCCCCCTGGTGCCTCTGAGGCAGAGCCCTGGCGCGCGCTTTCTGAAACACTGCTGCATTACTCACCCATTCATGTACATCCGGAACCCCTACTTTGTGCTGGGCACCCATGTTGCCTAGGGGTTGGCAGAGAAGACCAGTCTGCCAACTACTGATATTCTGACAGAAGCTGGGGAGACAGGAGACCTGGGGTGCACATAGCATTGGTTCGTGCTTTCTGCACCCTAACACGCCTGCCCACGCAGCCCCCTTGTACCTGAGACCACTTCCTGCCCCCACGATAACCGGCGCGGGGGTCGCAAGCTTAATTTTAATCTTCTGGCAAACTAAATGAAAATCTCTGGGATGGGATCAAGGCATCTGCATTTTAAAAATTCCCTAAGAGAATCCAATAGACAACCAAGGATAAGAAAGGTTATACTGAATTCATTTCGGAGGAGAGAAAAATTCAGTCTCCTTTTTAAACAGTCTGGAAAGCCATCATCTCATGTCTGTCCTGTCCCTCCTGGGAAGCTGGACAGACAAGTCTGTGTGTGAGCGGCGAGGGCTGGGGGCAGGGGCAATAGAGCAGCAAACCCCCCCAATGAGGAAGAGGAGACCACAGGGCCGGCAAAAAAGAGAGCCGTTTGCTGCAGGCAATACAGCGAAACTAACCGGTCAGTTCACTTACTAAACTAGACAATGTCCTCTGATGATGCACGTTAGACTTTGCCTAATTTTACCAGCAAGGAAGCTTAGTGTTAAGAGTTTAGGTAACGGGCCCCAGTCACCCTGCTTGCAATCTGCAAAGTCGAAGCGAGCGCCTGCATGTCACACTCGGCCCAGAAATAAAAACAGGAGCCGCCTCATCAGATATGTCCTCATTTTGAAAGTCCAACATATCCTCTCTACCTTGTATGTTCAGCTATTTCCTTTGTATATTTTTTCTATTTATTTTTAAAAATGAATTTATTTTAATTGGAAGCTAATTACAATATCGTAGTGGTTTTTGCCATACATTGACATGAATCAGCCATGGGTTGTAAATTTTTTTCTAAAGGGACTGTTAGCCACAGTGAAGTATTAGCAACATCAAAGTATTAGCTTGCATAAACATGAATTTTGATGACTTATTTTTACTTCTTTCATATACTGTACTATTATCTAGATATTCATATTTGTATTATTAATTGTAACAGCTAATTACTTAGTATGGGGCTTCCCAGGGGGCACAGAGGTAAAGAATCCGCCTGCCAATGGAGGAGACGAAAGAGACGCAGGTTCAATCCCTGGGTTGGGAAGATTCCCTGGAGCAGGAAATGGCAACCCACTCCAGTATTCTTGCCTGGGGAATCCCAAGGACAGAGGAGCCTGGCGGGCTACAGTCCACATGTCACAAAGAGTTGGACACGACTGAGTGCCCAGGCCTTTAAAATTCACTGTCTCAAATCCTGAGGACAATTCTGCAAGGCGTGAGGCTCAGAGAGGTCACAGAGCTTGAATGTGTACATGCTTCTTCTGTAACCACACTGCCAAATGGAGTCCCCTGCAGGGCTAGACACCAGGCCAGCACTCACCCTGACCGCTGGACAGAGGCAGGGCAGGTGCGTCTCTTCCCCTCAGGCAGAGTATCCCCTGATTGAACCGGGAAACATCTGTCTTCAGGTGGGCTGTTAGGCTTCCGTAAGTTATTAATACTGTAACTGCACATAATACACAACTTCAGGTAGAAAAGGCTTGGTGTGGAAGAGGGCAGACGTACAGAGAAGCTTCTGGAAAACAACTCAATTGTGGGTTGGCACCCGCTATTCTGAAGCCACGACCTTACAGGATTGCTCTCACCTACTTACATGAGCTCCTTGGAAGAAAAGTTATGTCCAACCTAGATAGTATTTTCAAAAGCAGAGATATTACTTTGCCGACTAAGGTCCGTCTAGTCAAGGCTATGGTTTTTCTTGTGGTCATGTATGGATGTGAGAGTTGGACTGTGAAGAAGGCTGAGCATCAAAGAATTGATGCTTTTGAACCGTGGTGTTGGAGAAGACTTGAGAGTCCCTTGGAGTGCAAGGAGATCCAACCAGTCCATTCTGAAGGAGATCAGCCCTGGGATTTCTTTGGAAAGAATGATGTTAAAGCTGAAACTCCAGTACTTTGGCCACCTCATGCGAAGAGTTGACTCATTGGAAAAGACTCTGATGCTGGGAGGGATTAGGGGCAGGAGGAGAAGGGGACGACCGAGGATGAGATGGCTGGATGGCATCACGGACTCGATGGACCTGAGTCTGAGTGAACTCTGGGAGATGGTGATGAACAGCGAGGCCTGGCGTGCTGCGATTCATGGGGTCGCAGAGAGTCGGACACGACTGAGCAACTGAACTGAACTGAACTAAACTTACACGAGCGGCACTCTTGTTTCAGGATTAATCAACACAAATCAACACACTGCTTGTCTGGCCCATCACAGTGAAAGGGAAAGTGAAGTCGCTCAGTCCTGTCTGACTCTTTGCAACCCCATGGACTGTAAGCCTACCAGGCTTCTCGGTCCATGGGATTCTCCAGGCAAGAATACTGGAGTGGGTTGCCATTTCCTTGGTCAGATCAATTTCAACTGCATTTACAAAATGGCAGTTCAAAATCCAGAGAAACCTGTTTCCCAGGGATATTTCAGGGCAAATGATCTGCACTGCTAACTGGATGAGGCCTTCTTGCAACCATTAACCAACAGTAACAGACGCTGGTGCAATCACAGTAACCTCACTTAAATCCCTTTCTGTAAACAGGAAACCGGATAGATGGGCATTTTCCAGTGGACTTACGGAGACTGCAGACACTGACATTACTTTCCCATCAGTATGAAGACAGTTCTGAAAATCTAATAGATCTAAAATGGTAACAACATCAAATCCTAAACTCAAGACCCAATGAATCACAATATGAAAGCGTAAAGCTGCTCAGACCTCTCCTTACGCCTTCGGAATGGACGCTTCCCCCATCCAGCGCAGTGAAGCTCTGAAGGCCCGGTACCCGCCGAGCTTGTGCGCAGACACCTTCCTCGTCAAGAGCGGAACTGACCCGCCGGCAGTGAGCAGCGACACCCCGCGCGCGCCCATGACAGGCCACCATCACGCGGGACCAGGGGCGCCCACTTTGGGACCGGGGCCAGAGGTTCATCCAGGGGCTGTCTTCTCTCAGGCGTGTGGGGGTGGTAAGAGGAGAGACAGGCAGGCTCTCGGGCGTCTCCACGGCCTGCACCCCTCGGGGAGCCGGGCCCAGGAACCCGCATCTCCCGGGCCCCCGGGTGGGTCTCCCGCACGTCCCAGCTCGAGGTCCAGCCCGCGGCTCCGAGGGCTGACGCGGCGCGGACACCGCAGGCTGGCCCCGGAGCCAGGGCCCGGGGTTCACGCGCGCCTGCCCCCTGGCCTCCGTCCGCACGGACGCCCCCCCGAGGCCGAGCGCAGCGCCCCCTCGGCCGCGCCCGGGTCACGGCTTGACGGGCAAGGCCCACTCGCGGCCCCGGCCCGGTCGCTGGCCCCTGGCCTCTGCCCCCTTCCCGCCGCCCCGAGCGCGCGGACGAGGCTATGGGGGCCCCTGAAGGGGAGCGGCGCCATTACCCGAACGCGGCCGCGGGTCCGGCCCGGGGGACTTGGATCCCGGGCTTCAGCGCTGAGAGCAGGAGCCTCAGCCGCCGCGCGGCCCAATTGCCCAGCGCTGCCGCCATGGTGGATGCAAATAACAGCCCGAAGGCGCATGCGCCGCGTCTCCCGGCAGCCTTGAGCGCGCACCGCCCCAAGCACGCATGCGCCCGGCCGTCAGCCGCCCCGAGCACGCCCCCTTCCGCCCCGAGTACGCATGCGCCCGGCCGTCGGCCGCCCCGAGCTCGCCCCCTTCCGCCCCGAGCACGCATGCGCCCGGCCGTCGGCCGCCCCGAGCACGCCCTCTTCCGCCCCGAGCACGCATGCGCGGGGCGGTCTGGGCGCTGATCAGGGCTCGCGGGGTGTCTGGGCGATCCCTCGCCGCACCTGTGTGCGCGGTTCCCGGGGACAGCGGCACAGAGCGTCTACCCTGGGTGTCAGCTCTAGCCTAACGGTGACCGGCGTCTCGCCCTCGCGGAGGGCTGGGCTCGGGGCCGCCAGCCTGACAGCTGGAGGGGACTGGGGTTTGCTTTGTGCGTTCTTACACCGGCCCACACCCGTGAGGGCCCCTGCTCTCGGGGATCCCGCAGATCAGGGAGGGCCAGCGGCAGCTGGAGAGCGGTGCGGGCGGGGGCCCGGGCCTCGAGCGCTGAGCCGGAGCCTCCGATGAATCCCGCAGACAGGCCGGGGCTCCCGCTTCTCGGCGCTGTGGCGGGAGCGAGGTGGGCGCCGGGTGCGGAGGATGCGGGTTGTGTCCACGTGGGGTCCCTGGCCGCCCCCGGCGCGGGGTAGCGGCGAGGACGGCAGACTCGGTCGTAAATGGAGCCGCGTGTGAGTCCAGATCAGTGAGGCCCCTGTGGCCCAGGTGGGAAGCACGTGGGTGTCGGGCTGGGCCGGGGGCAGGGTTAGTGTCTAATGGGGGCATAGCCTCAGTTTTGCAGGAACGTGGCAGAAACAATGTGAATGTGCTTTTATGTGTATTTCACCACTGTTGAGTGTGTGTGCTTCTTAACGACCAGTTCAGTCTTTAAAGATTATAAACAGTACTTTCAGCTGAAGGTTCCATAGGAAAAATAAAAACCAATACCCTTTGATTGTGGCTACTCTCTCCCTTAACAGAAAACAACCGCACATCGGTGGCTGCTGTTTAGCCTTGTCTTGATTTGGAGATTCCAGCAGCTTCCTTGCATTTTATACGACTTCTCCTGGAGACCCTTTCATTGTAACAATCCTCTGTGCACAGTGCTTCCTGGTGTCACAGCCATGGGACGTTGTATTACCCGCAGGGTCCTCCCTGACCCATGGGAGTTTCTTGGCAGTAAAGGGAGGTTTGATTTAAATACTGACTATGATAAAATGTTTTTTCAACATAAAGCTGTCACATCAGTTTCCTACACAGAAGGAAAGAGAAATATGTTCCAGCTACTGTTGTTTGACTTTCAGAATCTTGGGTGGGGTCAACATTTCCTTATTTTTTATGAAATGTTGATTGGGATTTCTTGTCAGAGATGATGAGGGTTAAAAATAATCGTACAGTTTTAACACCAGTTATCCTACTGGTCAGCAAAAATGGTAGCCCTGAGGTCTTAGGCTCTTGGTGTCAACTAATAAAAACCTACTATATAACACAGGGAACTCAATAGTCTATAACGACCTAAAGAATCTATAAAAGAATCTAAAAAAGAGTGAATATATGTTTAACATTCACTTTGCTGTACACCTGAAACTAACGAAGCATTATAAATCAACTATATGTGAGTCTGAGTGAACTCCAAGAGATGGTGATGAACAGGGAGGCCTGGTGTGCTGCGATTCATGGGGTCGCAAAGAGTCGGACACGACTGAGCGACTGAACTGAACTGAACTGATAACTCCAATAAAAACTAATTTTAAAAATACTATTTTTAGAGACTTCCCTGGTAGTCCAGTGGTTAAGACTTTGCCTTCCAGTGCAAAGGGGTGTGGGTTCAACCCCTGATTGCAGATAGGATCCCACATGCCTCTACACCAAAACATAAAAACAGAAGCAATATTGTAACAAATTCAATAAAGACTTTAAACATGGTCCACATCAAAAAACATCTTAAATAACTTTTTCGTGCCAGGCACCTAAAATGAGATGCATCATCTTATTTTAATCCTCACACCTACCTTATGTCCTAGCACCCTATTTATAGACGAGGAAACTGAGGCCGGGAAAGGTCAGGAAGCAGGCCCCAGGTGCACGGCCAGAGTGGAACTTACGCCTGCTTGATTTCAGAGGCCTGTGTCTGGATTATGCCATGGAACCAGTCCTTCAGTGATTTCTTTGTAATCAGATGCTTCTAACAGCTTGACCGTATACAGACCTATTCTATGTACATGATTACTGTAATTAAAAAAGCTTTTTAAACTATTTAAAATGTCTTGTGAGAAATAACTCCTTTTCATGTTGCTGAAGATTTAACTTCATCGTCTGGACCCACAGCAAAGATTTATCATGACAGTGACAAGTGGGGACTCTGCTGAGCAGGGTCTGCGGTCTGGGAGTGGGTCTCACTTACGAGTATCAGCCTCAGAGTCTGGATACCTTTCTCAGAGTGAGGAACAGGTTGCCTTCTTTCTCGTATTGTAGTCTGTTTCACCCCACTTCGTTGATTCCTGCCCAAGACGAGTGTTTGTGGCATTTGGGCCTAGTATCGAAACTCCTCAGATGTAAACTTGGCCCTCTTCGTCCAGTGGTTAGACCGTGGGGGCTGAAGGAAAGGCCCCTGAGCCGGGTGTGTGAGACAGCAGTGTTTAGACTCTTGGGCCCATGGGTGTTTCATCTTGAAAGTCAAAATGCACCGTCAGGAAAGCTCTTTTCTCCCTAGCTCCCCGAACTCTCCTGCCAGTAGCCGGGGTGAAAAGGAAACGCTGACCCATGTGGTAAAGTCACCATGGAGAATCTCACACTGTTTTGTTTATACAAACACATAATTTCAGTGGTTTCTATTTGAGGTACAAAATCTTAATTAGTCCATTAAAATATTGTCTGCTTTTTGTCTCTGACACTGATTAGTTAACCTGTTGGGAATTTAGAGAACGGTCACAAGGGATGCATCTGGGAAAGGAATCACCCCGCCCCCTCCCGCAGCTGGGGAACATCTCCCTCTCCAGTTTTCTGCTATCCGACTGGATGAGAACTTTTTTTATACTTTGGTTATAACAGGCGCCTATGTGGAGAAGACAGTGTAAAATTAGGAAGCTGATTTAGGTTATGTTCTCTGAATTTTTTTTTTTTTCCTTGCTCAAACAAAAACTCCCAGAAACCAGAATGAATAGCATGAAGATTATGGGGTAATATGAAAGAAAAAAATGATCTTTCTCAACGCTCTCTCCTCTCCTTTTCAGAGCCCAATTAGGCTTCTCGTTGGGCTGGGCCTTGGCCAGGAATAGGCCGTCCTGCGTCCTGCGCAGGGGGTGGTTTGCTGGCGGTTCCCTTTTCCATCCTCCAGCTGTGAAAGGCAGGAAGGGTTTTTATGCAGACACAGCACCCCCTGTATCAGGGAGAGAAGAAGTCCAGGTCCCGCAGGCAGCAGGCCTTCACCAGGGGAGGAGGTGGCCCCGCCACAGGCGGGCCTGGGGGCTTAGTTCCGGCTGATGCGGATCAAGCAGTTGACCAGGTCTATCCGCGAGCACAGGTAGAGCGCGAAGGCCAGCTTCCCCACGGTGGCCCCCTTGCTGCCTTCCCGCATCAGCCACTTCTGGAGCATCTGGTAAACCTTTTCTTTCAGTCCATCTCGCTCATAGTCGTGGTCAATCTCATCGATCTGGGATTCAGAGAAACCCAGCTTACGGGCACAGTTTTTCCAGTGTCTCCCCAGATTCTCCCTGACCGGGTCCAGGTGTTTATCAGTCAGACTAGTAGTAGTATCTGCCGAACAGAAAAGAGGAGAAGGCATTGAGCTATGGCCCTGTGACCACTCCGGCTTCAGACACCGCATCAAGTACAGAGTGCCAGGAGTCAGTAAAAAGGTTAGCTTCCCCGTGCTCCGGCTGTCGGCTCCCTGGACGACCCTCCCCTGTCTACCAGCCCACGCGCGGACCTGCTCCCCCCGGGGGCTGCCCCCTCGGCTGCTGGGCTGTTCCGTGCCAGCTGAGCCACAGCCCGTTTACACTACACCTTCCTGACGCCAAGGGGGAAAACACCGTTTTTGTTCCTTTGGGGCCTTTTTCTGCTTACGTCTGGCCAGAGTTAAGGTCACTCAACTCAGCATGCCTCCGCCCAGCGGCGCGCGCTCCTCGCGCTTGGTCCCGGCCGCGGAGGCCACCGCGTGGCAGCGCGGACTGCACCGTCTTCTCACGGGCGCGGTGTTTCTGGGCTCATCCCCCCCGCCCCTCTCAGTCCTCCTTTCTCCTAGAGCCGTAACCTCTCGCTCCCTACTGGTTCCTTCCTCTCAGGCCTTTGTAAAAATAATAAAATGAAGCAAATAGAAGTATAAAACCACCACAAACAAGCCATATTCCGTGATGTTCAGTAAGCGGAATAATAGAGACACCTCATCCCCCCGGCAGAACACCCATCTTTCCTCGGCTCCCACCGTGCAGCTCTGACATCACCTCCAGATGTCGGCCTCCTGGCCAGGGTCTGCCAGTGCTTCACCAGGAGAGGGACCCTGGGTTCCAGCAGGTTCTCAAAGGTACCCTGTCAGCCCAGACCTTAGGAACCTCTGCTCTAGTGCGTTAAAGACTGGCTTTGAGAGGGTTAGACGGGGCAACCCACTCCAGTATTCTTGCCTGGAAAATCCCATGGATGGAGGAGCCCGGCAGGCTGCAGTCCATGGGGTCGCAGAGTCTGACACGACTGAGCAACTTCACTTTCACTTTCACTCTGGCCACCTATGGCCTGTGAGCCACACACGGCCCGCTGCTTGTTTTGTAAACAAAGTTTTATTGGAACGTGGACACACCCATCCGTGCACATACTGCCTGCGGCTACTGGTGTGCTGGGGATCAGCTCTGCTCAGTTTCTCAGTCGCGTCTGACTCCGCAGCCCCAGGACTGCAGCCCACCAGGCTCCCTTGTCCATGGGGCTTCTCCAGGGAAGAAGACTGGGGTGGGTTGCCATGCCCTCCTCCAGGGGATCTTCCCAACCCAGGGATCCAGCCCAGGTCTCCTGCACTGCGGGCGGATTCTTTACCATCTGAGCCACCAGGGAGACCCACATGGAAGCGGTGTCAGCTGAGCAGCTACCGCAGAGACGGCAGGGCCAGCGGAGCCGAAAACATTTACGCTCCGGCCCTTGATTAAAAAGAGAATGCCGGTCCTGGGGTGGGTTAGAAAGCTGGGTTCTTAATCACAATGCTTTCCCCAGGCTGTGTTTTGGGACTAATGTTATGAGGCTGTACAGTGGAATCCCGTAAGAGAAAGCCCTCTAATTTTTATTATGCAAGTGCAGCTGAGGGCATAGTCTTCTGTCTTTTCCGGAATCCCTTCTGATGAGGACCCGATGAGCTCCTGGGTCCGGGTGGGCATACTGATGATGATGATGGGTTTAACACTTTTATAGATCTTACGATGTGCCAGACAGTGTATAAGCGCTTTGTTTGTATTGACTCATTTCACTTTCATAGCAAACCCATGAATTAGATATTCTAATTATGTCCTCAATACACATAAATAAGTTACAAAGCACTTCTATGGAAATTACATGAGGAGCAATAGGGCATCTTCAGGGAGAGTAATCAGAGAAACAATTAGGTGAGAAAGTTCAAGGTTGCTGTAGGATGAGTCCTTCAAGGGCATCTTACCAAAGATAGCTTGGTACTTAGAAGCCGGCTCTTCTTTCAAGTTCATGTACGTGCTGTCGAGAACTGACGAGCTCATTCCACCAATCTCCATGTAATTACTGTCGCCAATCTGAATGCCAGAACTGTTGTGTATGGTATATTTTGCAGACTCATCTAATTAGAAAGAAGCACAGAGATAAGTAGTATATCTAGACTGCAAGGAAGAGAAAAAAGTACAGCCTGGTAAAGGGGCAGGACTCTACTCCAAATGCTTAAGTTAAATTATTTATCCTACGCCACCACTTGAAATTTTCTTCTTTAAAAGTTGGCTGAATCATCTCACATCCATTAGGTTGGAAACTATCAAAAATACAGAAAACAACCAGTGTCAGCGAGGATGTGGAGGAACGAGCCTCTGTGCGCTGCCAGTGGGGATATAAAAAGGTGCGGCCACTGTGGTAACCGGTGGTGGTTCCTCAGAAAGTTAAAAACCCGCCATGTGATGCAGGAATTCTGCTTGAATATGCCCCAAAGAGCTGAAAGCAGGGTCTTAATCCGGTATCTATACACGCATGTTCGTAGCATTATTCCTAACAGCCAAAAAGTGGAACCTACCCAAGTGTCTGTCACCAGATGAACAGATACACAAAATGTGGTCCATTCTGGATGGACCACATAATAATAATGCATTCTCTTTAGCCTTAAAATAAGGGAATTCTGGCACATGACGTAGCTTGCATGAACCTTGAGGATACTGTCTCCAGTGAAGTAAAGGGAAGGCGCTCAGTCGTGTCCGACTCTCTGCGACCCCATGGACTGTAGCCGACCAGGCTCCTCCATCCATGGGATTTCCAGGCAAGGGTACTGGAGTGGGTGCCATTGCCTTCTCCAGTGAAGTAAGCCTGTCACAACAGGTCAGATGCCATGTAACTCTATCATATGAGGTCCCTAGAGTCGCGAATTCGTAGAGACAGAAAGCGGAAGGCTGACTGCCTGGGGCTGGCAAGGAGGCAGAAAGGGGAGTTAGTGTCCGATGGGGACAGGTTCAGGTTGGGAAGAGTTCTGGAGGGGATGGGTGCCCGACAATGTGGTTTTCATCACAAATGGTAGTCTCTGGCCTAGACGAGATAAAGGGTGAACCTGTCTGAGACTTACTTCTTACCTTCAGAAAACAGCAAGGGCAAGTGAAAGAATACAGGCAGTTACTTCCTCTTACATCAGAGCCTGGATACAGTGGGCTACTGAGATTGGGCTTAGAGCCAAGGGTGCCTCCCGGAGGCCAGGCTCCGTCACCCCGCACGTGTGGGTGGCTGCCTGAAGCCCACCTGAACAGACAGCCCGGGCTGAGGGGTCTGATGGCACTATTCCCGGGTGGCAAGGTGCATCTGGTGGCCGAAGACCCCAAACGGCGTGACCTTTGTCACCTTCCAGTTTATGACAGAGCAGTGGCTGGCTTTATTTTCAGGAAAATTTTAAAAAACAGTGTGACTCCAAGGCCCGTTTACCTCTTGCTGGCAAGGAGGTGAATGGAATGGTGGGTGTGTTCCCCAGGAGGGTGGTCTCGGGCACCGGCGTTTTGTATAGGCTTGGCAAGTGGCCTTGGTTTGGCCCATACCAAACTCGTGGACTCATGGTCCCGAGGTCCAGCGGTCTCACTCCAAGCCCAAGTGGAGGAAATGACCCATCTCTCCAGTATGGCGGCTGCGGCTGGCTGCTTAGGCCTGCGGGCTGCTGGGCTGCACTGGCGTGACTCATCGCACCAGGGAAGGCGAAGCCTTTTATCCCTGGGCCCTGAGCATTCTCGTAAGGTCTCTGCTGCGCAAAAGGGTCGTGGGAGACCCTGCGCCTCCTTTCCTCCTCCCTGCTGTGCGCCGCGTGCGCTCCGGGCTGCTCTTTTGTGCGCCTGTCCATGCGGCTGCCGTAAAGGTGGTAGTTGGCCTCCTCCTGGAGTTTACTGTTTAGCAGAAAGTCATTCTCCTCCGGCTGGTCATCTGGGGCGGGAGCAAACCAGGACTCCTCCACGGGACCCATCCCGAAGCCCTGTGAGCTGTGCAGTGAACCGGGCTGTTCTGTGGCTGCAAAGAAATGACCAGCATCGGAAAGAGCATCACGGAACACTCAGAAGTAAAACAGACCCCGAGCACCATCGGGAATCTGCACCTCGGATAACAGACTGAAAACTCTGAGAACAAAGGAAAAGCATTTACTAGCTGGTCTTCCTCCTGCGAGTTGCAGAGGCAGTGAGCAGCCGTCACTGCTGGTGCTGAGAGAGCGCAAGAAGAGTTATAACCGAGCAGCGGAAAAGGGGGTGTCGTGGGAATGACTCAGGAAGGAAGGGCCTCGTGTTGGAGCAGAGAAAGTGTCTCCTTGGTGTGGTGAGGGCTGGAAAATGAGAACGGCAGCGGCTCTGGGCTAAGCATTTCCATGGGTTCTTTTATTCTTTAAAAGCCCTGTTAGACTAGGAGCGGGCTTCCCGGGCGGTGCTGGTGGTAAAGAACCCACCTGCCGGTGCAGGAGATGCGGGAGACCTGGGTTTGATCCCTGGGTCGGGAAGATCCCCTGGAGGAGGAAATGGCCACCCGTCCAGGATACTTGCCTGGAGAATCCCATGGACAGAGGAGCCTGGCGGGCTACAGTCCACAGGGTTGCAAGGAGTCAGACACGACTGAGGCGACTTAGCACAAAGGACCAGGAGCAGTTATTACCGTAATGATGGATGAGGCTCACAACAAGTCGAGTGATTGGCCCCAGAACAGACAACTGACGAGTGCTTTGATTTCTGAGACTCTGCTCTCCCTTTGGTTATGATGAGAAAAGTGCCCCTGCTTGACTCCGAGGCCAGCCTCTGCACGTCCTCTGGACGTGCTCGTCCCTGACCTTCTCGAGGACTTCGCTCCTACCTGTGTTCCTTTCTTTTTCATGAACTGTCACTTCGTCCCTATCAGATATATTATGTGTCCTTATCAGATTATGTGTTCAGGGTACTTTATGATTTTGGTGAACCTGTTGTTACCTAGTATTTCAAATACATGTATCTTGAAAGTGAATGTTGCTCAGTCGTGTCCAACTCTTTGCGACCCCATAGACTATAGAGTCCATGGAATTCTCCAGGCCAGAATACTGCAGTGGATAGCCTTTCCCTTCTCCAGGGGATCTTCCCAACCCAGGGATCGAACCCAAGTCTCCTGCATTGCAAGCAGATTCTTTACCAGCTGAGCCACAAGGGAAGCTCAAGAATACTGGAGTGGGTAGCCTCTCCCTTCTCCAGGGGATCTTCCTAACCCAGGAATCGAACCACAGTCTCCTGCACTGCAGGCGGATTCTTTACCAGCTGAGTTATCGGGGAAGCCCATATGTATCTTATGTACGTAAGATATGTATCTTCACTACAAATATACTATAAATTCCTTTAAGACAGGCGTTAAATTTTACAGCTTCTTTTTCTCATACAATTGTAAATAACATTTTACGCAGTTGTGTGAGTGAACGAGCAAAGTAAATAAATAGATTTTCAATCACAATAGAAGTTACCTGAATTTGACCTGCTTGGAGCAATTGCCACACAGTCAATTTGGAGAGACTTCATTCTCTTTACAATTTCATTTTGGCCTGGAAACTCTTTCTAAAATTAAGAGCATAACAACATACTTTAGGTAAACAGTAGAAAACAGTTCCAAAAAATTGTTACAAGAATGAATTTTTCAGAAGGTAGAAATATCACATAGTTCTTACAAGCAGTGAATATTTAAAAAAAATAAATGAACTTTTCTTCCTAAATAGCCAAAACAATCTTAAAAAAGATTCGTGATTTCAAAACTCACTACATGGCTACAGTAATCAAAACAGTGTGGTATTGGACTAAGGAAAGACATACAGAACAACGAATATAATGAAACCAAAATAAACCCTTGCATATAAAGCCAACTGATTTAAAACATTTTATTATTATTATTTATTTATTTATTATTTTTTTATTATTATTTATCACGACTGAGCCACTGAAACAGTGGCTGACTCTGAGCGCTCACGTGCACAGAGTCACGCTCCGTGGTTCTGCGATTTTTCACTTACAATAAGTCTTGAAAATCTTTCCATTTCATTTGTTAGTTTCCACCACTCCTAAATGATTATATAGTTACTAACCATAACTTCATGCAAATATGGGCTCAATAAAGGACAGAAATGGCATGGACCTAACAGAAGCAGAAGATATTAAGAAGAGGTGGCAAGAATACACAGAAGAACTGTACCAAAAAGATCTCCACGACCCAGATAATCACGAAGGTGTAATCACTCACGCTCACCTAAGCCAGACATCCTGGAATGTGAAGTCAAGTGAGCCTTAAGAAGCATCATTACGAACAAAGCTAGTGGAGGTGATGGAATTCCAGTTGAGCTATTTCAAATTCTAAAAGATGATGCTGTGAAAGTGCTGCACTCAATATGCCAGCAAATTTGGAAAACTCAGCAGTGGCCACAGGACTGGGAAAGGTCAGTTTTCATTCGAATCCCAAAGAAAGGTAA
Organism: Cephalophus harveyi; assembly: GCA_006410635.1. Lineage (NCBI taxonomy): Eukaryota > Metazoa > Chordata > Mammalia > Artiodactyla > Bovidae > Cephalophus > Cephalophus harveyi. Next base: position 700,734 of record SJYT01019333.1, on the reverse strand, counting down.
TGCGAAAGAATGCTCAAACTATTGCACAACTGCACTCATCTCACATGCTAGTAAAGTAATGCTCAAAATCCTCCAAGCCAGGCTTCAGCAATACGTGAACCGTGAGCTCCCTGATGTTCAAGCTGGCTTTAGAAAAGGCAGAGGAACCAGAGATCAAATTGCCAACATCCGCTGGATCATTGAAAAAGCAAGAGAGTTCCAGAAAAACATCCATTTCTGCTTTATTGAGTATGCCAAAGCCTTTGACTGCGTGGATCACAATAAACTGGAAAATTCTGAAAGAGATGGGAATAGCAGAGCACCTGACCTGCTTCTTGAGAAACCTATATGCAGGTCAGGAAGCAACAGTTAGAACTGGACATGGAACAACAGACTGGTTCCAAATAGGAAAAGGAGTACGTCAAGGCTGTATATTGTCACCCTGCTTATTTAACTTATATACAGAGTACATCGTGAAAAACGCTGGGCTGGAAGAAACACAAGCTGGAATCAAGATTGCCGGGAGAAATATCAATAACCTCAGATAGCAGATGATACCACCCTTATGGCAGAAAGTGAAGAAGAACTAAAGAGCCTCTTGATGAAAGTGAAAGAGGAGACTGAAAAAGTTGGCTTAAAGCTCAACATTCAGAAAACTAAGATCATGGCATCTGGTCCCATCACTTCATGGCAGATAGATGGGGAAACAGTGGAAACAGTGGCTGACTTTATAGGTTAAAGTGTCTGCCTCCAATGTGGGAGACCCGGGTTCGATCCCTGGGTCGGGAAGATCCCCTGGAGAAGGAAATGGCAATCCACTCTAGTATTCTTGCCTGGAGAATCCCATGGACGGAGAAGCGTAGTAGGTTACAGTCCACGGGGTCGCAAAGAGTCAGACACGACTGAGCAACTTCACCTCACCTAAAATCACTGCAGATGGTGACTGTAGCCATGAAATTAAAAGACACTTCCTCCTTTGAAGGAAAGTTATGACCAACCTAGACAGCATATTAAAAAGCAGAGACATTACTTTGCCAACCAAGGTCCGTCTAGTCAAGGCTATGGTTTTTCCAGTGGTCACGTATGGATGTGAGAGACGGACTATAAAGAAAGCTGAGCGCAGAAGAACTGATGCTCTGAACTGTGGTGTTGGAGAAGACTCCTGAGAGTCCCTTGGACTGCAAGGAGATCCAACCAGTCCATTCTGAAGGAGATTAGTCCTGGGCGTTCATTGGAAGGGCTGATGTTAAAGCTGAAACTCCAATACTTTGGCCACCTATGTGGAGAGCTGACTCATTGGAAAAGACCGTGATGCTGGGAAAGATTGAGGGCAGGAGGAGAAGGGGACGACAGAGGATGAAATAGTTGGATGGCATCACCGACATGGGTTTGGGTGGACTCCGGGAGTTGGTAATGGACATGGAGGCCTGGCCTGCTGCGGTTCATGGGGTCGCAAAGAGTCAGACATGACTGAGCAACTAACTGAACTGAACTATAACTTAGTACATCTACTTAGAAACATTTGGGTGATTTCCAAATTTATATATTTCCAAATTTTAAGTCTCACAAAGGTGCAAACATCTGAAGCTAAATCTTTGCACATACACGTGAACAGGGTAGATTACTATGTAGAGCTGCAGGGAAAGTTCATGCTTAAACGTCTGAGAGATGCTTCACGTTTCAGTAAACTTCACTAACTTACACTGTTACTAATACTGCATGAAACTGTCTGTTACTTGGCATTTTCACCAACACTTGATATATCAGTCTTTCAAAACTGTTGTTGATCTAATGGATGAAAAATTATAATGAATTCACTTTGCTTTTCTGTTAGTGAAACCACATATCTTTTCCAATCTTTATTGTCTATTGGTGGATTCAACTTGTCTATATTTTATTCAGGATTTTCAAAACCATATTGTTAAGTGAAATCATTGTATAGTTTTCCTTTCTTGTATTTGCCTTTCAGGTTTGGGAATCAAGGTTATGCTCATCTCATAAAATGAGCTTAGGAGAGTTCCCTCTTCTGTTATCCAGACAAGTTGTATAACATCGGGGTAACTTCTTCACTGAATATCTGATAGAAATTGCTGATTAAGTTATGTGGTTGTGGAATTTTCCTGTAAGACTGCTTAACTCTCTTTTAATAGTTACAGGAATATTCAGGTTTTCTGTCTCTAGTTGAGCCGGTTTCTCTAAATTACACAGCGGATCCTTGAACAACAGAGGAGTCAGGGCACTTGCCTCTCTCAGCCGAAAATCCAAATACATCTTTACAGCCGGCCCTCCGTATTTGTGGTTCCAAGTCACAAATTCGACCAAGTGATGATCATGTAGTACGCATTTATTGAGAAAAATCTGAGTATAAGTGGACCTATGCAGTTCAAATCTGTGTTGTTCAAAGGCCGACAGACCTCAGGCTAGTATCTTTCCGGTGAAATGAAGCTTTTGTCGTCGTGAGATGTCCCTGAGCGCTGCGCTCACGCCTTTCTGCTCCAGCGCCTGTCTCCCTGATGTCCTTGTGGGCCCTCCCTTGGTGTGCACTGTAACCGCTCTGTTACAGTGCAGGTGACCCGCCAAAGTCTGGCAGTGCTTGCCTGTCTGACTGTGTGTGTGTCTCTATTCTAAAACCTCTGTTTCCTGCCTGTTTTATTTACCGCAGTCTCTCTCTCTCATGATCAAAGCAATATGTTAAGATTTAGGAGAAGGCAGTGGCGCCCCACTCCAGTACTCTTGCCTGGAAAATCCCATGGACGGAGGAGCCTGGTGGGCTGCAGTCCATGGGGTCACTAAGAGTCAGACATGACTGAGCGACTTCCCTTTCACTTTTCACTTTCATGCATTGGAGAAGGAAATGGCAACCCGCTCCAGTGTTTTTGCCTGGAGAATCCCAGGGACGGGGGAGCCTGGTGGGCTGCCGTCTCTGGGGTCGCACAGAGTCGGACACGGCTGACGTGACTCAGCAGCAGCAGCCGCAGGACAATGGCTTGTCTCCCAGGCACGTGAGCGGGGACGCTCTCCACTCCTCTCGGCTGGTTAGCTGGCTACGGTCTCTGACAAGCCTCTGTGGTCCCGGGCAGGGTCTGCCCCCATCTGCTGCTCAGCACGGAGGAGCTGGGGGGAAGAGCCAACTTCTGAAGCAGACACAAGCGTGGCTCCCGGGTGGCAGTGCCCGCCAACATGCCCGGGGACATCTGTCCTTCTCTACGTTGACCCAAGACTTCCTCCTCCAGTACTTCTTGGGTGTCACGTTTGGGTTGGCCTTTTAAAACTGTTTTTCCTGTTATATGTCTCAAAAGATAATTCTGTTGGCTTTTTAATCTTTCAAGAATTCTTCAGAATGACTGATCCACTGTGGTTACTTTCCATCCTAGGCCAGTAATGCCGTGCTTGTCTTTTCCCATATTGCTAGCTATGTTTTCCTGTCACTTCATTTGTTTTGACAGAGGCATGGGTCCAGTAATGCTAACTTGAGGATCTCTGCATAAAACTGCGAATTTGGTTTCTGTGGTTACCGAGCTGTGCTGCGTGTTGTCCTTAGTCACTCAGTCGTGTCCGACTCTGGAACCGCCAGGCGCCTCTGTCCATGAGGATTCTCCAGGTAGGGGTACTGAAGCGGGTCGCCATGCCCTCCTCCAAGGGATCTGCCCAGTTCCCCAGCTGCTTAGCTCGAGTCTCGGTAGTGGAGTGCAATGCTTCAGTTTTCATGACTGATACTGTATTTGCTTTAACACACCTGGTATGTCACCCACCTTTAAACTCTTCACATCCTCTTCTACGTATTTTTCCAATTGATTTGAATAAAAAGGCCTAAATTTTTCTTCAATGCCTATATGAATAAAAAAAAAAAAAACGCTTTAAAATTTCTTAAGTATTTTCTAAAAATTTAAATATTAACAGTCTATTATCTTTGAATTCCGTGCCTTAATCTGTGGGCAAAGCAACAGAATAAAACTTTAAATCACTTTCATAAATAGACAGACAAGACTAGCTTCTATGCAGACAGAGCGAAGGCGAGGATGCCATGGAAAGAAGCCAAGGGCTCCTGCCTAACGGAAGGCAGCTTCAGGCAGTTGCTCGGCTGCAGCCCAGGGCCCTGCCTAAGAGGGCTCATATCCAGACGGAAAGGAAGGGGGGGCTCCTTGTTTCTGTCCCTCTGGCATCAGAGGTGATCTGGGATGGAACACGCAGGGTAGAGATCTGGTATAAAGAGTCAGAGAAACCAGGTAACGGAGGAGAGACAGCCATTCAGCAAAAGGAGGTGGAACAGGGCAAAAAGGAAAAAAAAAAATTTAGCCTAAATCTCACACCTCATACAAAAATTAACTCGACGTGGATCACGGTATTTTCCCAGTAAGACATAAACGAAACAAATGGCAAAGACAGACGACCAAGTATTTAGTTCTATGCTATCATTCTTTTGCTGGCAGTAATGAATTTTCCTTGACAATCATTAAAAAAAAGAACTTAACACAGACTTAATTAAGATTTTCAGAAAAAAAGGGAAGAGTCTTTTGGATCTAATCCTGACAGTGTCCTCAGACTTGACACCAAAATTATCATCCACAACAGGAGAGATTAATGAATAAGACTTCATCAAAATAAAAACCTTCAGTCTATGAAAGATCCTGAGAAGACAATGGAAAAAAAAAAAAAACCCAAGTTCCAGGCTGGAAGAAGCTAACTGAAAATCACGTGCCCGAGAAAGGGACACCATATGGCATACACAGAGAACAGTCTACCTTCAACAGCGAAGACAAAATCCAATGAGAAAGTGGGTAAAAGACACAGAGCAACGCTGCACCGTGGAAGAGACCCAGAAGGCAAAGACACCCGCGAGAAGAGGCCCACCGTCGCCAGCCTCTGGGGAGATGAAGCCAGCGCCACACCGAGCCATCACTACATACCTATCGGAGTGGCTAAATTAAAAAGCAGCACCACCGCCAAGGGCTGGTAAGGGTGCAGAGAAATTGGATCACTTGTACGTAGCTGGTGAGAATATAAAATGGTACAGCCACTCTGGAAAACAGTTTGGCAGGGTTTTGTTTTGTTTTGTTTTTTGGCCACGCTGCACAGCTTTTGGGATCTTACTTAGTTCCCCAGCCAGGGATTGAACGTGGGTCTCCTCTGGCAGTGATGGCAGAGAGCCCTAACCACTGGACAGCCAGGGAATACCGAGATTGGTAGTTTCTTAAAAAAAAAAACAAACTCAACTAAACATGAAACTACCTATGACTGACTTATTTAACTCCTGGGTACTGACTCTAGAGAAATGTTTACATTCACACAAAAACCTGTAACGTGAGCATCCACAGCAGCTTCACTCCTGTGAATGGCAGCAGGAGGGGCCCTTGTGGAGACGGTGGTGTGTTAAATTTGACTGTGTCAGGGTCAGTATTCCAGCTGTGGTGTGTACTGAGTCTGGCCAGATGTGATCCTTGGAGGAAGCTAGGTAAAGGGTACATGGGATGTCTGCATTATTTCTTACAACTGCATATAGGTCTACAATTATCTCAGAAGCAGAATTTTAGTTTAAAAAGGTGGAAAAGGCATGAGAAGAAACCAAGCCGGGACAAGATCCAGGCGGGGTGAGTAAGAAGGCAGGCACCTGAATCAGTCACCCCTGTAGCCTCTCGTGGGAGTGGCTGGTGGGGTTTCAGTTCTGCTTCCTCAAAGCAGAAATATGAGCGCAGAACCCCCTGCAGGCTCCTCAGCCCCTTCCTGCTCTTTGTTTCTTCCTGGCCCGGTTTTCTCTCTCTCGCTGCCTCCAGGGCCTTGGCGAGGTCCTCGGTGACACAGGGGCATGAGAAGAGGCACACGGATGTGGCAACCTCCAGTCCCTTTCCTCCTCCTCTTGCTCTCAGCCCGATGCAGATGGCAAATAACACTTCCAGAGATGCCAGCTACACAGGGAGGAACCGAGATCAAAGAAGCTAAGGAGTCCGACGGCCGGGAAGCACCCCAGCATCCGGCAGCAGGTGACTGGACCGACACGGTGCGGTCCTCACGCGATGGAACACCGCTCAGCGGGAAACAGGGAGGAGACCCTGGCAGGATGTGACCTGGAGGACCTGGAGGAACCTGGATATGACCTGGAGGAACCCTGGACGCCGTGCTCAGTGAACCAGGCCAGTCACGACAGGACGACACTGTAGGGTCCCGCCTACATGAGGGACCCCGCGAAGCCGAGTTCACAGAGTCAGAGAGGAGGGCGGCGGCTACCAGGGGCTGGGGGCAGTGCGGAGTCAGTGTTGAACGGGGACGGATTCAGGTGGGGAAGGTGAAGACACTGTGAATGTGCTAAATGCCGCTGAACTGTGGTGTTGGAGGACTCCCGAGAGTCCCCTGGACTGCAAGGAGATCAAACCAATCCTAAAGGAAATCAGTCCTGAATATTTGTTGGAAGGACTGATGCTGAAGCTGAAGCTCCAGTACTTTGGCCACCTGATGCAAAGAACTAACTCATTGGAAAAGACCCTGGTGTTGGGAAAGATTGAAGGCAGGAGGAGAAGGGGACGACAGAGGGTGAGATGGTTGGATGGCATCACCGACTCGATGGACATGAGTTTGAGCAAGCTCTAGGAGCTGGTGATGGACAGGGAAGCCTGGTGTGCTGCAGTCTGTGGGGTTGCAGAGAGTGGGACAGAACTGAACTGAACTGAACACCTAAAAATGATTACAGTGGTAAATTATGTGTCACGTATATTTTAATACAATTAAAAAAATTTAACTGTGGGGAAAAATACCACCGAGAAACGAAAGGACCTTGTGTGCCTTCACGCTCGGGAGAGGATGGCAACTTTTCTTCGAACAAAGCCTCTGGAATCTAGAAAATCAGTTTGAAATCAGGAGTGGAACTCGGTTTCCTAAAAACTCCAAGTACTGCCTGTCAGCCTCTCACTAGGAACACGGCCACGTGGGAGGGAGGCAGTGCCGGCACGGAGGGGACTCACCCGTGAACGTGGGCCGGTCGTCCGGGTTCACCGCCCAGCACTGCCTCATGACGTCGATGACCTCCCGCGGGCAGAACTCAATGATGTCCTCCACATCCGGTCTGTTCCCAGACTTGATGCACAGTATCAGCTGCTGCTCACAGATGGCGTCTACAGAGCAAACGGGAAGGAGAGCTGAGACGTTCAGGTCCCACTCCTCTCGGGCAGGGAGGTGACAGAACCTGGACCAGGCCACTGAGCTCTCAGGGTTATACCAGGGAGGGGCAGAATGCCCTGGGACGATGAGCGGACCTGTTCCTCTGCAGAGACGATCAGAGGAAAGACAGATTATTGGCAAAGCTGTCTCTTGGCAGATGACTGAATATGTAGATAAAGCCAGTGCCACACTCCAGATTTTAATACAGAGACAAATAGCAGACAGCGGTTGCATTGAAGGAGCTCAGTTGAATAAGAGTGACTTAAAATTCAGAGCGATACTGGCGATTCAAGAAGCAAGCACAAAGGGTTCTGGTGGCAGGACCACTACTGGAAGGTCAGAAAAGGCTTTGTTGAGTCCAAAAGAATAAACAGGAGTTATCCAGGTAAAAAGCTGGGAAGGACGATTCAGAGAGGAAGACTCCAGGCCAAGAAAGCAGGATCTGAATAGATTGGGAGTTGCAGAAATCAAGATGTGTCTGGAAATTATGACCAGCTCAGTGTAACTAGGCATGTTGGCTGAGGCGAGGGAGGGAAGGAACAGCTTAGCCAAAACAGAGAGGGCCCTGTGCTCCATACTGAGGGGTTTGAACTTGATCCTGAATGTCAACGGTGTCTTGGAAGGATTTTAAACAGATGACTGATCGGCCTGTTTGACGGCAGTGTGAGCGGTGGCGGCACGAGGAGCCTGCCACGGAGGGTGTGAACTGGACAGGGTCCTCTGGAGACAGAGACGCGGATGCATCTTGAATCTGACACACCCGGAGGCCACAGTTTCCGGCCATGCTGTGCAGCTTGTAGGATCTTAGTTCCCTGGCCAGGGACTGAATCCCAGCCCTCGGCAATGGAAGTGTGAGTTCCAACCAGTGGACTGCCAGGGATTCCCAAATTCACAGGTTTCGATGTCTGATTGGATGTGGGAGGGCAAGGCTGAGTCTGGAAACTGAGGTTCTTGGTTGAGCAGCTCGGTTGGTGGACAGAAACACCATTTTCTGGATGTAAGAGCAGAGCTGAGTGAGCCACTCGGGCAGCATGGAGAACATGGACTTGTTTGGGGGGATACTGCTTTGGGGGGTCCTCTGGTACGTGGACTGGATCTAAGAGATAGGAGGATGTCCAGGCCTCCACTGGAGGCTTGAGCAGCATCAGCAAAGAGGGGATTGAACCCTGGGAGCTGACGATCACCCAGGAAGAGCAGGCAGGAGAAGGGCCATTAGTTCAGGTTCTTAACACACTGACCTGGAGAAGGAAATGGCAGCCCACTCCAGGACTGCCTGGAAAACCCCGCGGACGGAGGAGCCTGGCAGGCTACAGTCCATGGGGTCACAAAGAGTTGGACGTGACTGAGAGACTTCACTTTAACACACTGAAGAACAGCTACTATGTACCTGTTCTCCTGCACAAACCCTTTCTCATCTTTATAGACTCAGTTCCAAGTAAAGAGCCCACAGTAAGTACAGAAAAGAAACAATTCCTGAACGAAGGAGTGAGTGGATGGACGAAAGTATGGAGTGTATGCCCTGAAAGCCCTCATAAGGAGAACCAAGCCAGCCTTCCTGTCCGGGAGAAAGCCTGGATCGTGAGCACCCTGCAAGCTGAGATGCACTATCCAAGCTCCGATCTGTCCTATGACCCCCGATTCCTAAATCGAGATTACTATCCATTCCACAAACGCTGCCGAGCACCCACTACGTTGTGTGTGTAGATACCGGGGGAAGAGTAGTGAATGGATGAGATGTGGTCCTGGCCTCCGTAGAGCTCACAGTCCGGTGGGTGAGACAGACATTGAACAAACAGTGAGAAACCCCCACGACCTCACTGCACGCTGTTACCCCACCGAATGACCCCCATCGGCCCCAGCTCCCCCGCTATCGACGCCTTACTCTCGTACGGCTCCTTGTTGGCAAAGATCGCCCAGAGCACAATGGCAAAGCTGAACACGTCGGACTTCTCGGAGGGCCTGGAGTTGACGTCGTTCAGGTGCTCGGGGGCCATGTAGTGCAGCGTGCCGCCGCTCTTCCCGGCGCTGCCGCCCGCCTTCCTCTGCTCGTTGCGCTCCTCCTTCGTCAGCTTGCTCCACGTCTTGAAGGAAGCGACGCCGAGGTCAGCTATCTGCAGGAGAGCAAACCAACGGGATGCTTCTGTGACGGTAGCAAGCAGATCAGAGCTGTCTTTAAATCGGGGGCTTATCCAGTAGATGAAGGGACTCTAACATTTGCAGCAACGGCTGCTCCGGTTTAAAACAGCTGCCTCTGAACAAACTAGCAGAAAACATCTGTCCTCAGCCGTCTGGAAAATCTCCCCTAAGAAAAGTCTGTGTGAGATTCTGGTGTCTCGATTCTTACGCAATATCTGGGGGTGGGGGGTGGGGGGTGATGGGGAGAAAAGCAGAAGATACTCCTGAGAAGAACAACTAGACATGTTTGTCTAACTCGCCATTTACTCTGCATGTTTTCTGTTGTCTCTGAGGCTAGGGGAAACAGGTACTTTCTTTTCAGCAGGTTGTATAGCAAATGGTACTGCACCTTCTGTTTTCCCAAAAGGTGTCCAGAAGCCCATGGATGTGAATTTCCAAGGATCCCAAAGACACACTGAGGATAAGGACTGCAGGGCCACTGGCGCTGAGGTGGGAGCCTGAACCTGAGAGAAGGTGGGACGCGGAAGAGGGGAAAGACAGACAAAAGGGCAAAGAAAAAAGCGCCAAATTCAGACACAGAACAGAGAGGGAGGCGGCAGGGCGGAACGACAGAGCTATACAGTGGAGACGCCCGAGGCGGCAGCTCCACTTTTGCTTCAGGGAATCCACGCTTTTGGGGATGATTTCTGGCATGTGATTGTCTAAAGTCCTCAAATTCTAACCCAGATCATAAAAGGTAAGTTATTAACGTAAAGAACGTTCTTTTAAAGACACAGGAAAAAAGGAAAACCCTGTCCAGGGCTGGAACAGAGCGCTAGAAGCAGGATCTTCTGGTAAAGGGACGCCTCGGTAAGCAGTTCCTGCGTCCTCCCCGCAATTCCACTTCCCCTTTCAGACCCTTGTGCTCGGCTGGGATTCCTACTGCCAAAGCCGACTTGACATGATGGTCCACCTAGAGGAGAAAAGAAAACCCTCCCTCTTTTTCCTTTGACTACAGTGCACGGAGTTTTCAAAGGGAAACAGATTTTTAAGAAGGAGATGTAAGTAAAGGAATAAATAAAGATAACTACCTCCACCAAGTCTCTCTCGTTTTATCCCTTGGTGGAGCTTTCTGGCACCACCGTCACCAGGGAGGAGTTGGGCTAGCTCTGCTCCTGGCACACATAATGTCCGGAAAAGGGACCTACACTGAGAATCAGCATCACGCTGATCCCCCAGAAGCCCTGACTGTGCTTTACCTTGATGTGGAAGTCACTGTCAACGAGGATGTTTTCTGGCTTGAGGTCCTTGTGTATCACCCCTTCTCCATGTAGGTAGCGCATTCCTTCAATGGTCTCCATAATGATCCTCCCTTTCACGGACAGGGGGATGCTGACCTGAAATGAGTGACAGTCAGTCCGGGAGACAGAAAGGGACTCAAAGGGGCCAACGCACCAGCTTCCTTCCAGAGCAGTGGATCCGGACCTGGGGACAGACAGCAGCTTCCCTTCCAGCAGGCCCCGAAGATGCGTCCTGACCACCTTGCAGGGCGAGGGCCCTCCGCTGTGTTCCCACAGCTCGCTGAGGGCGTGTCTGTCAACACACCCCCACACCAGACACTCACATCCCGACCTGCGCCCCGTTACCTATCTCTGTCACACTTGCTACTGCTTCCTGAGCAAACAGCACAGGCCTTGCTCTTAACAGGCGTATACGCTTGTTTTTTGACCGTCCCACAGGGCAAGCAGGGATCTTAGTTCCCCGAACGGGGATCAAACCCATGAGCCCTGGAAGTGGAAGCAGGGAGTCTCAACCACTGGACCACCGGGAAAGTCCAGGTACCTACACTTTTAAAAAATGCATGAAAATTATTTGGCTTTGGTCCACAGGATGAATCTTGCTGTCGGAAACCTTCCTCATTCAGTGCTGTTATTCTTGAGAAAATCCAAACCGCCAGCCACTCGCACAGGAGTCTGAGGCCCAGGGGCCGGCGGGCCGGGCGGGCGTACCTGGGCCTTGAGCACGCGCATGAGGTCGCCCTGCTCCATGTACTCCATCACCAGCGAGTAGCTGCCCTCCTCCATGATGACGCCCAGCAGCTTGACCACGCGGCGGTGCTGCAGCCGGCGCATCATCCTGCCCTCCTCCAGGAGGGCCTCGTTGTACCTGGGGGCGGGGGGCGGGGTCAGACGGGCAGGGGCGGCCCGCGCCCCTCCCGCCCCTGGGAACGCCCCCCAGCGTCCCGGGGCTGCCCCTCCAGCCGGGGGGCCTCCCTCCCGGGGACCACGGCCGGGCCGGGGCGCAGGATTGGGCCCCATCAACGCAGAGCTGGTGAAGAGCGGCGAGGAAACGCGGCCGGGAAACGAGGACCGCGCTGGACCACAGCCTAAACCCGCGGCCTCTCTCACAGCCACTCCGGCGAGACGGGAGGGAAACACAGCAGCTTCCCGACCGCCTCAGAGAGAGGGTCCTGGACGCTGCGACGCATGGCCCAGGACGTGGTCCCCATGCTCGGGGCTGGTCCCCACCGCCTGCTCCTCCCCTGCTCTTCCCAGCGCCCCCGCATCGCCCTGGGCCGCCTCCTCTCTGCTTCCTCCTCTGCCGTTGTCTTCTGTTATTTACTGGCTTGGAGCTCTCCCCTAGCCGGTGTCTGAATCCTCGTGAGTCAGGGATGTCAATGACCGCCCTGCAGGGCCATCCGATATGAAGCCTCAGGGCTGACCCTTGCTCCCAGGTCTGCCTCATAAAGGCTGGGCCACCCGATTCCACCGCCCTGGCACAGCACGTGGCCTGCCCAACTCTGCCCTGACTCACTCGGTGCGCTTGGGGCCCGTGTACACCTTCTTCAGGATCACCAGCCCGTGGGATCTGTGTAAACACAGACACACCTTCCCGAAGCCCCCACTGTCCAGGTCAGCCTGCTCCAGGAAGTCCGTGGGGCTCATCTTAATGTCGTCCAAGGCCATGGCCGCTTTCCTTCTGAAGCGTCAGAATGCCCCGAAAACAGAACCCTGTGAAGAAAGAGGACGCGCCAGTACAGGCAAGTCGTTACTCAAACAGCGTATAGACGCTCCGCCTCGCGCTTGGGGTGCCTTTACTTTTTGAAGATAGATTTATAGTCTCTAAAAGCTGAATGTTTTTCCTATTTCCAGGAATCACAGAAGATCACAATCTTTCTTCCTTAGACTTTCATTTCTACAAACATGGAAGATTAGGAAAATCTAAAAATTCCTCCTATAAAGGGCCCGTATATATCGGGTAACGTAATGCAACCATCCAATCAAATGCACAGGTAGGCTCAGCAGAAAGGAAAAGGGCTCTAGGGACTGAAGGCAAGCAGGCCGTGGGCAGGGCCATGGACCGCTGCTGTGGACTGAGTGTATGTGTCTCCCCAGATTCCTATGCTGAAGCCCAAATTCCAGTGTGATGGTATTAGGAGGACGTGGGGCCGGGCAGTGATTAGGCTATGAAGGCAGCCTCATGAATGAGATATGAGTCCTTATAACAGACACGAGAGAGGCAGTCTCTGCCTCTCCACCCAGTGAGAGCACAAGAGGATGGCCAGCATCTGCAAACCAGCAAGCGGGCCGGCACCAGACACCGGACTTGCTGGACTTCCAGCCTCCAGAAGAGTGAGGAACCACTGTCTGGTGTTTGAGCCACCCCGCCTGGTAATTTGTTACAGGAGCCACACTGGCCCAGACAGCGGCCTGGTGGGGCACCGCCAACCTCAGCATCCAAAGGTCAGGGTTTAAAACTCAGCCAGAGGCTGGAGCTGAGGTCAGGACATGCAAGAAACGAGGGCTGGAACAAAGACTCCCCCCGTAACACCGCGCTTCTCAGTGTGCCCCCTACCCCACAGCGAAAGGGTGGACAACAGAAAAAGCAACTCGCCAGCAAAAGAACTCATCTTAGACTGGGATTGGGGAAGGAGAAAAAATTCTGTGTCAGTTCATAACCTCGGGCCTGTCTTCTAATAGATTTGGGCTTTAAATTTATACTCATCTCTCGTGGTCAAGATCCCCCAAATTAAGAACTTTTATATAGAAAATGGTCACAGGCTGATGACATCTCTGGGTTATAAGGCTAAAGAAAACAAAACACCTCCAAGCCAGACAAGAGTCCCACAAATAAAGCCTAACTCAACATGAGCTCCCTTTACAAAATTATAAAACAACAACAAAAGCAAACGAAAAAAGTTCACAATGAGTCAAGTCCCACAGATATTATGAAAAGCTGTATTAGGCACCAAAGAAGTTCAGGTAATTAAACTGCTGAATAGCTTGAGAAATAAACAGGCTTAAAAGTAATTATGAACAACAAAAATAAATTTGAAGGCTATGAAAAGAACAGTGCGTGACCTAAAAAGGACAGGAAGATGTGGAAAGGTGAGGAACTGGCCATGAAGTGTACGATATATACACAAACACAACTGTTTGCTTCCTCCTTCTCCCTTTCTTTGATTCATTTTCCCCAGACTGAAACGAAGAATGAGAACCCTTGGGGTCCACCATGTGACAGCCGTGCACACCCACCAGAGTGTCCAGAGTGAACACGGTCACCACCGTGTGCGGTGAGCAGGGATCTCACACATCTGTGGTGGGCACACAGAACGGTCCCATCACTTGGAGAAAAGCCCCGGCAGTTTCTTATACAGCGTGTGCCTACACCATGACCAAGCAAGCTGTTGTAAAGCCGGGGACCACCTGCCTTCTTGGCTCCCGTGTAACTTAACTGATCGTGTGTGTGTGGGTTTCTCTGGGCTCTGTTCTGTTCCCCTGACCTACACGTATGTGTTTATGCTGGAACCACACTGTTTGGATTACTATAGCTTTGTAAGATGGTTTGAAACTGGGAAGTGTGGTATCTCCAGCTTTGTTCTCTCTCAAGATTGCTTTGATGACTTCAGGTCTTTGTGGTTCCATACAAATTTTAGGATTATATGTTCAATTTCTGTGAAAACTATCATTGGAATTTTTACAGGAACTGCACTCAATCTGTAGCATGGAGTGTATAACAATATTAATTCTCCCAATCCATGAGAATGGACTATTTTTGTGTCTCCAATTTCTTTCCTAAATATGTGATAGTTTTCAATTACATGTCTTTTACTTCTCTGGTTAGATTTATTCTGAGGTATTTTATTCTTTTTGATGCAATTATAAATGGAATTGTTTTCTTAATTTCTCTGATAGCACATTAGTATATAGAAATGCAAAATACTTTTGTATACTGATTTCCCTGGTGGCTTATATGGTAAAAAAACCTGTCTGCAATGTGGGAAACCCAGGTTCAGTCGCTGGGTTGGAAAGATGCCCTGGAGAAGAGAATGGCTACCCACTCCAGTATTCTTGCCTGGAGAATCCCATGGACAGAGGATCCTGGTGGGCTACAGCCGATGGGGTTGCAAAGAGACAGGTAAGACTAAGCGACTAACATTTACTTACTAATTTTGTATCCTACAACATTGCTGAAATTGTTCCTTAGTTCTAACAGTTTTCTGATGGAGTGTTTTCATTTTCTATGTATCTCACATGATCTACAGTGACAGCTTTATTTCTTCCTTTCCCATTCACACATGCCTTTTCTTGCCTCATGGATCTGGCTAGAACTTCTAATACTATGTTGAATAGAGAGGCAGGAGTGGGCACCCTGGTCTTGTTCCTGATTTGTTGTTTTGTTTGGCAGCACCACACACGTGGTTTGTGGGATCTTAGTTCCTGGACCAGGGATTCTACTCAGGCCCTCAACAGTGGGCGCACAGAGTCCTAACCACTGGGCCACCAAGGAATTCCCCTTTTATTCCTGATCTTAAGAAGCTTTCAGTTTTTCATTGTTAGTATGTTGTTAGCTGTGGGTGTAAAATCTAACTTTGCACTTTGAAATTTTTAATAAAATGTTGGGATGGGAAGCTTTTAAGTGGCTGAAGGGGTTTCTGGAAATGCCTAAGCTGAGAGCAGTCCTGTCAGTGGCCTGCCGTAGTCTGGCCCAGGTAACCAACCTTCTATATCCTGCACAAAGTCTTCGGTGGGCCCTGCTACTCCAACAAAGCTCACATATCAGCACGGCAGATGACACTGAGCCATTTTCCCGTAACATGAGACATTTCCAAGTAAGAGGAAGTGCCCTCTGGAAGGCAGCACATCTTTGGGGCAGAGACACGGGGTGTGGGGAGGCTGCCCAGTAAAGGGCATGACCACGGTGAGGGGGGGGAGGCGGGGCCCGGAGGTGAGCTACTAGAAGCTGTCACAGCGGTGCAGAGTGCACAGGCTTTTCCCCCATATGAACTCCAGCTCGAATTGATCAGTCCTTGGGTAACTTACACCAGCCCCCATTTCCTCATTTGCAAAAAGGAACAATGACTGCCTCACCGACTGGGAGAAGTGTATGAGGAGAACATGGGAACGCACACTGGTGCCCGCTTTGTGGTTCTGGCTATGTCTGGCCCACCCGTCTACCCCTACCCGTCATGTTCACGCTGTCCCCAGGCTGTGAGAATGGGGATGTGCCGCTGGGATCCACTCTTCTCAGCAGCTCTCTATGGACCAGTCCTTGTGAAGTGGGGTGGGGGTGACCACTCTCCCCTACAAGCTTCTGAGGGCACATTCTTCTCCTGGCTAACGTTGCTCCTCCTTGAGGTCTCAGAGCTGTCGCCTCCTCAGGGAAGCCCTCCTTATGTCTTCCTGTTAGACATTTTCACAGCACCCAGTACTCGGAAGCAGTTATACAGCTATGATTTGGGAGTTATTTCAATTAAGCTCACAGAAGGCAGAACTGTCTCATGCGCTATCTAGAGTGCCCAGCACATAACCTGGCATAAGGCAGGTGGCCATTGAATGCATATTAAAAAATAAAAGAACTATTTAATCATCCAAAAACAAAGTTACGTGAATTATAGCACATTCATAAAATGCAGTATTATATATATATATAGTATTATATAGTCAATACATTAACAGGTGGATGGCTAGGTACACATATAGCTATATGTGCAGGAAAAACAGACACAGTGAAAGACACCTAAATGTTAGCAAGGATATCTGGGTAGTCAGGTGACTTTTATTTCTTCTTTACACATTTATTACATTTTGCAATTTCTACACAAGTTACCTTTATAATAAAATTTCTTTTTTAAAAGGGAGTTAAGTTCCTCACTCCGTAATTCTTTATCCTAAGGAATCAAATCAGAGACACTGATACAGATTATGCACAAGGATATTCCCAGTAACATGAGAGAGAGCAGCAAAAGCACACAATGCAGCTGGCACGCGTAGCATGGGAGAGCGAGTTAAGGCTCAGTCACGTTATGAACGCCACCTACAGTTTTCAAAAGTGATGTTATATGTGAATGTTTAGTGGGCTTCCCCAGTAGTTCAGCTGGTAAAGAATCTGCCTGCAATGCGGAGACCCTGGTTCGATTCCTGGGTCAGGAAGTTCCCCTGGAGAAGGGATAGGCTACCCACTCCAGTATTCTTAGGCTTTCCTGGTGACTTAGCTGGTAAAAAATCTGCCTGCAATGTGGGAGACGTAGGTTCAACCCCTGGGTCGGGAAGACCCCCTGGAGGAGGGCATGGCAACCCACTCCAGTATTCTTGCCTGGACAATCCCATGGAGGAGCCTGGTGGGCTACAGTCCATGGGGTCGCGAAGAGTCGGACACGCCTGGGTGACTAAGCACAGCGTGCATGTTTAGTAACATTAAAAACGGCCCCCGGACAGTACAGAACAGGAAGGAGTTATGGCCATGCCCTGAACTATGACCTAACTATAGGGTATTAAGATTCAGCTAGATGAGGACTTCTGCCTGCTCTCTGTCCTGCCAGCTCTCCTCTCTTCAGAGCTGCCAAGACCAGCTAGGACCTGCCTTGCCGCCTGCAGGAACGATGCAGCTCCAGGGAGAGGGGCCTCCAGGCGGGCCTGCAGCGCTCTGTGAGGCTGGCTCCTGGCCCCAGCTGGCTCTCCTCGTCTGTGGTTTGCTGGTTTAGCCTGGTCTCACTTCAGCTCACGCATCTTTTGCATGGTTTCCAATGACTTCTTTTGTTTTTATTGCTCCCCGCCTCCCCCGGCCATTCCCCCATGAATGATTCAACTCTATAAGTACTGAATATCTTAGGAGGCACTGGTGAGTGGCTTAGATACCCAAGAGTCACAGAAACTCTGAAAGTAAGCAAGGAGAAAGTCACACTGTAAAGTCATGTTACAGAGTAATTAATGAACACACACTAACCTGTCATATCATCTTATGACCAAGCACTTTCAACAGAGAATATAACGGTCTATTTTAATGGATTTTCAAAATGTTTTTTGCATAAGTGTACTTAATTCAGGGATTTAAGGAAGCACCTAACCTGCCTCTTGAGAAATCTGTATGCAGGCCAGGAAGCAACAGTTAGAACAGGACATGGAACAACAGACTGGTTCCAAATAGGAAAAGGAGTACGTCAAGGCTGTATACTGTCACCCTGCTTATTTAACTTACATGCAGAGTACACCATGAGAAAGGCTGGGCTGGAAGAAACACAAGCTGGAATCAAGACTGCTGGGAGAAATATCAATAACCTCAGATATGCAGATGACACAGAAAGTGAAGAGGAGCTAAAAAGCCTCTTGATGAAAGTGAAAGAGGAGAGCGAAAAAGTTGGCTTAAAGCTCAACATTCAGAAAACGAAGATCATGGCATCTGGTCCCATCACTTCATGGGAAATAGATGGGGAAACAGTGGAAACAGTGTCAGACTTTATTTTTGGGGGCTCCAAAATCACTGCAGATGGTGACTGCAGCCATGAAATTAGAAGACGCTTACTCCTTGGAAGGAAAGTTATGACCAACCTAGATAGTATTTTCAAAAGCAGAGACATTACTTTGCCGACTAAGGTCCGTCTTGTCAAGGCTATGGTTTTTCCTGTGGTCACGTATGGATGTGAGAGTTGGACTGTGAAGAAGGCTGAGCGCCAGAGAATTGATGCTTTTGAACTGTGGTGTTGGAGAAGACTCTTGAGAGTCCCTTGGACTGCAAGGAGATCCAACCAGTCCATTCTGAAGGAGATCAGCTCTGGGATTTCTTTGGAAGGAATGATGCTAAAGCTGAAACTCCAGTACTTTGGGCCACCTCATGAGAAGAGTTGACTCACTGGAAGACTCATGCTGGGAGGGATTGGGGGCAGGAGGAGAAGGGGACGACCGAGAATGAGATGGCTGGATGGCATCACGGACTCGATGGACGTGAGTCTGAGTGACCTCCGGGAGATGGTGATGGACAGGGAGGCCTGGCGTGCTGCGATTCATGGGGTCGCCAAGAGTCGGACACGACTGAGCGACTGAACTGAACTGAACTAAACTGAAGGAAGCAAATCTCCACTGAAATTAATTGGAAATTCCAAGAAACTTCACAAGCTATCTGCAAGTCTATATAAAAAATATTCATATCTACATTCAATTTTGTCAACTATACTTCAGTAAAACTCGGGAAGAATACAAATAACAATATATAACATCAAAAAGCCAGGGAAAATTAATCTACAATATTAACAGTCAGGGTAGTAGTTACTACAAGGTGAAAGCAGGAGGCAGGGAAGGAAAGGAAGTATCGGGGAGTGATGGCAATACTTGTTTCTTCTTAATGTTCACTTCAGGACAATTAAGAGAGTCAAACAGTTATGATGTGTATTCTTTTCTGTGTATTGCAATAAATAATTTTTTTAAAAGTCAAAAAAATTTCATATTTACCTTTAAGTAGTTGAGGGCAATTTTTTTCAATGTTTCAGTGAAGACCATACGTGATGAGTCTGACAGAAAATGCTGGCTACCCAACTATCATGACCCCCTTTTCCTCTGCAGATGGAACTCTGTTTTTACTCAGGCATCCAATGGGAATTTCTCAAGGTTCTTTGATTTTAACTGCTTGATGCTTTGCCTCAGATAAACAAGAGCTCTGAGCAAGAGTTCAACCCAGTGTTATCTTGCACATGATGACCCTCTGAAGTACCAACTTATTAATACATCGGCTCCAAGTTACAAATTAAGAAACTATAATTTGGAGTTTAATGATTCACCTAGAGTAACAGATCCCAGAATTGAGTCTTAATGTCTTCACTCAAATTTCCACTATCAGTTCACTAACACACGCTACTTCTCCAGAGAGCAATTTGTGTTCCTTAAAATCAGATTCAAAGACCTAATCTTACAATTCTGCTCACCTATACTAAATAAGTATGCTACATTCAGAAACATAGGGAAAGTACAGACTAAATTTTAAAAACATATGAAAACATGTGGTTCAAAATCAATATTCTACCAGGTTAACACGATCATTTTTGCCGAAGTATAACATCCAATCATAGCATGGGAAGCTGTGCTTTTTCAAATTCCCAGCTCATACTGGTGGTATTACCATGTTGTTGATTAATAAGCATCCAAGAGAAATTTTCAATTTTGGAAACTGTTATTTAGGGATTTCTCTTTATTCTCGTGAATATTCACAATCCTGAAAGTGCAATAAATCTGTGGTGCTCAATACAGCTCGGTGAAACATGAAAATTACAGTTAATCATTATAGTTGTTTTACCAGTAATAATAATTACAATGATGAGATACCTCAAATGTTTTAAACAAGCTTTCTCTTTACCTTTTGTGTTTAGAAGGGGACAGTTTCCCAAATTTATAATTGACTACAATTTCCTCCCCACTCTTGCACCTACGTACCTGATGGTTACAAAATGCGGGTCAAGTAAGAAGTCACTCCTGCCTTGATTTCTTCATGTGTGAATGGAGGGAGAAGTGATAGCGGTTCTACTGCAAAGTCGCTTGAGTGTAACGGGCCTCGGGCTTTGTCCAGGACACACAAGAGCTCCGAGCAAGGAAGGGCCGAAGGAACAGCGAGAGACACAGTAATGAACAGCCAACCCCGCCTCTGGGGAGGCTGTCCAGTGTGAGGAAAGCAGGGGCGCCGACCCGCTTCAAAACTCTCAAGAGGCTACGAGAGCGCGTGCGCGCTCAGCCACCTCGTAAAGGCCCGCGCCGCCGCGCCCGGCGACCCTTCTTTCCCAGCTCTCGTCGAAGACGGCGCGAGCAGCGGCGGCCCCGGCGCCCCCGTCAGAGGCCCTGCCGCAGGGCGCCCGCGCGACCCGGGGCGGCGAGAGCGCGCAACGACATCGCAGCGAAGACCCGCCACCTCCCCCGACACCGCAGCGCAACCCCCGTGGCGGGCCGTCTCCGCCTCACGCAGCTGTCGCGCCGGAGCCAAATCCCCGCCCGGTCCCGCCAGACCCGAACTCCCGGCGGGACGGGACGCCGCAGGGACCGCCGACGGCTGGCAGTTGCGCGCCCGACTTCCGGGAACTCGCGGGCCACGCCCACCACCCAAAGGCCCACCGCCTGACTTCCGGGAACTCGCGGGCCACGCCCACCACCCTACTGGCGCACTGCCCGCCCTCCAGGAACGCCGCGGGCCACGCCCACCCCGCGACCTCCGGGAGCCGCGTCGCCCGCCCCCCACCCACCGGAAGCAGAAGCCCCGCCCCTGCCGGAAGCCTGCCCCAGAGACTGGTCTGGGCGCGGCGGTCCCGCGCTGACGCACCCGGAGCTTCGCTTTCGCTTTCGCGGGATACTTCCTGAGGCCGCAGGCCGGGTGAGGAAGGAGGCGGCGGGGCAGCCTAGAGTTGCTCCGACGCCCGGCAGTACCTGGCCGGCGCAGGCCGGGGTGGCGCGCCGGGCCCGATTAGGGGTCTCCGGGGCGGAGCCGTCGGCTGGGAGGCGGGCGGGGACCGCCCCGCCCTGCCCTGCCCTCACGCGCCCGGCCCCGCGGGCCAGCCGTCCGTCGCGTGCTGTCCAGTGGTCGGCGCGCTCGGGCTCCTCGCGGAGTGGGCCCGCTGGGGCCCCGCGCTCCGGGGTCGGCGCTCCGGGACACCGATGCGGTGTCCGCGCCGCCCGCGCTGCGACTGAGGGAGCCCGGCCGGCGGAGGGCGTGGACTGCTCGCTCCGCCTCCGCTCCTGCCCCTGCCCCGGAGGAGGGTGGGGAGAGCGCCCGCCCCGCGGCTGGAGAGGCCTCCGGGCCGGTTCTGAAACCCCGGGACGCGCTCAGACTGAGGATCGTGCTCTCAGAGCGGTTTGGGAGGCCGAGAGGACAGAAGAAATGCCGAGTCACAGAAACCACTCACAGAAACCTGCCGGGCGCGGCAGGCAGGGCCAGAGGCGATGGGCTGCTTCTCCGGGGGATTCTGAGCTCTGCAGGTCAGCAGCGCGGGAACCCTAGGCAGCAAGCTCCCAGGCATTTATCTCCTTCACCTGCAAAGTGGGGATAATCTCTTCTGTGGGGCTGCGGAGGAAGCAGCATCGTACGAGGATGGTTGGGAAGTCTGAAGCAAAATGGGAAATGGTTGCTATAGTGTTATGATGAAAAGTTAATTATACATATAGCATGGTTACATACTATAAAAAGATATCTGGAGATAATGAGATGCCACAAACAAAATATTTGCAGAAAGCATAGCTGATAAAATATTGTTATCCAAAATATACTAAAAATGCAAGAGAAGGAAAAATGTAATTGAGAATGGGCAAAAGATCTCAACAGACACCTCACGATACAAATGACAAGTAAGTATATGAAAAGATGCTCAATATTATAGGATATTAGGAAACTCTTAACTGAAAAACCAATGAGATGCCACCACATATTGTCTGCCTAAAATAAATTGACTGCCAACTATTTCTCTAGCATAAACAAGTTTATTAAAAGAATTGCAATATGAGGTCTGCCACCCTGGGAACTTGTATGCAAGTTCCCAACAAAAATGGAGAGGACACCTTTATGGGGGAAAAGGAAGTTGGAGAGATGTTTTAAAAGTCCGTTGCTTTTCATTGGCTGAATCGTTGCGGGGCGGGGGGGCGGATTTCTGCTAGAAAAGATTCTTCAGCCTTTCTGATCTCCTGACTCTTTGAGATTTGTTTTTTGTTTGTTTGTTTTTTACATTTCCCCCTTTTGATCAGAATCTCTCAGAAAGCAGTGCTGATCCAAGTGTGAGATTTTTGTGTGTGTGTCAGTGACTTTGTATCTCAGTGCCAGGGAGGACCTTTCCTTTGTACAATTTCACATCCGAGGGAAAGTGTGGATTGCAAACCTATTGAGGTTACATTTAAGTAACAAGGAGTAGCAGAACTGTGAAACACTTTTTGCCTAAAGTTCATACATTTCCAGGATAATAGACAGTGGCGATCATCTGAAGTGTCATCATCAAAGGTGTGGTGACAAACTCCAACAGGCCTATTCTGAGTATTTTGGGAAAACTGTCTCATCAGAAGTCATCTGCTTCAATTCTGAACAATCTTTACTCTCAGGTCACCAGATGATGTGCAGGTCTAGCAGGGGTGGCGCTCTCTTTAAGTGTGTCATGTGAATGCAAGAGTCAGTTCCTTAGAATCTGCTGTCACAAGAGTTGGTTAGGAGTACTTGATAGGGGCCTTTCCAGAAAGGCTGAAGAGAGTTTTTCTGGAGGTATCTATTCTAGTAGATAAAATCTCCAGGTTGCAAGGTGTGATGCTTTAGGTCTTCGTTTTCTGAGAGACACCAAAAAAACACTGAAAAGACTGCTCTACCAAAACACAGTTCAGTTCATTTGCTCAGTTGTGTCCGACTCTTTGAGATCCCATGAATTGCAGCATGCCAGGCCTCCTAGTCCATCACCATCTCCTGGAGTTTACTCAAACTCATGTCCATCAAGTTGGTGATGCCATCCAGGCATCTCATCCTCTGTCATCCCCTTCTCCTCCTGCCCCCAATTCCTCCCAGCATCAGGGTCTTTTCCAATGAGTCAACTCTTCCCATGAGGTGGCCAAAGTATTGGAGTTTCAGCTTTAGCATCAGTCCTTCCAATGAACACCCAGGACTCATCTCCTTTAGGATGGACTGGTTGGATCTCCTTTCAGTCTCAGGGACTCTCAAGAGTCTTCTCTAACACCACAGTTCAAAAGCATCGATTTTTTGGTGCTCAGCCTTCTTCATAGTCCAACTCTCACTTCCATACATGACCACTGGAAAAACTATAGCCTTGACTAGACGGACCTTTGTTGGCAAAGTAATGACTCTTCTCTGTAATATGCTATCTAGGTTTGTCATAACTTATTTTTAAGTAATTAGGCCTTTACAATATTGGAACATCTCTCCTTTTATCACTTCTGGATAAAAAGAGACGGGAGCTAAGTGCATTGAGTGTCTTTTGACTGTCTCAAAGGAAAATTTATGAATTTAAAAAGAAATAGATCAGTAATTCACTGGCAATCCAGTGGTCAGGACTTAATGCTTTCACTTCTGAGGGCCTGGGTTTGATCCCTTGTCAGGGGAACTAAGATCCTGCAGGCCATGAGTGTAGTCAAAAGACATAATCAAAAGGGATGGATCTAAGATTCAGAAGGACCAATGACAGTGCTCTTAACCAAAGTATGTGGAGGGCCTCTGCACATTTTCCTAATTGAGTCTTAAGAGCACCATCAGTGCATTCAACTTAACTAAAGGATTGAGGGTGGTTAAGTGCAGTGAAAGTGTAAAACTGGCCATACAGTGCACACTTGTTGGAATTACCTCACCAGTAAAATGGGCTCCTTGATCACGTTGACATTTGAGAATTATTTCCCAGATAGGAATAATGTTTTCCAAAAGAACTTTTACCCAAAATGGGGTAGTAGCCTCTCTGCAAGGGAAAGTTTCAGTCCAGTGAGAAAACATGCAGGCCATAACAAAATGCATCCATGAGAAGGAAGAAGTTTTTTTTGCAAGAACTGGAATAGTCCATTAGGCAGTTAAAAATATCACTGAAGATGGTGTGGACACTAGAAAGGCAGGTTAGAAGGCTCAGTTCATTTGTGTCCAACTCATTGTGACCCCATGGACTGCAGCATGCCAGGTTTCCCTGTCCATCACCAACTCCTGGAGCTTGCTCTAACTCATGTCCATTGATTCAGTGATGCTATCCAACCATCTCAACCTCTTTCGTCCCTTTCTCATGCTGTCTTCAATCTTTCCCAGCATTGGGTTCTTTTCCAGTGAGTCAGTTCTTCGCCTCAGGTGGTCAGAGTATTGGAGTTTCATCTTCAGCATCAGTCCTTCCAATGAATATTCAGGACTGATTTCCTTTAGGATTGACTAGCTGGATCTCCTCGCAGTCCAAAGGACTCTGAAGAGTCTTCTCCAACACCATAGTTCAAAAACAATTCTTTGGCGCTCAGCTTTCTTTATAGTCCAACTCTCAGATCCCTGCATGATTATTGGAAAAACCATCACTTTGACTAGATGGATCTTTATTGGCAAAGTAATGTCTCTGCTTTTTAATATGCTGTCTACGTTGGTCCATAGCTTTTCTTCCAAGGAGCAAGCATCTTTTAACTTCATGGCTGCAGTCACATCTGCAGTGATTTTGGAGCCCCCAAAATAAAGTCTGTCACTGTTTCCATTGTTTCCCCATCTATTTGCCATGAAGTGATGGGACCCAATGCCATGATCTTAGTTTTCTGAATGTTGTTTTAAACCAACTTTTTCACTCTCCTCTTTCACGTTCTTCAAGACGCTCTTTAGTTCTTTGCTTTCTGCCATAAGGGTGGTGTCATCTGCATATCTGAGGTTATTGATGTTGCTCCTGGCAATCTTAGGTTAGCACACTGAAGGTACCTAAATCATTTGAAGTTGTAATATCAATGCCATGATCTTAGTTTTCTGAATGTTGTTTTAAACCAACTTTTTCACTCTCCTCTTTCACGTTCTTCAAGACGCTCTTTAGTTCTTTGCTTTCTGCCATAAGGGTGGTGTCATCTGCATATCTGAGGTTATTGATGTTGCTCCTGGCAATCTTAGGTTAGCACACTGAAGGTACCTAAATCATTTGAAGTTGTAATAACCTGTTTTCTAACAGCTTGACTGTTTGCAAGAATGGCAGAAACTAGGAAGGTTTTGGTTTTATTTAGGAGCCTTCCACGGAGAAGGCAATGGCAACCCACTCCAGTGTTCTTTCCTGGAGAATCCCTGGGATGAGGGAGCCTGGTGGGCTGCAGTCTGTGGGGTTGCATAGAGTCGAAGTGAAGTGCACGACCAACTGCACGACTGAAGTGACTTAGCAGCAGCAGCAGGAGCCTTCCATTACTGCAGTTGAAGGTAAGAAATCTGGTCGTCTGCCTTTGTCGTGCCTCATCTAGAGTGTGAGACAGCAGAGTAACTAGATCTGGAGTGGATACAGTTTTCTAGTCTGTTGTGGTCCTTTTTAATAGAAGGGACAGATTCCAGTTCTGCCCATTGATAAACACAGAGTTAAAAGCTACCTCAATGGAATCAACATCTGCAGAAAGATTAGAATTTTCTTTAAAAATAATCTGGAATGGATTCTAATAGTCATGAACTGGTTCATCAGATTTTTGTGCGAAAGTGTGAATTTTGTTCTAATCAACAGGCTTTGGAAAAGCACCAGGAATTGGCTGGTTAGGTGGCTTAGTGACGGCCAAAGCTGGATCATATGAGTTAGTGGCCAGGCACTGTGCTGTTCTCACTTGCCTCAATTGTGTCCACCTCTTTGCAACTCTATGGACAGTAGCCCACCAGGCTCCTTTGTCAATGGGGATTCTCCAGGCAAGAATATTGGAGTGGGTTGCCATGTCCTCCTCAGGGACTGGCCAAGTGTTGCAGTAGTAATCCTAGGTACCCTTTAGGATTTTGCCAGTTAGTGGTAAACCCAGTGCTTGGCCTGGCTTCACTGACAAGCATGCGAACTACTTGGTATAAGCCAAAGAAACCAGGTTAATAAAAGTTTGAGTGTCTGTACAAAATTCTTCAGCAAATATGTGAGGGTCTTAAGTTACTTTAGGAAAATCCTTGATTATGGCTTACAGTTCAGCTTTAGTCCATGGATTATAGGAAATTAAGAGTTTAGTCTCTGGATCCACAGAGGCTTAATTTTAAAGGGACAGGTTGTGATAAGTTCAGAAGAAAAGGGAAAGTTTGGTGAGAGAATTAGTATGGGGAAACTGAGAGTATGGAGAAGATGAAGGTAGCATAGAAGGGGAGGAGGAAGATGGTATTGGTGGTAGGCCCTGGGCAGGAGGAGCAGAAGGAGAGAGACAAGATGGTGCCAGGGGTTGAGTCTGATACCAAGAAGCCAAGGAAGAAGAACTTGAGGTGTCGGGAACTATTTTCTCTTTCTTTTAATTGCCTGCCTCAGTTAAAACCTTATTTTGCAGAGAGGCAATTTTAGGCTCCTGATAATGTTTGGAAGTCTTAAAATTCCAATCAAAATAGGCATTCTGTTACGGAAATTTTTGAACTACTGTTGTGGATTTAAGTAAATTAAGTTTGGGGACTTCAGAAATTCCCCATAATGGCCATTGGTATTCTAAAATGCCTTTGGTTGGATCATTCCATTTAGTTATAAATGCACATGAGGACAGATCAAGTAATGTTAACCTAAAGATAGAAGAAAAAGAGAAGTAATAAAAATTAGGGGTAAACCTAATGATATGGCAATAAAAAATCAGAGAAAATCAATGAAATCAAAAGTTGTCCTTTGAAAAGATCATCAATCAGAAAACCACCAACCGAGGGGGAAAAAAGAGAAATCACAAATTAATTTCAGAATTCAGCAAGAGGTCATCACAACTGATTTTGCGTGTGTGAAAAGTATAGTAGATCAGTTCAGTCGCTCAGTCGCATCCAGCTCTTTGCGACTCCATGGACTGCAACACACCAGGCTTCCCTGTCCATCACCAACTCCTGAAGCTTGCTCAAACTCACGTCCATCGGAAAGTGCACTAAACAAAGACTAAAAACCCCTATGCCTGCAAACTTAATCACTCAGATGACATGGACCAATTTCTTGAAAGACAAACTATTGAAACAAAAATTTAAATAATCTGAGTAGGCATATATTAATTCTCTGTAATCTCCAGAAAACAGAAGCAAAGAGATTACTTCTTATCATTTTATGATTTCAGCATTACCCTAACACGAAAATCAGCTGAAAACATTACAACAAAAAGAAAACTATATCTTTTAAACATAAATATAAAATAACTCAAAAAATATTTGCAAATCTCAATCCAACAGTTCAGTTCAGTTCAGTTCAGTTCAGTCGCTCAGTCGTGTCCGACTCTTTGCGACCCCATGAATCGCAGCACGCCAGGCCTCCCTGTTCATCACCATCTCTCGGAGTTCACTCAGACTCACATCCATCGAGTCAGTGTCATGAAGAGAAGCATGATGATTTTTCCAAATCAATAAAATCAGAAATAAAAAAGGAAAAGTTACCATAAAATACCACAGAAATACAGAGATTACTATGAACAATTATATGCCCCCCAAAATGCACAACCTAAAAAAATGGATAAATTCTGAGAAACAGACAATCTCACAAGACTGAATCAGGAAGAAATAGAAAATATGTACAGATCAATTACCAGTAATGACTATGAATCAGTAATAAAAATCAACATCCTGTCTCTTATACACATCTAGATGTGTATAAGAGACAGCATCCATACATGACCACAGGAAAAACCATAGCCTTGACTAGACGGACCTTAGTCGGCAAAGTAATGTCTCTGCTTTTGAAAATGCTATCTAGGTTGGACATAACTTTTCTTCCAAGGAGTAAGCGTCTTCTAATTTCATGGCTGCAGTCACCATCAGCAGTGATTTTGGAGCCCAAAAAAATAAAGTCTGGCACTGTTTCCACTGTTTCCCCATCTATTTCCCATGAAGTGATGGGACCAGATGCCATGATCTTCGTTTTCTGAATGTTGAGCTTTAAGCCAACTTTTTCACTCTCCTCTTTCATTTTCATCAAGAGGCCTTTTAGCTCCTCTTCACTTTCTGCCATAAGGGTGGTGTCATCTGCATATCTGAGGTTATTGATATTTCTCCCGGCAATCTTGATTCCAGCTTAAAAAATTATACATCATGATCAATTGGAATTTATTCCAGGCATGCATGGGTTATTCAAATTAGAAAATCTATTAAGTAATTATCGCATCCATAAGCTAAAGAAGAAAAATGATATATCAATTGATGTAGGATAGCATTTGAGAAAATCCAACACCCAATCATGATACAGTCTCAGCAAACTGTGAATTCAGAAGAACTTCCTTAACTTGACATGGACAGAGGAGCCTGGTGGGCTGCAGTCCATAGGGTTGCAAAGAGTTGGACACAACTGAAGCAACTAAATACACACACACACAAAATCTTCAGATAACATCATATTTAATTGTAAGAAACTGGATACTTTCCCCCTAAGAACAAAAGCAGTGCAAGTTTCCTCTCACCACTCCTAGTCAACATTGTACTGCAAGTCTCAGCAAGTGCCGTAGGACAAGAAAAAGAATGAACAGCTGAAACTTAATATCATTTATATCAGTATCAAAGAATGAAATAGGCATAAATCTAAGAAAATGCGGATAAAGTTTGAACATGGAAAATGACAAAATTCTGATGAATGAAATCAAAGATATAAATAAAAGGAAAGATATTCCAAATTCATGGATTGGAAGAATAAATATTCTTAAAATGTCAGTTCTTCTAACTGATCTACAGATTTAATGTAGTACCAACAAAAGCCTAGGAAGTTATTCTGTTGATATTGACTAATTCTATATGAAAACTATGTTATGAAAAAGCAGAAAACCTCAGAATAGCCAACACAATACTGTAGAAGGAGAATTAAGTTGGAGGACAGACATCACCCAACCTCAAAACTCTACAGAGGTACAAAGGTCAGGACAGTATTGTGCTGATGAAAGAAAACACACATAGATCACTGGAACAGGATAGAACACCCAGGAAAAGACCCCCCCATATATAGTCAGCTAATCTTTGACAATGAAGCAAAGGTAATTCCATAGAGAAATGATTAAATGTAGACACAGACATTCCTTTTACAAAAACTAACTAAACAATCACAGTTATACATTTGAAATGCAAAACTATAAAACTTCTAGGGAAAACAGGAAATCTAGGTGACCCTGGGTTTGGCAATGAATTTTTAGATATAATACCAAAAACATTACCTTTGATAGAGAAATTGATAAATTAGGGTTTCTTAAAATGAAAAACTTCTGCTCTGGAAAAAGACTATTAAGAAAATGAAGAGGTTTCACATATTGTGAGAAAATATTTGCAAAGCGTGTATCTGATAGAGGATTTCTATTCAAATATTCTTTAAAAACTCTTAAAACTCAACAGTACAAAATCAAACTACCATATTAAAAATGTGCAAAATATCTGGAAAGCCCACTGAGAAAATATGGACCTGGCAAAAAAATATGAAAAGGTGCTTAGTATCATTTGTCATAGAGGAATTAATTAGAGCAGCAATGAGGTGTTTATTATAGCCATCACTACACACCTTTTAGAATGGCTAAAATTAAAACCATAAAATGTAACAATACCAGTTACTGAAGAGGATGTGGAAAATAAGTAACTGTTTCATCACTGCTGGAAATGTAAAATGGTACAGCTACTGTGGAAAAAGTTTGGCAGTTTCTTAAAAAGCTAAACACGGTCTTAGTATCAATTATACTCCTACTTGTTTACGTAAATGAATTGAAAAGTCAAGTCTACACAAAAACGTGAACAAAGATGTTTATAGCAGCTTTATTCATAATTTCCCCAAACTGGAAGCAACCAAGATGTCCTTTAATAGGTGAAGGATAAACTATGGTACATCCATGCATTGGACTATTCAGCAATAGAAAGAAACGAGCTATCAAGCTACAGAGACACATGGATGAAGCTTAAATGCCTATTACTCAGTAAAAGGCCAGTCTGAAAAGGCCACATACTGTTTGATTCCATTCTATGACATTTCGGAAAAGGCAAACTATACAGGCAATAAAAAGATCAATGGTTAAAAAAAAATAAATCAGTGGTTGCCAGAAGTGTGGGCATGGAAGGGGAGGAATGACAGGTGAAGCACAGGAATTCCAGTCGAGAGAAACTATTCTATATGACACTGTCATGATGAGTACATAAGATCAGACATGTGAAAACCCACAGAACTTGACTACACGGAGAATGAACTTTATGCTCCTGATAATGCTGGAGATTCAAAAAAAAATGTAGACTGTGACAAGAGAGCCTAACTGTATCACAAAAGTACAAAACGACCACACCAAGGAGAGCTGGGGGTGGGGAAGTGCTGATCTTGGTCTCTGTGGAAAGGAGAGGAATCCCTCAGGCTAAAGCAGAAGGAACTGCGCACAGGACAGCACTTCAGGGGATAAAGTCAGTTCCCATGATGCACTGGTTCACACAGGACAGCGCTCCAGGGGATAAAGCCAGTTCCCATGATGCACCGGTTCACACAGGACAGCGCTTCAGGGGATAAAGTCAATTCCCACGATGCACCGGTTCACACAGGACAGCACTCCAGGGGAAAAGTCGGTTCCCACGGTGCACCGGTTCACACAGGACAGCGCTTCAGCTGATAAAGTCAGTTCCCACGGTGAACGGGTTCACACAGGACAGCGCTTCAGGGGATAAAGTCAGTTCCCACGGTGAACGGGTTCACACAGGACAGCGCTTCAGGGGATAAAGTCAGTTCCCATGATGCACCGGTTCACACAGACAGCGCTTCAGGGGATAAAGTCAGTTCCAGTGGTGCACCGGTTCACATAGGGCACCGCTTCAGTGGACAAAGTCAGTTTCCACAGTGCACTGGTTCACACAGGACAGCTCTTCAGTGGATAAAGTCAGCTCCCACGGTGCACTGGTTTACACAGGACAGTGCTTAAGGGGATAAAGTCAGTTCCCATGGTGCACCAGTTCACACAGGACAGCACTTCAGCTGATACAGTCAGTTCCCACGGTGCACTGATTTCACAGTTCTGACACCATTATACATGTTTGCTGGGCCTGAACAATTGAGCAGGTGGACGGTGGGAGCCAGTTTTCTTGTCAGAAAATTGACAGATAAGAAAGGGGGCAGCTAGAATAATCCACATGGAAGGGACAGAGTAGACGATGGTAAGAACTTAATGTAGATGCAGATGGCTGCACCGAGAAATACTTACAGGCATACACATAGGTTGGCTGCACACATACATTTCTTTACTCTGCCAGCTGAGGGAGCCTGAAAGAGCAACCAGCAGCCCTAGTGACCAGAACTTGTTTCCAAAATGGTTCTCAGTGGCCAAAGCTGGGAGACACTGAGCAAGATACCTTAAAAGTTGCATGGGGGCTTCCCTGGTAGCTCAGTTGTAAAG
Organism: Cephalophus harveyi; assembly: GCA_006410635.1. Taxonomy (NCBI): domain Eukaryota; kingdom Metazoa; phylum Chordata; class Mammalia; order Artiodactyla; family Bovidae; genus Cephalophus; species Cephalophus harveyi. The sequence goes on along the minus strand of SJYT01019333.1, from coordinate 669,262 downwards.
AATCCACCTGCCAATGCAGGGACCTGGGTTCTATCCCCAGTTGGGGAAGATTCCACATGCCAAGGAGCAACCCAGCCTGTGCTCCACAACTAGTGAGTCTGTGCTTGGCAGCCTGGGAGCAGCAACTACGGAAGCCCACACTCCCTAAGGTCTGTGTTCCACAACAAGAGGAGCCACCCCAAGGAGAAGCCCATGCACTGCAACAGAGAGTACCCCTGCTCTCTGCAGCCAGAGAAAAGCCCGCATGGCAACGGAAATCCAGCAGCCAAAAATAAGTTAATAAATAAAATTATTTTTTTTAAGTAGCAGTGGATTATCACCTAAAGTAGAAAATAACATCCATGAATGCATACTGATACAAATAAATTCAGTTCAGTTCAGTCACTCAGTCATGTCCGACTCTTTGCGACCCCATGAACCACAGCACGCCAGGCCTCCCTGTCCATCACCAACTCCCTGAGTTCACTCAGACTCATGTCCACTGAGTCAGTGATGCCATCCAGCCATCTCATCCTCTGTCGTCCCCTTCTCCTCCTGCCCCCCATTCCTTCCAGCATCAGAGTCTTTTCCAATGAGTCAACTCGTCGCATGAGGTGGCCAAAGTACTGGAGTTTCAGCTTTAGCATCATTCCTTCCAAAGAAATCCCGGGGCTGATCTCCTTCAGAATGGACTGGTTGGATCTCCTTGCAGTCCAAGGGACTCTCAAGAGTCTTCTCCAACACCACAGTTCAAAAGCATCATTCTTCAGTGCTCAGCTTTCTTCACAGTCCAACTCTCACATCCATACATGACCACTGGAAAAACCATAGGCTTGACTAGACGGACCTTTGTTGGCAAAGTAATGTCTCTGCTTTTCAATATGCTATCTAGGTTGGTCATAACTTTTCTTCCAAGGAGTAAGCGTCTTTTAATTTCATGACTAAATAAATAGGGAAGAAATAAACCTTCTATGCAGAAGAATTCCAAATAAAGTATAAATGTATTTATAATTATAAATTAAAAATTCCAAATGAATTATTTACAAACTTACTGTATTTACATATATTAGCCCCCTAGGCTAGCCAAGAGGGAGCATGACTCCCACTCTTTAAGTGTAGCCTCCACAAGGTGACTTCTTTCCAAAGCACACACCATGGAAAGGTGGCATACAGAATACAATGGCTTCAGCCAGCTGATCAGATCAGGTTCCACACCAGTTCAGTTCAGTTCAGTCGCTCAGTTGTGTCCGACTCTTTGCGACCCCATGAATCGCAGCACGCCAGGCCTCCCTGTTCATCACCATCTCTCGGAGTTCACTCAGACTCACATCCATCGAGTCAGTGATGCCATCCAGCCATCTCATCCTCGGTCGGCCCCTTCTCCTCCTGCCCCCAATCCCTCCCAGCATCAGAGTCTTTTCCAATGAGTCAACTCTTCGCATGAGGTGGCCAAAGTACTGGAGTTTCAGCTTTAGCATCATTCCTTCCAAAGAAATCCCAGGGTTGATCTTTTTTTTAAATACCTAATATGTGCTCAGCCTTGAAGTTCTATATATGCATTAAGGGATATTTACACGTTATGTGATAAGATTGTGTAATAACAATTGCCATAAAGTTAATGCTTTTCAACAATTTTTCTTGATTTATTTCTTTCAAATTTCTAGGGTAATCTATTGCTGTCTTAATTCTGGCATGCTTGGATTTAATAGAAAAGTTTCATGATTTCCTGATTTACTTCTTTTGTTGTATTTTGTGTACTCTTCTGTCATTTATCTTCTCAGATTTTGTCTTTTCAGAGTAAAGTCTTCTCCGTTAGAGGTGTATTTCAGTTTATTCAATTCACTATTAATGGCTCTTGTGAAGTGTTTACCTTATCACTTTTCACTCCTCTTTTTGTCTTCTCTTTCCTTTCCTCCTCTTCCTCCTCAAGTATACCTCCACCTTGGGAGAACTCATAGGCTCTGGCCAGCTGCGGTTTACATCTGTCACTAGTACTGCAGCCTCCAGCAACTTTTTATTAAACCCAGTGATGTAGTGGGCACTTTGGCCAAAGCTGTCCACATGATGGATAGGAGCACGTCTCCAGGGGCCTTTCCCTTGCAATGAGATGAGATTGGCTGATGTTTGGAGATGAAGCCTTTCCCCTCTAGGTCAGTGCCTGCAATCCATTCCAAGTCAGAGGGGAGAGGAAGTTATTACCAGCCAGTGGCTGTTTCGTGGTCACTGGGAATTCTATGACTGGGAGAGCCTCATCCCTCTTTTCTCTCTATAGGACCACAGTTCCTATCAGCTAATACCAGTGACCATGGTATCTGTCTCAGAAGAGATGCTCTGGGCAAAATGAACTGGAGTCAATTAACTAAATCTTGACGTACAGTGAAAAGTGAGGCAGATAATTATATTCTTTGGTTTCCCTAGGTATAAAATATGTAGCACCGTTGCCTTACAGGAAGACATCCAGCCATATAAACTATTGAAACATAACTTTGAACCCAGAAATAAGTGAAGATGGCCCCATAGCAATAAAGAAAAGAAAATGACAAAGCCCATGCACTTTAATCCACATACATGGATGGGAACTCATACATTTTTCAGTTCAGTTCAGTCGCTCAGTCGTGTCCGACTCTTTGCGACCCCATGAATCGCAGCACGCCAGGCCTCCCTGTTCATCACCATCTCTCGGAGTTCACTCAGACTCACGTCCATCGAGTCCGTGATGCCATCCAGCCATCTCATCCTCTGTCGTCCCCTTCTCCTCTTGCCCCCAATCCCTCCCAGCATCAGAGTCTTTTCCAATGAGGCAACTCTTCGCATCAGATGGCCAAAGTACTGGAGTTTCAGCTTTAGCATCATTCCTTCCAAAGAAATCCCAGGGCTGATCNGGTCGTTCCCTTCTCCTCTTGCCCCCAATCCCTCCCAGCATCAGTCTTTTCCAATGAGGCAACTCTTCGCATCAGGTGGCCAAAGTACTGGAGTTTCAGCTTTAGCATCATTCCTTCCAAAGAAATCCCAGGGCTGATCTCCTTCAGAATGGATTGGTTGGATCTCCTTGCAGTCCAAGGGACTCTCAAGAGTCTTCTCCAACACCACAGTTCAAAAGCATCAATTCTTCGGCGCTCAGCCTTCTTCACAGTCCAACTCTCACATCCATACATGACCACGGGAAAAACCATAGCCTTGACTAGACAGACCTTAGTCGGCAAAGTAATGTCTCATACATTTTTAGAGGAAACTAAATAAACTAATAGTTATCAAGCACATACTACACACCAAGAAGTTCATGTCCATTGCCTTACTTAGTGATTATGTCAATATCATGTACCATTTACAAAGCTTTTATCATGTCACAAGCATGTGCAAAATATATTTATTACCTCATCTCAACCTTAAAAATGTCTTGTGATATTTTTTATTTTATAATTTTCTCTAAGTGATGAATAGACTCATTGTGAAAGAGGTTAAGAAATTTGAAAGAAAATGAGGAAATTAAAATTCAGTGAATTTGAGCAAAATGTTCAAGGCTATTCTCTTACCAGTCATGCTGTTCAATGCCAAAACTCATGCTGCTGCTATTTCACCAAAAATTGAGAATGGATTAAGAGCTACTGGCTCCAGGCAGGATGTCCATCGTGCATGCATGCTAAGTCACTTCAATCGTGTCCCACTCTTTGTGACACTATGGACTATAGCCTGCCAGGCTCCTCTGTCCATGGGATTTTCTAGGCAAGAATACTGAAGTGGGTTGCCATGCCCTCCTCCAGGGAATCTTCCTGACCCAGAGATGGAAACTTTGTCTCTTATATCTCCTGCGTTGGCAGATGGGTTCTTAACCACTAGCACCACCTGGGAAGCCCCTAGGATGCCCATATAAAGACACACACACACAAAAGTTGAAAAGTAGAACTAATGGCAAGGGATAAAACAACAGAGGCAGGTAAAACATAGTTTAGAACTTTTCTTTGCGAAACACATAATTACTGAGAGTATTATTCTACTGGGTCATGGCAGGAAATTGATATTTATATTAATGAATATGAGGTATCCAGAAATGGTTAATTTTTTCAATATTTCAATTTTGACAAGAAAAGTAAGAGAATAGTAAACAAAATTTTCATGAAGAAAAGTGTTGCCCTCTAAATTGCACTAGAAATTAAATTCATATGCTGGGGAATTTTCCATATAGAGAATGTTTAAAGAGAACTATAATCCCACAAAATGTATGTTTACAGAAAATCCAGGTATGTCCAGGATGTGTGATTGACTTAACTGAACTTTGAGGAAAGCTTGAACTCTAGGAAATACAGACTGCCTTCAATTCAGCCCAGTTCAGTCACTCAGTCATGTCTGACTCTTTGCAACCCCATGGCCTGGAGCATGCCACAGTTCCCTGTCCATCACCAGCCCCAGAGCTTGCTCAAACTCATGTCCATCGAGTCAGTATTGCCATCCAAACATCTCATCCTCTGTCATCCCCTTCTCCTCCTGCCTTCAGTCTTTCCCAGCATCAGGATCTTTTCCAATGAATCAGTTCTTTGCATCAGGTAGCCAAAGTATCAGAGCTTCAGCATCAGTCCTTCCAATGAATATTCAGGACTGATTTCCCTTAAGATGGACTGGTTGGATCTCCTTCCAGTCCAAGATCAAATTGCTAACAGACTGCATTATTATTTTTTTAATTTATTTTTTACACAACCTATTATTGACAAAGCCACAGTGGAAAGTTTATCTTAATTGATGTGCCACTAATTATAAATATAAAGTAGTAGTTGTGCCAGAGATTACAATAATTTCTGTTCCCACAAAAAGTCAGCCTACACAACAGTAGGCTTCCCTGGCAGCTTAGTTGGTGAGGAATCCGCCTGCAATGCAGAAGACTGCCTGCCAAGTTAGGAGACGTGTGTTTGATCCCTGGGTCAGAGTGATCCCTTGGAGAAGGAAATGGCAACCCATTCCAGGATTCTTGCCTTGGAACTCCCAAGGACACAGGAGCCTGGAGAGCTACAGTCCATGTGGTCGGAAGATTTGGACACGACTTAGTGACCAAACCACCATCACATAACAATAGCCATTGTTGCTCCAACTATTGCTACCATTAATTTCCTCCAAAACAAAATGCCACAGTCACCATTTTGAATACCCTGTTATAATTCTTCCTGAAGATAACAGATAATTAAGTAAATGGTTGTTAAATTCACTGATGAATGGTACATATACCGTGGTAATCCTTATTACCAAGGGTTCTCTTTGACTGAAAAGATGGGCAAATCAAGAGGGCAGATGAGATGATTATAAAAGCCCTGAATTTGTTCTCATTAGCAACTTGGCATTGCTAGTGAAGTGAGGTCGTTGAGGATAGCATCACTGTGATCAAAGCTGCCATAGGATTCTCTGTAAAGAAAAGTACAGTGTGGGTTGAGAACTGACATGATCCCAGGTCTCTGGAAGACCACGACCGGAGATGGAAATATTGTTATAAATGAAACTCAGACATTTCAGCTAACTAGACATTAAACTTACTAAAATTATCCTACAGACAAAAGATAAATATTCCTGATGGCATTGCAATAATTTAGTGTTATGTTCATGAAGTGTCATATGATATTCGTGATGGCTGAGGTTTTAATTACTACATTTCCAGTCAGTCAAGGACAAGCATTCTGTCTGCAAGAGAGGGGTTGCAATATATTCTTGACATTATATTTTCCAAACAGACATTTAAATAAGGTTTTCAAAAATGCACAAAGACACAATTAAGTGTTTTTATATTTCATCCACTTTTTGCAATGCACAGAATAAGTTTGATTCTCTGTTCAACTCTTTAAATCTATATTCAAATAACCTTGCTTAAATTTTTATTAAAATGCTTTATTCAGGATCATAAATAATTTTAAATATCAGTTATAAAAATGACCTTGTTGTGCCTCTGTAAAAGTCGCGAACACTTCTAAGGAATCATTGGAAGTTCATGACAATGAAGATTGAATCAATATTAGGTCAACTTGTTCACACCTCCATTGGAAGTACAAGCTCAATTTTCAGAAAATTGGGTTTTCAATCTCTTGACTGAGAAAAAAAAAGTCCCTCACTTATGACACCAAGCTTTCTCCAGACCTTGGGAAGACTCTTTACCCCTTTAAGGTTTTTGATGGCTAGCAGTTCCCACATTTTCTAGTCTTGGGAGTTTCCACAAAGCTATAAATAATTCCTCTTCAATTAAACACTTTGGATATGTTATCTCCTTCCTGCCAGTATCCTGACTGACACACAATTACTATGTATCAGGCATTGAGGACAGAAAATAAACTCTTCATGTGCCCCTCAACAAGATGCTAATCTCTCAGTGCTATGGTTTGTTCATCTGAAAATGGGGATGGTGATTATCGCATAAGCCTTTATGAAGATAAAAGTCAGATGGCATATTTGAGGGCTTAGAAATAGTCTCTGACTTTCCAATAAATTAAAACTACTATCTTTGCCATTTTAAGCACAATTAATATTTTTAGCAGCACTCTCATTAACTTTAGTATTATTGATGATCAGTGTTATTGTTTGGAGAAAGCAATGGCACCCCACTCCAGTACTCTTGCCTGGAGATGCCCATGGATGGAGGAGCCTGGTGGGCTTCAGTCCATGGGGTCGCCAGGAGTCGGACACGACTGAGCCACTTCACTTTCACTTTTCACTTTCATGCATTGGAGAAGGAAATGGCAACCCACTCCAGTGTTCTTGCCTGGAGAATCCCAGGGACGAGGGGGGGAGCCTGGTGGGCTGCCGTCTATGGGGTCACACAGAGTCGGACACGACTGAAGCGACTTAGCAGCAGCAGCAGTGTTATTGGTAAGAATCCTTGCCCTACATTTTCACCATCATGCCTGAGGAAAATAATCCTTTAGGATAATACTCTTCTCAGACATTTTTAAAATAAGTTCTTATATTTGGTAGAGCTTTCAATATCATCCACTTTGAGGAAATCTTTAGGAAACAAAAAAATCTGAGTACTTTTTTCAAGAAAATGGGCATCAAAACTATGCGTCACTAGGGCAGAATTGAAATGAAACAGGAACAAATAACAAATCTCAAATGGTCCTAGCATAGACTATCTTTATCAGTCTTGTAACTATCATTACTGAATATAGTATGTATACATATATGTGTAGATATATATTTATAAATATATTACATAATGTAATATATTTTTCTCCCATTTCTTTGGTTATCCCCAGAGATAGAAGGGCATTATTAAATTTTAAAAAGAAACTATTGAGGTATAATTTATATATAATAAACTATATAGATATAAATTATATAATGTAATGTTTTGAAATACATATACATTTATAAGTCCATCACTACAATCAAGAAAATGAACATACCCATCACTTTCAAAACTTCCTTCTTCCCTTAATAATCTGTCTCTTTCACTCCTCCCTGGTCCAAATCATCATTCCCAGGCAACTACTGATCTGTTTTTTGCTACTGTAGATTGATTAGAGTTTAATGTAATTTGTATAAATTGAACTATATTGTATGCTCTCTCTCTCTCTTTTTTTGTGTGTGACTTCTTTTACTCTTGCATAATCATTTTGAAAACTGTCAGTCTTGTTGCACCTATCAATAGTTTACTCTTTTCATTCTTGAGTAGCATTCTCTTTTATAGATATTATAAAATTCATTTTTGCTTTCAATTGTTGATAGATATTGGAGTTGCTTCCAGTTTAGGGGTATTTCAAATAAAACTATTTTGAACGTTCTTGTCACAAGACTTTACGTGATCAAATGTTTTCATTACTTTTTTGTAAATATCTAGAAATAGAATGCATGGATCAAAGGATACTGCATGACTTTTTAAAGAAATTGTCTAACTGCTCTCCAAATGGTTGTACCAACTTATATCACCATGATTAGTGCAGGTAAATTCTAATTTCTTCATGTCCTTGCAACATTTTAGCCCTTGTAACACATATATAGTGATATCTTACTGCAGCTAAATTTTCAATGATGTTGAGTGTTTTTTTGTTAGTTTTTTGTACATATATTTGAGAATTTTGGTTTTCTTTATACTTTCTGGATAAAATCTATTTCTTATGTAAATGACTTCCAAATATTTTCTAATATGCATTTACATTTTCATTTTCTTTTTACTAAATTTGAAGAGAGGATTAAGATTTTTTTAATTTACAAATTCTATCTTTTTATTTTAAAAGGTCTTGATTAGGTGTCAAATTTTTAAAAAATTGTGTAAACCAAGGTCCTAAATTTTTGTCTAGACATTGTGCAATTTAAATTCTACATTGATTTCCATGATCTATTTCTAGTTAAAATTTTTATATCTTGTTCCAGGTATGGATTAAAGTTTATTTTGCTTGCATATTGATTGTCAGCTGTAGACTGATTTGTGAAAAGACCATTCCTTCTTTGTGAATTTCCTTTGCACTTTTATTGAAATTCAATTTTCTCTATATTGATCTATTTTGGAACTGTTCACTGATGTATTTTTCTATCATTGTACCAATATCATATTCCTTTGATTTTTAGAGTTGTGAAGAAATTGTAAAAGCAAGTAGTGTTAATCTTTATGTATTCTTCCTTTTTAATGATAAACATACACACACACATTCATGTGGTGTGTGAAGTCAGTTCTCTGGTGAGTTTAGGAAAAGTCATTAATTTGCAGTCCATCCAACTCTTTTCTTTTTTCATGTGTGAGAGATGCTCTTTCTCATCTTCTACTTCTCCAAGCTGTAACTGAAAGCTCCCAAGTTTCATTAGTATTATCTGATATATAAAAAGTATTTATGCAACTTTCTATGTGTTTTTTTTTTTGTATGACATAAACATTTATAAACCTATCACCTAATCTAAGGATCAGTAATCATTAATATCTTCCCCTATAGGGAAGGGATAGGACAGGAATGAATCACAAAAGTGAGTGGAATGGCATCCATCTTTCTCTGAGAGGAGTTAATGATATCAATAGTTGGCAGCTACGAAGGTCTGAACTCAAATATGGTATTGGAATAGCAAATAAATTGGATATAATTATATCAGAGCTGCCAAATGGCCAGTGTTGCTTGAAGCTCTTCATTTTGTCATTTTTGTGCCAAAAGACCTTTAAAGAGGCTGAATCCTGTTTTAACTTCACCACCCCAATCAACAGTCAATGAGCTTGGAAAAGCAGCAAATTTTGAGAGCTACCAAGAATCCTTGTAATTGTTCAGTAACATACTTCCTTGTGAAGAGAATTACTGTCTTTGATAACTATGTTACTCCCTACACTATGTCATTATGTGAAACTATACCCTGGATACAATGTCTGATTGGTAAAGTATACCAGCTTCTTTATTCGTTGTTTTTTTTTTTTTTTTTAGCATAATTTTTGAGTGATACAATTTTATCACCTGTTGAATAAATAATTCCCTAATTTACAATCTTATTGATTAATAAATAATTTCACTCTGATTAGGAAAGCACTACCTACTTTTAAGGGGGAAAAAAAAGACTTTTTTATTGTTTTTCAAAATCTCTAGAAAAGCAACATGGCTCCTCTCAGCTTTCTTGCCATCATATTATTACATTTTATTTTCTCTAATAGGCTACAGAAACCAGTAATATGATAGGAAGTCATTAATACAATATAATCACAGCAGAAGATCAAGCTCATCTCTTTCTCTTTGCATTGTCAAGTGTTTCAATATTTTATTTTATAATGTGATGACCAGAACTGATCATGATAATCTAAGTGTGGATCTGACTAATGCATTGTATAATCAAAGATTTCCATTTAGATTATGATTCGTTTACATTCCGTAGCTTGCCCCATGTCACAATCAGACCCAGCAGAATTACCTCACTGGGATATCATTCCAGAAGGAAATCGGGTAAGGGGGCTAGTGTGTTCATTACATGGTATAGCCCTTTACTTGCCTGGGCCTTAGTTTTCTGGTTCCTGACACAAACTCACATCCTGCAGGGTTGGGATGGAAGGTGGAAATGATCAGGCAGCAGCACACAGGATTTGAAGGGAGTTCTGAGAACTGACTAACCATCCTGTCTAGAAGGGCAGGGGTCCCTCAGCTCCAGCTAATTGCTGACATGCGGGAATGCAGACCCACCTTCCCCAGGGAAAAAGGAAAATCAACATCTCAACAATGCTGAGAGTACATTTTTTCATAGGAAATCTCTCATTTCTTAAATGTGGAAACTCTTTCAAAACCTTGTAACACAAGGGCTACAGAACAAACAAAACTGACTGCAGACAAAATACCTCCCTTCAATGGCTTTTTTTGTGCTGACCTTTTTAGGAGGTCTCTTGGGATCCTTCCAGCTCTATTATTTTGTGTTTAAAGTTTGTGGGTCAGTATGGTTTGAGAGGAATCAACAAAATTAATTGTTTAGTCTGAGACCATTTATGGAAGCAGCAGCAGCCTTAATTAAGTGTCAAATTTATGTTCAGGATCCTTGAAAAGTTAAAAGGCATAGGCTTTCCTTTCAGGTACATACAAGTTATTCATTGGTTTGACAAATATTTACTGAGTAATGAAGGTCAATAAGAGTGAAATAATTCCATTTACCTTCCATTCTTCTCCAAACTTATCTATATTTTTGCAAATCCTTGGTACTCTCAGATCTCCACAGATGAATCCTACTTTTTTAATATTCTTACATTGATATTTTCTGCCTCCTCCAGACCTTTCCTCACTAATTACTCCCTTCGCCTTTTGGTTAAGTACTTCAGTCTCTATTTGCTACTTTTTCTCAAAGAAAACTATGTTCAATATTTATCATACATGAAATAATACCACGTCTTTCACCACCTTGCCTCCCCTCACTCATATATATCCCCAATAAACTTCTCAGAAGAGTATCACAGGATGGTTCCACTTAGAGTCCCAGCCCAGTCTGTGGCAAACACAGCTTACTATTTCTTGCTGACCTTCTTTAAGGTGTTAAGGGGACAAAGGAGGGGCAGGTACTTTGCTGCCCAGTTACAGGAATGAATAGTAAACTCATTTAACATGCTGCCCTCCAAGAATGCAGGTAGACCAGAAGGCAGAGTGGAGTCTCACTGCCAGGATTGGAATTTGACATTGGTACTCTCTAGCTGTGTGATCTTGGGCAAGTTATTTCATCTCTCATGTCTCGGTTTCCTCATCTTTGAAATAATGAAACTATTAATAAAATTAATAGGGTCACTCTGAGAATTCAATGTGTTAATGAAATCTTTGGACCATACATGACTTATAGTCAACTCTCTATATATAAATGTTCAGAAATAAGAATAGAATTTCTTCTTCTCAAGTGAGAAAGAGAAATTACGCTAACAGGTTTAGAGGAGTTTAGGAATCTGCCAGTGTTCATGCAGTTAATGAGCGGCTGAGCTGAGAATTAAATCCAAGCATTTTGACTGCAAAACCTAGACCTTCAACCAGCCTGCTCTTCTGTTTCCTAGCCTTGCTATGCTTCCCGAAAACAAAGGAAAAACATCATTGCAGTATAAAAGATCACATCAGTGACATTCTATACATCTTAAATTAGTAATAATGGACACTGTATTATTAATTTCCATTCTCTGCTGCTGCTGCTGCTGCTAAGTCGCTTCAGTCGTGTCCGACTCTGTGCGACCCCACAGACGGCAGCCCATTGGACTCTGCCATCCCTGGGATTCTCCAGGCAAGAACACTGGAGTGGGTTGCCATTTCCTTCTCCAATGTATGAAAGTGAAAAGTGACAGTGAAGTCGCTCAGTCGTGTCTGACTCAGCGACCCCATGGACTGCAGCCCACCAGGCTCCTCCGTCCATGGGAGTTTCTAGGCAAGAGTACTGGAGTGGGATGCCATTCCATTCTCTATCCTTTGCTAAATAGAAACTTTTCACGAATTCCCTCCCCAGCAGTTTCAGTAAGATGCTTGAAAATTTGTTTTGCTTTGTTGCAGATAATATGCTTACTAAGAGGCATTGTTTTCTTTATGGGGCCAGAGCTCCTTCTAAATGTTCAATGCCTTTCTGGTTTTATGACTCAGAGTCGTTGATTACTGACTCTTAACTCTTCTCTCCCACTTTCCAGGTCCTGCCTCCTGCCTTCCAGCTTCCACTGCTTTTATTCCCAGAGAGGCTAACTCGGATTCTTGAGACAGAAAATATTTGGAGTAACCTGTAGTCAATTTGTTTATAACCCCCACCCACACTTCCAAATGGCCTTTGTTACAGTCTTAAAAATTTTGTACAATAACATGATTTCCTTCAGAAACTCTCAATAGTCCCAATGTGGGCAGAGACGGTTGAACTGACCCAAGATTTTGCTTTGCAGAAGGAAAGGAAACCCTTGAACAGCTGGCAATATATGGGTTAAAATTTCTCCTCAGTTGGTTGTGGGTTTAGCAAGAAGTAAAAAACAAAGCCCAGGGGAATGGGGGAAATGGGGGTGGGGGAAAGATTTTGGGGTGGGTTGGGTTCATTCAGATGAAGCACTGTTAAAGTGAGAGTTAAGTGATAAAAGAGGAAGCTGGTGGGTTGTGACCAGCACTTGGAGTTTTGGGCTGTGAGAACTCAGGGGCAGAGCCATTCAGTGGGTAATCTTCCAGGTGTAGTTCTGGGAGTACATTTCTAAAGTGGTTCCTGCCATCATTCTTTTCACACTGTTAAGGCAAGTCTAGCCCAAGACACAGGATCAGCATCCTTTCACTAATTAGTTCCAGCAGTTCTTTCCGGTTTTGCCTTTTCCCCTCTTCTTTCACCTGGAATTTTTAGTTTTGTCTACCCATCACTTTCAGGAGAGGAAGAGTCTCTCTTACTTTACCATATTTTTTTTTTTTTTGAAACCATAAGTATTGCTAATCTTTTTGATCAACTTCTTCCCAAAATTCTGACTCTCACTGATATGTTGCTACTACCAACAAGGCATGACCCACACTCACTCATCTATAAGGAGTGATTAGGCAGACACATATTTCAGGTGATGGGCCCTGGAGTTCATGACATAAAAAGGGCTAGGAGGTCAAAGGTCTCCATTGGATCTACCACTTGGGTGTTTCAATCATTTACTCTAATAAAAGATATGATATCGAAAAGGACTGGAACCAGTTTCCAAAGTCTTCCCAAAATACGGATGAATATCTGAGTTTCACAGAAGACATTGGAGTCACTTAGCTGGAGTCTCAAAAGAGGAATTGTGTTACATAGTAATAAAAGAGTATAGTCCAGACATGACCCTGGGGCCTTGTGGCGCTTGAGATGCAGGAGTAAATAAACAGTCTCTGCTTGGGATTTGATCTCTCCAGAGTGACATTTCCCAAACTTTGAACAAATGAAACAGAGCCTCTAGGAACTTTTGGAGATTAAGGTATTGGGACGATCTCATCACAATTAAGAAGTAAAAGGAAGCAGTGTTCTGTGGTGATTCTGAGAACACAGAATGGTTTCCTTACAAAGCGAGTTGATTTCAAGAGAGTAAAATGGACAAAAGGTGAAAGGAAGAACCACAGATAGTGGAAAGGTTGAAAGATACACAAAGAGAGGTGGCAATGCCAATAATATGAACAGAGAGGAGCTCTATCTTAGCAATATGAAGAAGAGTAGGCTTGACTTTTCTCTGGATACCAAACTAGTACCAGCTGAGGTTCCTAGCTGCCGCTGTTGCTGTTAAGTCACTTCAGTCGTGTCCGACTCTGTGTGACCCCATAGACGGCAGTCCACCAGGCTCCGCCGTCCCTGGGATTCTCCAGGCAAGAACACTGGAGTGGGTTGCCATTTCCTTCTCCAATGCGTGAAAGTGAAAAGTGAAAGGGAAGTCGCTCAGTCGTGTCCGACTCTTTGCGACCCCATGGACTGCAGCCCACCAGGCTCCTCTGTCCATAGGATTTGCCAGGCAAGACAACTGGAGTGGGGTAACATCACCTTCTCCAGAGGTTCCTAGCAGTGTAGTCATTTTTATGAGTTTAAAAGATTACAGTATTTGCTGGAGAGTAGGATAAAATTTTGCAAGACCTTTCCCCCACCCACCTTGTGGTCTGTACATAGCACATTATGCGTAAGGAAAGATCAGTCTACTTACCTGGTTGACTTGGGATGAAATCCTAGCAGTAGGAAGAGGTATAGCAGCTCAAAAGTTCTCATAATGGAATGGAAAGGACTGTAGCAGACATGGAAATCTACACTTGAATTAGGTTCTTTTCATGAATGGCTAAGAAGAATGGTGGCCCTTGGATTCCTAATGTCCAGGAAAAGGTCAACAAGTCACCCCTACAGAAAGAGCTGGGACATTGTGCTGGCTTAGGGACAATGAGCCCAGAGTCCAATGTAAGTTGTTTCCAGTGGTTGGGAGGCTGTTAGGGGCGTCCCCATGTGCTTTACTTTTCAGCATCCCTGTTGGTCAAAAAGCATCAGAAGAAAAGAACCTAGATGATATCTTTCACACCCTCCCCCACTTCCATTCTAAAGTGCCATGAATAATTCCTGTCCCATTTTCAATGATATAAAATCCAAGTTTTGCTTTAGAAAGCAATAAAAGAAAACAAACAAGTAAACAAACAGACAAACAAAAAAAAGCAGGCATTTAAGCTTTCATTAGACTGATACCAGAAAAACCTTCCAATTTGTTTTTTTTTTTTTTGCTATTTCTTTCCCTTTATCAATATTTTTTAACCTCTGAAGCCATTCCACATTCTCATCTGTCATTAGACAGACATTTGTATTTTTATGCATTTTCAGACTTCCTTGTTTTGGGTGATATTAATCCCTCACCATCCCTTTACTGGTGAAACCCTACTTATCCTTCAAGGTCAAACTTACATATAGCCTTCTTCACAAACTGTCTTCTAACTCTGAATCTGACTCAGTTACTTTCTATTCAAGTTCTGTACCTCAACTGAGTGTACCTCCTACAGATAGTAACAGTTTCATGTTTTATGTTTTCTCATTAGATTAGAAACCCTCCAAGGGAAAGATTGTGACTTGGTACCATTTTATTTTCTAGAGCACCCATCTTCATACCTTCACTACAGAATGTACTTGATGAAAAGTTGATTGATTGAATATTCATATCCAGCGAATAAAATAACCATTTCCAAACCTTATAAACATAATTGTCATGAAGAAACATTGTACAGAGATCAAGTAGCAATTTATCAATAACCTCATCAGTGACTTCAGTGAGTAAATGACCTTTCCAAACCAGCCATAGAAACTTTGTCACTTCCTATTGTTTAATAAGAATCTTGAATAATACATGCATTGATGTATTCCTGTCTAGGCTGTGGCCAACGCATGTAGGTTTTGGATAACTTGAAGACAAAGTTCCTCTTGGCCTTCAGAATGAAAAAAGGAGATCTTCCTCCAGGTTCTGGACTGTTTTGTAGGATGGAGGGAAAAGCTTGGGATCTGGCACCATGGAACACTGATGCTGACACATGGATTACAACCTAATGGGATGTGAATAGGCTGGAACCAGGAAGCCCTTCATAACCACATAGCCAGGCAAGCAGTTTCAATCCTCTGTAACCCTGTCTTTCCATTGTAAAATGTGTACTAAAACACCTGCCCTGAAGTTAAGTACTTTTATCAGATGCCTCTAATTCACCATTTCAGAATCTCTCAGTCTCATTCATCTCTTTTACCCATCTACTACTGTGGTGACCAGTTCCTGTGGTTCCATGAAGCTTCTTGCTGGTTCAGTTTGATCACCCAACTTCGGACCAGTACCTCAAGCCTGGGACATGGTGTCAGAAGCTCCAAGAAGCCACTCAGCTTGCAGTCTAGGCATGCACATCCCAGATGTTTAGGACAGTTAGGTTAACAACCCATGGGGTGAACCATGACCAACCAAGGTCAGGGACTTATAGAAAATTCTTCCTCATCTTTGACCTCAGAGAGTTGATCCTGAAATACACCTTCCTAGAACTGAATCAAGAGTTACAAACATCCATGGCCAGCTGGTAATGTGCCCTAATATTTGACTCTTTCTATCTGTGACTTACTTCTATTAGCCCCAAACCCCTTATTTCTATTCCTTGGGTCTATACTCCCCACATAACATCATCACATACATGCCTTGTTCTCAGGCTCTGTTTTCTGGGGAGTCTAGACTGAGTCTTAACCTTGCTGATATAACATGGGCAGGAAAGCACAAAGGAAATATTCTTGATGCAAAATGTAAGGTGGTAGCAATTCTGGAAAAGATATGTATATGGTAATAGCACCTTAAGATTTGAAAATGACAGTGAACTTAGTTTGATATGGAATCTTCTAGAACACTTATAGATGATTCAAAGGACTTTTGCTTATGATCACCATGATTCTGTAGTCCTTTGGGATACTGGGCTGGCCTGGTCCTATTGGGTAAAACTGAAAGGAATCACATGGGGATCATACCCAAGGTTCATTTAGGTGAACAATCAAATTCACCCAAGCTGATGACATTGCTCTGTCCCTTGGAAACATGCTAGAAGCTGGAAAAGAAACACTTACTAGTAGAAAACAACCAAGAGGCTAAAGAGAGAGATGTTATTTTTGAACTTTTAAAGAGAACATTATAAATAGCAGAGAAAAAGGAAAAGCAGAAATTAAAAGCAATAAAAACAAAAGCAAGTTGACAGCAACCCTTTTAATATGACAATTTTGGTGCTTCAAAAGCCCAGGTTTGTGGATGTAATAGCTGAGTCCCCATAAAATAGCCAAGGACCATGGGGTTTGAGCACTTAGTCACAATGGCATTTTAGGTTAAACAATCATTGACTCAGCGGTGAAAAATGAGATAAATTAAAATTATTTTCTTCACAATGGCCGAGGGGCTTGGCAAGTAATATATTGAAGAAATTTCCTGGACATAATAGGTTACATTAATTTTCAACTGCAAAACAATTCCTTCAGCATTATTTTTCAAGGAGAGAGAAAAGAAGAAGCGGGGGGGAACCACCCTGTTACTTGTGCTATTTACTTCTGGCCTAAATGAGAAAACATGTTTCAAAAGGAAGATTAAGAAGGGCGTATCAAGACACAGAGAAAATCCTGACTGTAAAGAACTCAAGTTAATTGGTTACCCATTTGCCTGTTCAAAAATGGTCAGTATTAATCCAAGAACAATAGAAGCAAAAGTGATGAAAATCATTACATTGGGAAGCAAGATGTTAAACCCTCCACTAGCTAAAAAGCACCTTTGTTTGAAATATGGAACAAAAGTGGGAGCAAATCTTTCCATCCAAATGTGCTTACCAGTCATGGTAGAAGAGCTTAGTGTCTGTGACTGAAGCCTCTTTGCCTCAGATACTGAGTAATTAAGTGAACACCTCAGCCTCTGAACCTTATGGGCCTCATGTGTTACTGTGGGAAAAAGGTAAATGGAGCTGCACAGGGTGGTGAGAAGGTGGTACCGCCAACTGTTATAAGACAGGACCAAAGGCCAGGAGACCATTAGTCCTACCATCAGCATGCATGTTTCCCTCCTTCCTGCTCTGCTTAAGATCTATATTCCTGAAGTGGACCAAGACCCTGTGGTCCTTGTCCCCCATGTCTTCTGCCTGACTTTTGCTTGTGGAAAAACTTTAGCCAAGGAATAAGTTTAATCAGAGACATTTTAAAAATGCATAAACAAAGGAAAACAGTCCAACAAAATTAAATATAATAATTATTTAGCTGTTAAGCATAGTCAAGACATTTTAGTTTCTTCTCAAGAGCTATAGACAACATGCTGTGAACGTGCAGTGTTGTTGGTATAGTGGTGAGCATAGCTGCCTTCCAGATCCTGTGAGCTGTCCTATAGTTTCTGAAACCTCCACCAGGTGGAAGACGTTAACCACATGATGACCACACTGTAGCCATGACATAAGCTGGCACAATTTTGAAAACTGGCCTCAAGGAAATGGGAACAAAAGACTCTGGAATTGACTTACGGTGCTAACAATCAACATGATGGGCTTCAGACCACCGATGACCAATTTCAACATAGCTGTCAGAGCTGACTGTGCTGTTTCTGTATGTAGCCCCCTTTCTCAGCCTTCAAAACTCTTGCCCAGTGATTGTCAGTGGTGGGGAGTCAGCCTTCGGAAAGGAGTCTGTCCCTCTAACTCCCTGGTTGCCAGCATACAACATAAAGGAAACGTTCCTTTCCACCAACCTGGCCTCTTTATTGGTTTTTGAACAAGAAGAAGCCAGACCCCACTTTCAGTTACATTACCATCCTCAGTTTATTGACCATCTGGCCCAGTGGTGTCCCAGTAAATGTTTAAGAACTGACTCTCTAAATATAGTTCTCACATCAATTTTGGTTGATTTTTCATTTTATAGCGGTGGCTGGAAAACTTTCACTGTGAAGGACTAGACAGTAAGTATATAAAGCTGTGCAGAGCACATTTCTTGTCACAATTGTTCAAGTCTGCAACTGGAATATGAAAGTAGTCATGATGCTGCTGCTAAGTCGCTTCAGTCCTGTCCAACTCTGTGCCACCCCATAGACAGCAGCCCACCAGGCTCCCTGTCCCTGGGATTCTCCAGGCAAGAACACTGGAGTGGGTTGCCATTTCCTTCTCTGATGCATGAAAGTGAAAAGTGTAAGTGAATTCGCTCAGTCATGTCTGATTCTTAGCAACCTCATGGACTGCAGCCTACCAGGCTCCTCCATCCATGGAATTTTCCAGGCAAGAGTACTGGAGTGGGGTGCCATTGCCTTCTCCAAAAGCAGTCATAGACAATACTTAAATGAATGAACACAGTGGTGTTCCAATAAGACCTCATGTAAGGATGTTTCCAACTCCCTATAATTTTCATGTGTCATGGAATATTCCTTTTTTTTCTTTGCTTTTAACCACTTAAAATATAGAAACCATTATTATTCCCATGCTATACCAAAAAGTGTGGCAACCTGGATTTGGCCTAGAGGTTGTAGTTGGCCATCCTTGTTTTATAGTCACAATTAAGGTAGACAGTGGTGAAATAGCTGAGATGCATGTGGTATGTGAATGTGTTTCTCAGTGAGTTGTGAGTGATCTTCACTCAGATAATTGTTTTCAGATACTGGAAGTGTTTCCTCATTTTTTTTTTTTTTTTTTGGCTGTTCATAGTGTGATGGCTACAGATGTGACATACTTTTAAGTTGATTCTGTTTTATTAACACTTTCTGTAACTTTCTTGTGTCTCTGCAATCAACAAAATAGCTCAAATCCTGACTTGTAACTTTTGCCAATTTCCATGGTATAAATATCCCCATTATGGTCAATTTCAAGTTACTAACATGACACTGGTTATGTCATATGGATGCCTTTTATATAGAAACTACAAGAGCAAGGAGTTCCTTCTTTATTGCCTTTGCTTCAGGAAGGGCCTTGCACTGAAATAAGCACACACTAGGTATGTTTATGGAGCAGTGTGTCCACTGGGTAACTCCATTTGGCTCTCACACGAGGTTTCCTTTAGCTAAAATTTTAGGAACATGATTCACGCACTACTCAATGATCAGGAAGATGTAGCTATGTATATATGTGTGTATGTGTTTATACAGGGTTCCCTGGTGGCTCAGACATTAAAGAATCTGCCTGCAATTTGGGAGACCTGAGTCCAATCCCTGGGTCAGGAAGATCCCCTGCAGAAGGAAATAGCTACCCACTCCAGTACTCTTGCCTGGAGAATCCTATGGAAGAAGAGCCTGGCGAGCTACAGTACATGGGGTTGCAAAGAGTCGGACGTGACTGAGCAATTAACACTACTATTACTATGTGTTTGTATATGTATTGATTTCTTTGAAAAACACTGAACAAAAAATTACCCATATTCCTGCTACCTTTAAAATTGTATAAAGTATGAAAAATTTCCTTCAGTCCAGTTAATCTCCCCTGCATTGAAATACACCACTATTAACAATTTGGGGAGTGCCATTTATGATTTCTTCCTAATTTTGAAGGTGTAAAAATCTCTCTCTCGCTCTCTCTACTCTCTCATTTTTGCCCTCTCAACCTCTGTTCCCTATCCTTTTCTAGAATCCTCATTGTTGTCACTACAGCTCAGTGAGCATAGACACCCCTCTTGTTCTGGGTCCTAGCCTAACTCCCCATCTAAATCCAAATCTCAGCGCAGCCCTCTTGAGTTCTCACCACTAAGCAGGCTCAGGACCCGCATGTCCACGCTAACATAAAGCTGACAATTGCTTTAGTGGGTACTCTGATTCCCTTGGACTTTATCTGATCAATATACACCCCCTGTACTCAGTTTTTTACACAATGACTCTGTAACTGGCATCCACAGCCACAAAACCATTTAGATTTCCTGCAACTAAATTGCTTTCCAGAACTCCAGTGGCATGAAGCTGATGCGGATATTGATTTCTCGTTTGTTAGTGGCTAGTAATGAGGCACCCAGTATGGGCACAACCCGGTGGAGAGAGTGCCTCTTCTGGAAGCCGCTGGCCAGGAGGCGGCCCACCTCTGCTGCTGCCAATGCTGGGTCCCCTTCCTTGTCCTGTGTCCTCCCTGCAGTCTGCCAGGCTTGGGGCTGATGACAGACACCATGACGGACTCCTGCGCCTGCAGCAATACTCGCCAGCACCTGCTGCCACCCTCCAAAACTGTTCTGCCCTTTGCTGGGGCCCTGAATCTGCAGTGCTCCCCAGCTGGGCTCCCGTGGCAGTTTTGGCTGGACAAAACTGCACGTAGTGTATGTCTGCAGGAAAAGAACTGCTTCAGACAAGCATGTCAGAACCCTAGCCAGTCAGACACCCGATTATTCGTCTCTGCTTTTTTTTTTTTTTTTTTAATTAAAAGAAAAAAATCAGACAAAAACACTTTACACAAAGCAGGGCCAGTGTGGCTGGTCAGCCCTTTTTCCTTGGCTGACTTAGTGTTTCAGCTCTAGAGGGAAAAACCTGGAAGTCCAATACCTCATCCCTGCTCGTGGGCTCTAGGTGAACACATCTGATGTACTGACATCCCTTTATGAAAAAGCTTGCTGGTTCCCCGGGATAAATAATGAGTAGTAATATTACTGCTGTTTTAAATAAATACCAGGGTTAGTCTCTGATACAAAAAAGATAAACTTCATCCATAGACAATTCTCCTAATTTTAGTAACTTACCTAATATAAGAAAAACTCTCCTCAGTTCTTCACCTAGGTGTTGCCTTCTCAGGAAGCTCACACTGACCACTCTATCTGGGATTGCATTGATCACAATCTGGGCTCACTACCTACGTTTCTTATCTCTCTCTTTTTCTTCTCACATCACCCCCAACACACTACCTTGCTCATTTGCTTCTGCCAGTCTCCTCTCGGTAGAACCTAATCTCCTCAAGGCAAGAATTTACTTTTGCTTGACTTGTGTTTTTCTAGCACCTAGAAAAGTGCCCAGCACATGTAAAATGTGTAAAAAGTATTTGCTGAGTGAATGTAACAATATCAGCAGCCATGAGCTTTCCACACCTGTGTCCTCTCTCCCTCTGTGTGACCATCTCCAGTCTTCTTGCTCCTCCTTCCTCAAGTCTTTCCCATTTACCTCTTTCCCCACCCCCACCCTCATAATATAATAATCACCTCCTGGGTTCTTCCGCCCCAGTGCAAGGTTTTAATCATTCAGTCATGTGGATTGTGAATGAATGATAAGTCACCACTGCAAGAATCCAAGGGGAAAAAAAGCAAAAGGAAATTGTTTAAAATGTTTATTTGTGGTAAAATATGCATAACATAAAAGTTACTGTCTTAAGCATTTTTGTAACTGACAAATAAAATTGCAAGACATTCAAAGTGTACTTTGCAATGACCCAATGCATATGTCAATTCATTGTGAAAGGATTCCTCTCATCTGCTTAATTAACACATCTGTGAGGAATCCTTTCACACTGCACACGTGCATCACATACATGATGCACACCTTAAATATCTCACAACCCTACTTGTCAAACATACACACATGTGTGTGTGTGTATAAATAAATTTTAGTGAGAACGTTTCAATTTTAGTCTCTTTTGAGACTCTATGAGTCTCTTTTGAGTCTCTCTGAAATTTAGCAAATTTGGATTACTCAGTGAGTGTTGTCAACTATATTCATCATGTTTAACCTTAAGTCCTCAATCCTTATATGTCTTACAGCTGAAAGATTTTACCCTTTTACCAATCTCTTCCCAATTCCCCAACTGCCCAGCCCCTGGCAACCACTTTTCTTTCTCTAGATTATGGATATATGAATTTGCAATTATTCCTTTTTCTCCTTTTTTATAGATGTAACACATTTTTAATAAATAACATGTATTTTAAAATACTGATAGGGTTCTAATTGGGTATATAATTCAGAACTGATTAACTGATTTTACTTTTGCTCATTTTTTGTTTTCTCTTTTCTATAGTAATCAAGTATTTCTTTTATAATACTGTCAATATTAAAAATATTTTTATTAGAGCATTTTGGAACACTATTAAAGTCTTATGGTACCAGAGAAAATAAAATATACTCAAATAGAGTGGTTATGGAGACTTGGTTCTTGTATATGATCTCCTCACCCATTTCTCTCACCCAGTCCCCCATCCTCCTGCCTCTGGCAACCACCAATCTCTTTTCACTATCTATGAGATTTTGTTTTTTTGTGTTTTTTTTTTTTTTAAAGATTCCTCATTAAGAAAGATTATACAGTATTTGTGTTTCACTATATGAATTATTTCATTTAGTATAATTTCCTTGAGATCCATCAACATTATCACAAATGGCAAGATTTCACTCTTTTTATGGCTGTATATGTATACACACATCTATATATATATATACACACACATACCCACACACACACATATATGTATATAACCACTAATTTTTATTTATCCATTAATTATACTTAGGTTGTTTCCATATCTTGACTCTTATAAATAATGTTGCAATAACCACTGTAGTTTATATGTCTTTTTGAGTTAGTGCTTTCATTTTCTCTGAATATATACGCAGAAGTAGAATTGATAGATCATATGGTGATTTTATTTTTAATTTTTTGAGGAACTTCCATACTGTTTTCCATAGTGCCTGAACCAATTTACATTCCCACCAACAGTTCACAATGGTTCCCTTTCCACCACATCCTCACCAAGAGTTGTTATTTGCTGTCATTTTGATAATAATCATAATGACAGGTGTGAGGTGATATCACATCCTGGTTTTGATCTCCATTTCCCTGATGATTAGTAACACTGAACATCTTTTTATGTACCTATTGCCACCTGCATGGCTTCTTTGGAAATAAGTATATTCAGATCTTCTGCCCATAAGATTTTTTGTTGTGGTTGCTTGTCTTTTCCTTCTTTCTTTTTTGCTATTAAGTTATAGAGCTTTGTTTATTTTGTTTATAAGCTCCTTATCAGACATATGATTTGAAAATATTTTCTCCCATTCAGTAGATTGTCTTTAAATTTTGTCGATAATTTCCTTTGCTGTGTAGAACTTTTTAGTATGGTATAGTCCCACTTATTTATTTGTGCTTTTGTTGCTTTTCCTGTCAGAGTCAGATTAAAAAATATTATTACCAAGACTTATGTCAAGGAAAGTACTCCCTATGTTTTCTTCTAGGACTTTTATGGTTTTAGGTCTTATGTTCAAGTCTTTAATCCATTTTTATTTATTTATTTGTTTGTTTTTGTAATATGTAAGATAGTGGTCCAGTTTCCTTCCTTTGTGTGTGGCTGTCCAGTTTTCCAAACACCATTTATTGAAGAGAATGTTCTCTACCTGTTTTATCTTCTCGGCTCCTTTCTCAGAAATTAATTGACCATATATACATGGAAATATTTCTGGGTTCTCTAATTGTTCCATATGTATCTTTCTTATGCCAATGTTGACTTCTTTAATTACTATAATTTTGTAATATAGTTTGAAATCAGGGCACATGATGCCTCCAGCTTTCTTTTTTCTCAAGATTACATTAGTTATTTGGGGTCTTCTCTTGTTCCATACAAACTTTAGGATTATTTATTCTATTTGTTTGAAACATGTGAAATAAACCTTTGTTCTATTTATATTGCAAAATGCCTGTTACATTTTTAATATGGACTGCATTGAATTTGTGGATTGCTTTAGGTAGTCTGGATATTTTACCAGTCTCAATTCCTCCAATCCATGAGCACTGGATGTCTTTCCATTTGTTTGAGTCTTCTTCAATTTTATTAATCAATATCTTCTAGTTTTCTGTGTACAGGTCTTTCACATCCTTGATTACATTTATTCCAAGGTGTTTTATTCATTTTGATGCAATCATAAATGGGATTATTTTGCTAATTTCTATTTCTGATAGCTCATTATTAATTTATAGAACAACAGATTTTTTGTGTATTGATTTTATATTCCACAACATTACTGAATTTGTTTATTTGTTCTAACTGTTTTTTGGAGTCTGGGTTTTCCTCCAAGCCAGGCTTCAGCAATACATGAACCATGAACTCCCTGATGTTCAAGCTGGTTTTAGAAAAGGCAGAGGAACCAGAGATCAAATTGCCAACATCCGCTGGATCATGGAAAAAGCATCTACTTCTGCTTTATTGACTATGCCAATAGTCAATAAATACTGTGTTATACTCAAATTGTGACAGTTTTACAATCTCCTTAGCAATTTGGATGCTTTTTTTTTTCTTGCCATCTTGAGTGCTTTCAAGTGTATAGCTCAGTGGTTTTAAGTACATTCATATTGTTGTACAAACATTACTACTGTCCACCTCTAGAAGTCTTTTCCTTTTTCAAAACTGAAATTCAGTACACATTAAACTGTAACTTCCTGTTTTCTCTTCTTTTTCAGCCTCTAGCAAGCATCTATTTTCTGTCTATAAATTTGACTACTCTAGATATCTCACTCAATGGACATGAATTTGAGCAAACTCCAGGAGATAGTGGAGGACAGAGGAGCCTGGCATGCTACAGTCCATGGGGTTGCAAAGAGTTTGACACAAACTTAATGACTGAGCAACAGTAACATCAAGGTATCTCACATAGGAATTTGTCACAAAAGAAAAAAAATTTAATAGTAGGAGCATCAGGCATCAATGGATATAAACCTTTGGGGAGAAACAGAGCATTCTATGTGGCCTTAAAATTACATGGACACATAGCCTACTATTTGATACATGCAAGTATAGACTTTACCTTGGCCAAAATATGAACGAAGGGAAGAATCTTATCTAAACTGCCAGTGTGCTCTACTTTAAGTAAAAAACAACATATCAAAATCTAGTTTTATGCATGATGTAATAAAACTAAGCAAAATGATTAAAACTTGATAATAATAATTTATGTAATGTTTTCTATTTAAATACTTTAACATTATTGATCTTATCCTTTTGTTTCTATAGCATCTCCATAAAATGGAAAGGTGGAGTATCACTATTTTTCTTATATATGTGTCTGTCTGTTAGTTGCTCAGTTGTGTCTGACTCTGAGAATCCACAAACTGTAGCCTGCCAGGCTCCTCTATCCATGGAATTCTCCAGGCAAGAATATTGGAGTGGGTTGCCGTTCTCTTCTCCAGGGAATTTCCCAACCCAGGGATCGAATCTGGGTCTCCTGCATTGCAGGCGAATTCTCTACTATCTGAGCCACCAGGGAAGCCCTCTTCTTATGCCAGGGTCTTAACCTGTGCCCACAATCATGTCTGGGAGGCTTTTACTTATAACAATTGTATTAAATTGTAACCAAAACAGCATTGTTCAAACTGGAAGGGTGAAGTTGGATGAAACTCACATGTACTGAGGGCTTTCCCTGAACTAGGAACTGTGTTCAGTTTTGCCATAGATAGTCTTACCATATGGACATACATTGCAAATTTACTACTTACTACCATGAGTAGATTGACTTACTATCATGAGTAGATTGTAGAAACTCACCAAATGTCTGTTCTCCTACTTGAAAAATGGGCATTATACTCCAACTTTTCTTTTTCCCTAACATGTAATAGAGGTGTAAGCAGAGCAGACCCCAAGTGTTCTTAGGAGCAGCCTGGATGATGAAGCAGCCTGGAGGGATGGATGGATGGATATGCTGTGATGACATAGGTACATGTCTGCAAGCAACACATTACAGCTCTGAAGAGGAAAGGACTATACATCACCTTAATTTCTCTAAAATTGCAATGGAATTCCTCCTTAGCCCATTCATATGGTGAATTGGAGCAGAGGATAATGTTTATTTGAATCTGCATATTTTAACACCACCCTATGAAATACAAAAAAGCAAAATGGCTGTCTGGGGAGGCCTTACAAATAGCTGTGAAAAGAAGAGAGGTGAAAAGCAAAGGAGAAAAGGAAAGATATAAGCACCTGAATGCAGAGTTCCAAAGAATAGCAAGAAGAGATAAGAAAGCCTTCTTCAGCGATCAATGCAAAGAAATAGAGGAAAATAACAGAATGGGAAAGACTAGAGATCTCTTCAAGAAAATTAGGAGATACCAAGGGAACATTTCATGCAAGGATGGGCTCGATAAAGGACAGAAATGGTATGGACCTAACAGAAGCAGAAGATATTAAGAAGAGGTGGCAAGAATACACAGAAGAACTGTACAAAAAAGATCTTCACGACCCAGATAATCATGATGATGTGATCACTAATCTAGAGCCAGACATCTTGGAATGTGAAGTCAAGTGGGCCTTAGAAAGCATCACTACGAACAAAGCTAGTGGAGGTGATGGAATTCCAGTTGAGCTGTTTCAAATCCTGAAAGATGATGCTGTGAAAGTGCTGCACTCAAT
>SJYT01019333.1:595076-639491 GCA_006410635.1 Cephalophus harveyi | reverse complement strand
AACTGAACTCCTTATCTTAATTGTTATCTCCTTCCTTATCTCCTTACTTCCTTAATTGTTCCTCCTTCCTTAACTCTTGTTCCACCAAGAGTTTTTTTGGTCAGGAAAGGAATGGGCTGTTTTTCTTCTTTCAGGTCAAATTCTTCTTAAAGATAAACTTATATTACCATCTCCCTTTTCCTGAAGTTAAATTACTGATTCAGGTACAAGCAAAATAATCTTGGCTGAATAATAAGAAAATGTAAATCCTTAGTGACCTGAGAAAAGGTATACCAGCTACATCCACCTAGGACTTTGGTGTTGTATTAGTCTGCTAGAGCTACTACAACAAAATAACATGGGAAAGAACTCTAGCCAGAACTTTGTTGATCTCACAGGAGGAACTCAAGGTCTAGAGTTAATAGTCACTTGCCTAAATACACAGTAACTTTTGGCAGAGGTTAATAAAACTCAGGTGTTGTATTTTAGGATCTCAGTTTCTCCTTTATGTCACTGATCATGGACAGTTATTTTCCATGTGCTGCAGTATACAGACATACAGATAAGTACCTTATTTGAAGATTTTGTTAATGCAGCAAATGGGGTCAGTGCACAGTTAGATGCATGGAGGAAGGTCATTTCACTGTTTTGCAAAGAATTAAAAAAAAAAAAAAAACCAGTGTCCACTCTGGCATCATGCAGTAATGAAGGAGAAAAATTAAGAACGAGTAAGAAGAAGATCTCTCCAAATCTTCTACTTTTTTTCTGCTCATTTTGTTTTATTCATTCAACTTAGTGTCCATTAACAAGGGGGCATAAATAAAGGCTAGTTTATCAATCTTTCATTGAAAAATTCAAGCTATATTTTGCTTTTGCTTGTATTGTTCCAGAATCAGTAATATCAATTAGATATGTATCTATGACTCCTTTTTGGAGTAACTGAAACATCAAACTCTTATGCACACTGTGATCTTTGTCCAATGACCTTGAATAACAGAAAAGCTAAGATTAGTGAAAATATTTTTAAAAACTGACTTAACAATAGATCATGATATTACCTTTGCCTTTGAGCCTCATTTAAGTGTCTGTATTACAGCAGCTAGAAGGTCCTTTAGAGTTCACCTAAGCCAACACTCTCATTTTCCAGATGAGGAACCTGCACCTGGGAGAAATGAAGTGAGTTACTTGAGGTCACACAGAAAGTCGCTCTCCAAGTCCAGCTAACACTCATGTATTTTGACATTGGTTCACTCTCCAATATGGCAAGGTGTCTCAAAATGAATAAAACAGGGTAGTGTTTTGAAAATGTTCTCCAAGGGTTTTAATTTATCCTTTAATTTCTATTTACTTCTTTATCTCTAAAACTTAGCTTCAAGGTTAATGGAAGTAGGAAAATGTGGGAATGATTTCTCAGATGACAAAGAATCCAATAAATCAGATTTCTCTCAAGTATGACTTTTTTACCTTTCTATGTAAAAGATGATCTTCAAAGCAAGATTTTATATAAAAACTAAAGGATTATCTAAGTTTGTTTTCTTCTTCATTAATATCCCAAGAAGTAGGCCTAGAGACCCAGGTCCTGGAGAATTCTCATGAAGCTGTGTTAGATGGGAGGAGGAGAAAATGCTCAAGATAGAACAGTTCCCTTTGCAGGATATCTAGAGCTCAGTTGATCTTGAGGCTACTGTATGGCCTGGCACTTTTACAGAGGGATCATTTGTAGTTAGTGAGCAATGGCAGATTCCAAGGCTATTCTAACAGGATTCAGAAGTTCTTGAATGACCCAGAGAATGATCCTAGAGTTAGCTGAGGATTTAGGGTGCTTGTTGAAAAAGACCACAAACAGGAGCAAAATGACCATTCCACTGAGATGTTCAGGGCTGGCGGCCAAAGCCAGACAGTGAGTAAGGTTCACAACCAGGTCTCAGAGGCCCACAATACTAGAAGAACAGAGAAGAGGTTTCATTTGGAAAAAAGAGATTGTTAAGTCTCTAGAGCAACAGATGAAGCTGTTGGAATGGGCTCCATGCTCTCTGTTGCTTGAGTTTTCCACTCCCACAATGGCTTCCTTCTTACCTCCTCAGCCCTCATCCACAGCTCAAGTGTTGTATTCCTCTGACTACCATCTTATATCTCTCCACATTTCACAAGTACTCTCCATGTAACTATAAATAAATCAAAACCAATGACACTTTTTTCTTCTTGTGTTTACTACTTTTTCTCTATTGGGCTTCTGTTAATTTCACTTTCTATTTTCTATAGCTTGATTCCATGGCACATTGCTATAATCATGCCTTGCATATTCCTGACTTCCTTGTCCCTTCTTCTTCTCCTGTCCCAACCCCAACTCTGGTTTAATTCAACTCCTCTTCCCTCCAGGGGAGCAGTAGTATGACCTCTGAGTCAGTCTGAGGTCAATCAGTGATGACAGGTCTCACTGTTACCAGAAAATAGTACTATATTCCCCCATCAGGTAATTCACATTTTTTCTTATTCATTTTCAATACCTCTTCCTTGATCCACTCAGCTGATTGTCTGGTTACCTCTTATTTTACTGATAAAATAGAAGTAATCAAAAGAAAACTATTATCTTCCTAGCTAGCCCCAATACTACCATCCTGCCCTCACCTGTCTCAATAAATCTCACCTTCTTTTCTTGATACAATAGATGAACTAGTTCCATTCTTCAGAAAATCTCTCTAGAATTCTTCTCATACCTTCCTGGCTACTCAATGACTTTGCTTCTCCAACTCTCCCTTATATCTTGTGTCTCATTTCTTTTAAATCCCACCTGTAAAGAAACATAAGATATATCTTTCATCTTCCTGAGCTGCGTGTCCCCTTCCTGCTGTCAATGTCTTTGTTCCTTTTTGTTGATGAAATCTTTGAGCAGCTTCTGTGAAAACTGGCTCATTATTTGATGTCATAGTTTTCAAAGTTTAGCAGGAGAAAGGTCCAGTTTAATAATGAGGACATAGTATAGCCTAGCAGGACCATATGGGACCTTCCTGCGACAGACTCCCCTCACCTGTATCCTCTGCTGGACCTCTTTCCTAAAGTACTCAGATAATAGTATCTCATGCACATTTTCTGAATTTTTAAGATGCTAAACCATCATTGAATTAACTACTTGATGACTATGATCAGTAACTCCCAGACCTTTTGCACCTAAGGACTGATAACATTAGCTTCCTGTTACCACAGCATCAGCTAATCAGAGAACTGTGGATGAGCTGATCACATACCTATAACATTATCCTTCACCTTGGTTTAAAATGTTTTTTTGAAACATTTTGGGGAATTTTTGGAGCATAAGCCACCCGTTTTCCTTGCTTGGCTCTGCAATAAAGTTTTATCTGCTCAAAATCCAATGTTTTGGTTGTTTGGCCTCACTGTGCATAGGGTATATGAATTTGCACTTGGAAAACAATAGAAAGATCTAAATAGTCAAAACTATAGTTTTTCCAGTAGTCATGTATGGATGTGAGAGCTGGAGAATAAAAAAGGCTGAGAACAAATGAACTGATGCCTTCAAACTGTGGTGCTATAGAAGACTCTTGAGAGTTCCTTGGACTGTAAGGAAATCAAACCAGTCAATCCCAAAGGAAATCAATCCTGAATATTCATTGGGAGGACTGATACTGAAGCTAAAGATCCAATACTTTGGCCACCTGATGCAAAGAGCAAATTCATTGGAAAAGACCCTGATGCTGGGAGAGATTGAAGGTAGGAGGAGAAGGGATGGCAGAGGATGAGATGGTTAGATGGCATCAGCAACTCAATGGGCATGAGTTTGATCAAACTCCAGGAGATGGTGAAGGACAGGGAAGCCTGGTTTGCTGCAGTCCATGGGGTTGCAAAGAGTTGGATACGAGTGACTGAACAGCAACAGCAAGAATAGTTTGAATTGCTAATTATCTGTATGTGGATCAGTTCAGTTTCAGTTCAGTTGCTCAGTTGTGTCCAGCTCTTTGAGACCCCATGAATTGCACCACACCAGGCCTCCCTGTCCATCACCAACTCCCGGAGTTCACCCAAACTCATGTCCATCGAGTCGGTGATGCCATCCAGCCATCTCATCCTCTGTCATCCCCTTCTCCTCCTGCCCCCAATCCCTCCCAGCATCACAGTCTTTTCCAATGAGTCAACTCTCTGCTTGAGGTGGCCAAAGTACTGGAGTTTCAGCTTTAGCATCATTCCTTCCAAAGAACACCCAGGACTGATCTCTTTTAGAATGGACTGGTTGGATCTCCTTGCAGCCCAAGGGACTCTCAAGAGTCTTCTCCAACACCACAGTTCAAAAGCATCAATTCTTCGGCGCTCAGCCTTCTTCACAGTCCAACTCTCACATCCATACATGACCACAGGAAAAACCATAGCTTTGACTACATGGACCTTGTTGGCAAAGTAATGTCTCTGCTTTTGAATATGCTATCTAGGTTGGTCATAAATTTCCTTCTAAGGAGTAAGCGTCTTTTAATTTCATGGCTGCAGTCACCATCTGTGGGGATTTTGGAGCCCCCAAAAAATAAAGTCTGCCACTGTTTCCACTGTTTCCCCATCTATTTCCCATAAAGTGATGGAACCAGATGCCATGATCTTTGTTTTCTGAATGTTGAGCTTTAAGCCAACTTTTTCACTCTTTTCTTTCACTTTCATCAAGAGGCTCTTTAGTTCTTCTCCACTTTCTGCCATAAGGGTGGTGTCATCTGCATATCTGACATTATTGATGTTTCTCTTGGTGATCTTGATTCCAGCTTGTGTTTTTCCAGCCCAGCGTTTCTCATGATGTACTCTGCATATAAGTTAAATAAGCAGGGTGACAATATACAGCCTTGACATAACTCCTGTTGTTCCATGTCCAGTTCTAACTGTTGCTTCCTGACCTACATACAGGTTTCTCAAGGGGCAGGTCAGGTGGTCTGGTATTCCCATCTCTTGAAGAATTTTCAACAGTTTTTTGTGATCTACACAGTCAAAGGCTTTGGCATAGTCAATAAAGTAGAAATAGATGTTTTTCTGGAACTCTCTTGCTTTTTCCATGATCCAGAGGATGTTGGCAATTTAATCTCTGATTCCTCTGCCTTTTCTAAAACCAGCTTGAATATCTGGATGTTCACTGTTCACATATGGCTGAAGACTGGCTTAGAGAACTTTGAGCATTTCTTTACTAGCATGTGAGATGAGTGCAATTGTGCGATAGCTTGAGCATTCTTTGTCATTGCCTTTCTTTGGGATTGGAATGAAAACTGACCTTTTCCAGTCCTGTGGCCACTGCTGAGTTTTCCAAATTTTTGGCATATTGAGTGCAGCACTTTAACCGCATCATCTTTTAGGATTTGAAATAGTTCAACTGGAATTCCATCACCTCCACTAGCTTTGTTCGTAGGGATGCTTTCTAAAGCCCACTTCACTTCACATTCCAGGATGTCTGGCTCTAGGTGAGCGATCACACCATTTTGATTAACTTGGTCGTGAAGATCTTTTTAACAGCATCATCTTTTAGAATTTGAAATAGTTCAACTGGAATTCCATCACCTCCACTAGCTTTGTTCGTAGGGATGCTTTCTAAAGCCCACTTCACTTCACATTCCAGGATGTCTGGCTCTAGGTGAGCGATCACACCATTTTGATTAACTTGGTCGTGAAGATCTTTTTTTTATGTGGATAGAGAGATGATCAGAGAAGGCTATGACACCCCACTCCAGTACTCTTGCCTGGAAAACCCCACGGACAGAGAAGCCTGGTGAGCTGCAGTCCATGGGGTCGCTTCACTTTCACTTTCATGCATTGGAGAAGGAAATGGCAACCCACTCCAGTGTTCTTGCCTGGAGAATCCCAGGGATGGGGGAGCCTGGTGGGCTACCGTCTATGGGGTCGCACAGAGACGGACATGACTGAAGTGACTTAGTCTAGTCTAGAGAGATGATAAATGATTAATAGATATTTTCATACAAACCTACATACATATATGGAAATAGAAAGAAACCAAAAGTCTAAAATTTTAAATATTAGCTTGAAAGCAACACATACACGCAGAATAAAATGTATCTGGAAGCATATCACAGTCACACTTCTTAACAAACTCTTACTCCCCTTCCCATTCCCCCAAAAGGAGAGAGAGAAAGAGAAAGAGAGAAGAAACATTTTAGTCACAAGCAATTGCTCAACATAAAAAACTATTGAAGAGGTTATTTGAGAGGAGACCAGCAGGAGGACCTGAAACAATCTAATCATGGATTTACACCTAAGTTACTATCATGAAATTCAACAACTAAGGGGAAAGATACTAATGTGACAAAAACCATTTTGATACAATAATTGATGGAAGAAATTGTAGAGCATGCTAATTGTGAGAAATGAAGTGTGGGGGAGGGGGAAGGGGAAGGATCCCTAAGTAAGAGCAATAGAGACTGCTTCATTTCTGATCATGCTAATTTGATAAGTAAGTATAAATCCCATTTCGAAAATAAAAAAAGAAGGAACTCTGAGGGAATACCAGAAAATGTGGTTCTCTATCATGTATTTCAGGTACAGGACATACTTTTTAAATTTTGTAGTATAGATTGACTTCATTTTCATTAAAATACTAACAGAATACCAACATTAATTAGGCTAGAAGTTCTTTGAAAACAAACTTTGAAGAAAGTATATAGACAACAATTTTGTATTGATCTTGTTTTCTGTCATTAGCATTTATTTATTTACTTTTGTATCTTTCACTTCATGTCTTCAAAAGTAAACATTTAATTTTCACCCCTGCTTCTTTGTTTGAAGTATCTCCACCCTGCCTCCTTTATGGACTCTATGAGTAGTAATACCATTGGATTTACTGGGTTATAAACTTATTGGAGCTTTTTAAGACAGATTTCTGGACTTCACCCGGAGTTTCTGACTGTACTCCAGGCAATGCCAATGTTGCTGGTTTAGATCGAGAACCCCTGCTCTAAAAAATATAGTCCTAAGTTTTTCTTCCCAAATATAGACTCAGTCTGGATTCCTGGCTCTATAATTAACTTCCTCATCAGCTGAGGAAGTTTTTTTATTAGTGAGGTAGCACGGAGAGTGGGAAGACAGTGTATTAGTTATATTTCCTGGTCTTAACTTTATTATTCTTCCTAAATGTGAGAAAAGCAGTAAATACAGAAATTCATGTTGATTTGTTTTCTTTGACATTGGAGAAATGCAACAAAGCTTTATTCTCTCATCAGAAAGTCATTTAGAGGGTTTTTTTTGTTTTGTTTTGTTTTTTAGGATGGAGGGGTGGAGTGCAGCTATGTTTATAGACAACTAAGCAGCACCCAGTCCCTTTCTTACTAATATCCCTTAGTGTAGGTGGTTAGGCATTTCTGTGTAATGAAATTTAAATGCAGTGGTTCCCTCATGCACTTGAGTCAAATATAAAATATGTTCTGATATGAAGATTTGTTTACAAATCCAAGATTATGCTAAAAATAATAAAATTTTAAGGAAGAATTTCAACAGGACTTTGTAACATTTCATTGCTTGTCCTTAACTTTGTACATTGAATACTGCTGCTGATATAGAGGATAAAGTCATAAGTTGGCTTCAAGGTACAGTACTTAGCTTAGCAACTAGCACCCAAATCTTTATTTGAAATGTTGGTTCTGACTGACAAGATGAGAACCCCTGGGAAGAAGCTTGAGGAACTCTTTGCTAGTTTCCACACCACTTTGTCAAAACTCTAGAAGGAATATCCCTCTCTCCTTCTACCCTGTCTATGGAGTCTTCTCTGATTCAGAACTAGAACCTAAACCCTATTCCTTCCGTTACCAAAAGGTATGTGTGTTGGCTCCGACTGATCGCTGCTCAAAAGTCAGTAAACAGGCCAGGTTGATGGAAAGGAAGGTTTGCTTTATTTCAGATGCTGGCAAGTGGAGGGATGGGAAGGTTGGCGGACCTCTGTCCGAAGGCCGACCCCCCCACTCCAACAAGCAGGGGGTGAGAGCACTCACAGACAGATTCTGTAGTTGGACCAGCTTTGTTAGAGTGGAAGGGAGCCAAGCTTTCCTCCTGTGTCCCCCTCCTGCCCACGTGCCTGGCATTTCCTCCCAGGTGGTCTGAACCACACAGTCTACTTGCTCTACACAGTGATCACTCATTGAATGGAGCTGGCTTTGGACCTTGAATCCCAAAACTCTTCGCTTGTAAATCTCATCACAGGCCTTACTTGTAACATTGCCATACTAGTTCTGTGTAGTGATCCAAAGGGTATCATCAGTTCCTCGACATCCCTACTGCTACAGTGTCAGATCAAATTCCTGGAGTCCTTATACATGGCGCTGAGTGGCCTAGAACTTGGAGAGCTAGAAGTACATAGATGAGGCTTATTTTTTCCCCAGCAAATACAAGCAATGATAGATTATTTATATATGAAATATGGCTATATAAATTCTAACTATTTGTCCTCTCTAACATATATTTAAACATAAGAATTAGAATATGCATAATACATGAATAGATAAATACATGATCTGGTTAAGAGGAAATATACAATAGAAATGAGATGATCAAACATCCAATAAAATAATAAAACCCCACTATAATAGCAGCTTCACCAAAGACCAAAATGTGCTTAAGCCATCACTTCTTGCCATGCTGTCAGCCCCACTGAAACCTTTCTATGACAAGATTCTCTCAGTACTGATGCCATTTAGACCTTGATGCCTAATTAAAGGCTGTTTTATTTTTTCACAGCCCATTTCTCTTTGGAATTCTGCATCAACTTTTCTCAGCCATGCCCTTACCCCTTCCCACACTATAGAACACTATAGAAACCCATTCACCAACATACTTAATTCAGAATATATAAAATTGAGTTTATGGTTAATGTATTGGGTCATGTAATTAAAACACATATTTACTGCATAGTCTCTTTTTGCAGCCTGGCTTCAGCCAACTTGTATAATTATAACTATTTATTCAGCTTCCCTTTCAAGTAAGGGCTACTTTCTTCATGGTCTAACCTATGTACATTGTTTGAAAATGGAACAACATCATGCAAGCTTCTGGGGAAAAGAACAAAGAGAGAGTTGTGTACAGTTTTTCTCAATCCAAAAGCAGATAGTTAAATTTTATAGCTTTCAAATAATTTGATGATGTTCTATCAAATATTTCTATACTCTATCCCTAAACAATGAGCCCATTGTGGACTAAGGCTTGTATGAGACACCTTACTCATGACACTCTGTTTGAGTTTTAATGTATCATCATGCAAGCTTCTGGGGAAAAGAACAAAGAGAGAGTTGTGTACAGTTTTTCTCAATCCAAAAGCAGATAGTTAAATTTTATAGCTTTCAAATAATTTGATGATGTTCTATCAAATATTTCTATACTCTATCCCTAAACAATGAGCCCATTGTGGACTAAGGCTTGTATGAGACACCTTACTCATGACACTCTGTTTGAGTTTTAATGTACATACACTAACCCACCTTTCCCAGAAAGTGCTTATTTTTTCCTAATTCTCTTTTGCATGGATTATGTAAAATTTCCATAAAATCATAATCCGTGTTTGAGAAAAAGACTGAATTATTGCTAGTTTTTCCCCATAATGCTGAAAACATGAGTTTCATCTAATAAGCACCAAATTCATGTTTGGAGAACTTAGGTGCAAAGTGCTTTAAGAGAGATGAAATTACTTATACCTATGGGTTTGATACCTCTCTGTACTCTGATAGACCTAAAAGAGCTCACTGTATATTGAAAGATAAAATTTTCAAAATAAAGTAAAAATTTTTTTAAAATGAGACATTATTTTTTGAAATAACCTAACTTTTATGATGCATAGAAATAAATATTGATGTCAACAGATTTCCTAAATGATTAAAAATCCAGCTCTTAAGTAGTGTTTGTCAAATAATAAGTACTCAATACACTTTTGTTGACTGAGTAGTTTTTGGTATCAGTGAGTGAATGAGTGAAGTTGCTCATTTGTGCCTGACTCTTTGTGACCCTGTGGACTGTAGCCTGCCAGTCTCCTCCATTCATGGAATTTTCCAGGCAAGAATACTTGGGTGGGTTGCCATTTCCTTCTCCAGGTGATCTTCCTGACCCAGGGATTGAACTAGAGTCTCCTGCATTGCAGGCAGACTCTTTAACGTCTAAGCCACCAGGGAAGCACATTAGTATAATTTTTATATATGAAAAAACAAAAATATCTATTAGAACTAGAAAATAAATGAATTATTAGTAACATTGATTGATCCAAGTAGTACATGCTTTATAAATCATATTTATTTTCTTCATATTAATCTGCAAGTGTTAGTCTAAAGTGAATAAGATGTTTATCAGATTATAATATTAATTTAATCTTTCTTTGAGCATACGCCAACTCAACTTTGGAGAAAGTCCCCTAAAATTTTATGGAAGGCACTGTATAATATATTGTAGTAAGTTTGTTAGTATCCCTGCCAGATCCCCTGTTAGTAACACATGGCTACTCCTTCTCCAAGAAATTGCCCTTGTCTAAATGGGGAGTCACCTGGTCCCAGAGGTTACACGTACTCCTCTTTGGAGACTCAGCAGTCAATGGCGAAGTGATTGGAACAACAAAGTTTGGCCCTTGCCTCAACATGGGAACAGTTCTCTCTACAAAGACAATTAATAGAAAATAATGACTTTATTCCTTTTAGTACTCATCAGAAGGGGATCAGAAGCAAGTTGTATTCAGGTGTACTTTGGCCCAGAGCTATGTACTTTGTCTGATTTTCTTTTACAGTCTGAGCAGACTTGACTGTCTGGACCTTCTGGAGACCATTGCAATAGTCCCCTATATTGATGACATCATGTTCATCAAACCAGAAAAGTATGAACCAAGAAATAGGCTAGTTTTTTTTTTTTTTACAAGGGGTGAGAGTAGGTGCTGCTTCTTACTCTGACCTTCAGTGACCCACTTTGGGAATTTGGGCTTTCAACTCTGTCACTGTGGATCCTGGGGTCCGGGGACAAGGTGTTTCTCTCAGGGAATTGACTAAGAATTTATTAACTTTAAAGCAGTGGCTGTGTCAGTTTCACTGTTCTCCTGTC
The DNA here is from genome assembly GCA_006410635.1 of Cephalophus harveyi. Classification (NCBI taxonomy): domain Eukaryota; kingdom Metazoa; phylum Chordata; class Mammalia; order Artiodactyla; family Bovidae; genus Cephalophus; species Cephalophus harveyi. The sequence goes on along the minus strand of SJYT01019333.1, from coordinate 628,463 downwards.
AGTAGAGTAGAAGACATAGAAAGGAAATGGGCTGCTGAGACATACTAGGAGCATGAGAAGAATGCCTGGCGTGCAAGTGGTTCCCTGGAGTGTATTTTAGTGCTCTTGTGCTTGTCACTATAAGTGGATTGGAACATGATGGCATTATGAGAAAGGCAAGGTATCAGGGGGTCACATCCCTCTAGGGTGAGGGATCATCCTACCAGACAACCCACCTGGCCCATTAGAATAGCTGATTGGGGATGTGGATGTGGGAAGTCTAGATGGGAAGACATGATGACATTGTTAGTGTTCAGGACCAACTGCAGAAGCAACTCTTTCTCTGAAATCGTGACCAATCAAGATCTTGGATTAGCTATTCCTGGATAATGTGAGCTCAGTGTGAGAAGTCAGTGAATATGAGTAGTCCATAAGATAGACTTTAGTGTTTCCTGTTTTTTTTTTTTAGAGTAGAAGACATAGAAAGGAAATGGGCTGCTGAGACATACTAGGAGCATGAGAAGAATGCCTGGCGTGCAAGTGGTTCCCTGGAGTGTATTTTAGTGCTCTTGTGCTTGTCACTATAAGTGGATTGGAACATGATGGCATTATGAGAAAGGCAAGGTATCAGGGGGTCACATCCCTCTAGGGTGAGGGATCATCCTACCAGACAACCCACCTGGCCCATTAGAATAGCTGATTGGGGATGTGGATGTGGGAAGTCTAGATGGGAAGACATGATGACATTGTTAGTGTTCAGGACCAACTGCAGAAGCAACTCTTTCTCTGAAATCGTGACCAATCAAGATCTTGGATTAGCTATTCCTGGATAATTTGAGCTCAGTGTGAGAAGTCAGTGAATATGAGTAGTCCATAAGATAGACTTTAGTGTTTCCTGTTTTTTTTTTTTTCTCCACCAATACTGTCTTTATCTGACAGCACACCCATGTTCATCCCCCAGAAACCATGATATCAACAGATAGTATGGCTTCCACATTTTCTTTATACCTGCCCCTTTACTGATCAGGAGTCACTTGTCACCTGGGAGCCTTGTCTGGGGTGTAACCTCTACCCCATCTCCATCCTCACCAGGCTGCATTCATCAGTAAATGATTGACATGGAAGCAGAATAAACCAGTTCTCTTGGACCAACTCCGTGGTGCCAGTCATCTTCCAGGGTTTGCCATTAGTCAGGCTGGAGTCAATCTCCACTAAACAGGACATCCATGCTTAGGTTGCTTCCCGTCCTCTGTCCTTTGTCTTGTAGCCTTCTTTTTAAGCCTCTTTCACTAGAATTCTCATCTGGGCATTGCTTCTTGTGAACTGAACCTAAGAGATACATTTACTGAAACAAACCCAAAGACAGAAATTGAAATCTTAACCTAAATGATTTTGTTCACCAACCACCAAATATGTAAGAGGAATCCATCATTTGTTACATACAAAAAGATTTTTCTCAAAGTGCATACATACAAAAGTATTTTTCCCAAATTGCATACATATAAAAGTATTTTTCTCAAAGTGCATGTTATAAGAATGGGTAGTTAAATATCTATTCTTGTGTCATGCACTTTGAGAAAAATATTTTGGTCCCTGAGAAAGAGGACTCCTCTTTGAGTAGCTAAACCTATGTCCAGAAATAACTAAGTTTAATTAACAAAATTGACATAAGCCTGTACTCTCTAGATGTGTATTATTCAAAGGGTCTAAAAAATAGGGTTTCCAGAGTACAGAGTTTATATATGAAGCATTAACATTAAAATCATAATCGATTTGGATAGGAGTCTATAAATTTTATTACAGATTTGCATGCTTCCTTAGACAGATGATACTGAATATTATTTCAACTGTTCCTGATGACTCAAAGTTATTGTTATTAACAGCTATTACGGCTGGAATGTACTATAACAGTGATGCCTCTTACTGCTGAAATGAGTTTGGATCTGTACCAAATGAATTACAATGCATTTGTTTTGAGTTCTTATGTCTGATTTTGATTGTGTGGCTAGCTCTTTCCTTTACTTTACAGTGTCACCTGTCTCAATTTTGAGTATATCCATGCATAGCATCTCCTCTCTCCCTTTCTGTTTGTTATCATTGGTATTTTATTGGCATGGAAATTAAATAATAATTATCATTATTTAATGCTTACAAAGTACCAGGCACTTTCTAAGTGCCTTGCGTACGTTAACTCATTTAATCTTTATGAACTCATTAATATGCTTTGTAAATTAAGAGCAAATTGGTCCTACAAAACATCATAACATGGCTCTCTTTTGTACCATTTTTATAAGCTTTAGTGCATGAACTTACTGACATTTATTTATTTTATTTCTTCAAAAAGTTAGAAGATCATCCACCTAGATTTTTAGCTATACTTTATATAAATAAAAGAAATAAGATATTCAGAGACAGTTGAATTCTAGCTGTGACCATAAACATGGAAAATGATGTGACTGAGACTAAGAATACAAGGAAGTTAGAGTATAAATCACATTCAAATGAGATATTGGAGATTTGCTTTTGCAATGCGAGAATGAAGGGCATTCTGAGTAAGAAATCACTTTTATGATGCTACACACTAAATAACAAGTTCATAAAGTGAGCCATTTAATAATCACAGCCAATAGTTATCAAGTTCTCGTTAATTCTATTTTTTCTAAAAGGATATTCTTCCTTGTTGATCATGGTCATACTAAAGTGGAACACCTCTGATTTTCTCTAATTCCTACAGCTTTGCCAGCAATTTCTTAAATTTAACAACAAAAAAAATCAATCAGGTCTCTATAAATGGTTTATAAAGACTGTTGTTGTTGTTGTTGTTGTTTTTGTAACTTTTAGATGTGCCCTTTAGCACACATTCCAGCATTTGCCAGGTCCAGTTGGAAGCTGTTCTGATAGCCTGACCCTCTCATTCTTATTCATCTTTGAAAACAAGGAGGAGACCAACCCAGAGTCATTGATCTTTTCTCTCCTTTTATTAGTGCCCCAGTAAAAGTAATATAGCATCACCTTTATCATCTAATAAAATGTATCTAAGCTTCTTCTCTAGTTGAGTTCCTATCTCCTCCTCCAGGGGATGCTGTATTGGTGTCTTCTTGGCCTCGCATTAATCTAAAGCATTCTTTTCATACATGTGTATAACACTCCCTAAAGTACTATTGGTTTATAAATTACACTTGTTGTTTCAGGGCAATAAACGAAATGATAAATGCATGCTTTGTTCAATCACCTTTTTATTCATGAAAGGCAAAACCAAATATTCTAAAAGCATTTATCTACATCAAGAATAAGCTATAAACCTTTCAAAAAACTCCAAGTAATCCAGAAAGGAACCACTAATTACTGTCATAGCAGAAAGGATTCAGCAACACTAAATGCTCATAGAACCATAAAATGTCAGAGACGGAAAATCAAATTCCACACCCTCCTTTTACAAATGGGAAACTAAAGCTTTTGAGAGGGGAAGTGATTTACATAGTCACCCAAACAGTCATTGATGACATCAATTCTAGGTTCTAAGTCTTCTGACTGTGAATTCATTGTGGCTTCATGAGGTCATAGGTGTTAAATTAGAAACTAAAAGAATGGTATAGACCACTTCATCCTCTCCAGAGCTTGTACTCTGGGCAAATGTCTGTTTGTTAGAATGGATCAGAACCTGGAAGGACAAGAAACTCTCAAATACCCTTTTAAAGGTTCTAGTTTGTAAAAGTGACTTGCAAATTATTTCATCTAATGAAGCATGTCAATTCATTTGATGATCTGACTGAGCATTCTGCAACTCCAATGAGGAATGGATTTAAAGTTGGTAGGAGGAGAAAAAGAGGTTGTTGTTTTTTTTTTTTTTTTAATGCAATGTTAGAGGAAAAATCACCCTTTTCTTTAAAGCTAAATTCCAAAATACTGGCTTTAGATCTTTATCAATCTCTCTATCTACACAAATACTAGCTGTTACTTGCTTATTTTATCTTAAAAAAAAAAATCAAGTGTATTCCTTCAACATTTTCACAGGCATAGGGTTCTCTTTATTTGAACATTGCCATATATATGTCATATAAATCAATATCCAATGAAAAGGGTGGTTAGTAGCACAACATTCAACTCTATCAACTCTACCACAGGTATCATTTCCCAACTCAGACCAACAGGTATCCATCTGCTGTTTAACTATTTTGGAAAAATTTCAGACTTAACAAGAACATACCAAAGATGCTGAAAGAAAACTACTCTTCACCCAGTTTCCCAATTGGTATTTTTTCTAGTTGTTCTCTTCATATGTACATATCTGTATACATTATTGTTGTTTTTAAACCAAGTGAATGTATGTTGCAGGTATGATGATCCATTACTCCTAAATACTTAAGCATATGTTTTCTATATAAAAGGTACTTTCCAACAAATGATGCTATACACTTCTTAATCAAGAAATTAACATTTGTAAAAGACTAACGTTTAGTACCCCCTCTCTCCTGAAGTGTCTTTCTTTCCTACTTAAACAGCAGATATATAAATCCCCTTGTATAGCACTTAAGAGATTAAAAAAAAAAATCTAGCTTATTAACCTATAAGTATCCACCCTATTTGAAAATAGAATCCATGAACATATTATCAACTATGATATGTATTAAGATTAGTGATTCAACACATTTTTAATAAATCAATGAATCTTTTTAAAAATGTTTACATTTAATTTTAAGCAAAAAGGATAGTCAACTGGTAGATGATTAAATGAAGATTGAAAGCACTGGATCAAATTAATAAGGTGATATTTATCAAGTAAAAATGACAGTCTGGATAGCAAGCTTGGGTTTGAGAAAACAACAATTTCCATGAAATAGATTCTGGGGATTTCCTTGACTGATGCTTATTCTATTTGCCAGAAAGCAATAGTGTTTTCAGGTAATACTTGCTTAAGAGTTAAGGGACCTGATTAGTCCAATCACTGCTTATTCCATTGGGCAGAACATATTTGGAGCATGATATTCAACTGACAGTTCCATTGTACAGGCAGGATGAAGAGCTGACAAAAGAGAGGGACAAACAGAATGGCATCATGATATGGTGTGAGGAAAAGATAGAATCCTGTGTGTAGAACGTGGTGTACTGGAGCTTCAACATGGCTGCCCTAAAACATCTGAATGATGTTATGTGATTGATTGATTGATTGTTTTTGGTTCCCAAAGGCAAAACTCATACCAAGTGTTAAAATACATAGCGAAACATGCATTAGCACAATAGAAGGCTCAACTATCAAAAGAGAATCTGAAAACACAAATGACCTACATGATGAGATGCCAGTGGAAGGAGTGCACTGGATGACCTTCAGTCAGCTCAGCAACTGAGGAAAGCTTAGGTAGAGTGACACAAGTGATATTTTATCCTATTCCGATCACTTCCTTGCCACATGCAATAGATATCATCAAGGCCTTGCAGCACTGTCAAAGCTGCATTGTCCAATTCTACATGTTCCACTTCCAGCATTCCATCTCCTCTCTGAGACTTCATTTAGGAATAAAGAATAGCAAATTCCCATTAGAAGCCACTGTCTATGCTGGTTTCTCTTTTCCCTTTCTCGTAAACACATATGACAATAAAAACATACCTAAACCATCAAATTTATGCTTTCCCAGTTAAGATTGCCTTCTTGGTTTCAAAATATTTGGTTGGCCAGTCTGTCAGTAAGGAAGAAGAACTAACATTTGTGCCAAGTTAAGGTTCTTTACATATGAATTTTTCACTGAAATCATCAAATAATCATTTATCGCATCTTTATTTTAAAGATGAGGATCAGTATTTAAAATGTCACATCCTCTTTGCCCTAACCTCAACATGATCCATCAAGAAGCTATTATTTTTTCTCATTTTATAGAAATGGCGATGAGCTCAAAAGTTAATTTCTTGCCAGAGACACACAGATGTTACACAATGAAGCAAGGCTTTGAAGCTACCCCATTTCTGAAAACATGTTTCTGAAGCAGTAAAAGAGCATTTTTCAAGTGAAATGAACTGAAGTGTATTAATAAAATTTCCTCAGTTATTTTTACTATAGTGCCCACATTTTCATTGTTAGCACTAGATTTGGGTTAAGACAAAATATTCCCTAAGAACATACAGAAGTCCCCAAGGGGCATCAGTGCTTTTTGTTTGATGTTAGAGTTTAATAAAAAGGGAGAAATACAGAGTGCACACATAATGACTGGCAAAGATGGTCAGTGAATCTGGATAACCAGGTGTGGTTCAGCCTGAAAATTTAGGATATGCCAGTGATTCCAAAATAAGGAAATAAGGGAGCACAAAAGGTGAATTTCCCATCCTCTATAATTGTTAAAGGTTGGTCTTTGCAGAACTGTGTACTGACAGACACCAAAAAGTCCTTTTGATGCTGATGATATTGAAAAACATGATTTAACTTCTTGTGTTGTATCTTCAAAGGTGAAAATACATTAATAAATTGAAAGTTTCATGAATAAAACTGTCTTTGGAATTACCTTCCTTATTTGTGCGAATACACTCAGTGAATTTACGATGATTAATGGTAATACGATGAACACCAAAGCACATAATAATGATTTGCTACTTATTATAAAGCATTGCCAATATTTTGTACACCCAAGCAGCACAACAGGCAAGAAATTCAATGAAACCTTTTTAAACAAGCCATGGGGAAAGGGAAGAGCAGGTCAAGCAGCACTCTATCTCTAGGGACAGAGGCCTCTCTTCCATCATAAATTGATTGCTCTGGCACCCATGAAAGGCAACAGGGGCGCTTAGAGGACTGCACAGAGATATGACAGTCACAAAGGAAGCAACAGAAGTCTGCCTCAAAGGAATGTAGTGTTTCTGAACCCTTGACAAAGACAAAGACAAAACTTCCTTCCAGTTATTAACTTGAGCATTCTGGATAATTGGAAACAATACAGAAAAAAATCACACCTTCAGAGTAATTTGAAGATGTGAAGTACCTCAGCTTCAAAATAATTGTATTTTTTTAAAGCAACAAATCTCAGCAAACAATCTCAAGCATTCACTTGCTACTGCAAGGTCTTGTGGCAGGTGAATACAAGCCAGGAAAAACTGTGGGGAAAGGAGAACAGGACTAATCACGGGGATAATGTAAGCATAAAAGCAAGGCAAGATTGCGTAAGTCCATGCTGTGTGTAAAAATATTAAACATTAAAAAGAATGGTGATAAGTCAGAACACAGTCTAACAGTCTATGGGAAAGGGACTTAAAAATGTGCATGACTATGTTATAGTCTTCAAAATACTTTCTGGGAGAATAAAAACAAACAGAAAGATAGAGGAACTTTAGAAATTGAGTGGTGAAGGCTAAAAGATGCAAAAAAGAGAAATCAATGGTCATGTAAGACCAAGGGAACAACAGCATGAAAAAAATCTGAGGACACATATGTCATCCCCACCACACACACACACACACACAAATCCATTAAAAAATATGAACTTTGATATAGCTAAAACAAACAATAACAACAACAACAACAACAACAAGCGATCCTTTAAACTATTTTAATACTAAAAAATGAACAGGAAAAAACTGATAAAGCCATGTAGAATTATTATTTAAAAATCAGAAAGGTGAAGGTGAAGTCACTCAGTCGTGTCCGACTCTTTGCAACCCCGTGGACTGTAACCTACTAGACTTCTCTGTCCATGGGATTCTCCAGGCAGGAATACTGGAGTGCATTGCCATTTCCTTCTCCAGGGGATCTTCCCAACCCAGGGATCGAGCCCGGGTCTCCCACATTGGAGGCAGACGCTTTAACCTCTAAGCCACCAGGGAGGAGATTGAATAACACCTCAAGTGATGAAAGTCTCCATTAAGTTATATACCATGAGAAACCACCAGACAAAACTCAAGTGAAATGTGCCCAAGCAAAATTTTGGGACAGAGAAACTGCTTTGAATTAGAAATTCACACAGAGGAATAGATATCAGCCAACAAAAACAGCTGAGGAGAAAGAAAGGAAAAGCAAACAAACAAAAATGGTTGTTCGAACTCAGGAAAGAAATGGAAGCAAAATTTTAAACCACAAATAGACTAACTTACAAAATGCCCAAAGACTAATATAGCCAAAAGAATATTTTAAAATAGTCATAAGTCATTGAAGAAAGCCAAAAAGAAAAGAAGAAGAAAAAGAAGAATGAAATGGATCTAAAAAAAAAGGAAGGGAAAGAAATTTTAAAAAGTGGTTTAAAAAAAGGGGATAAAAATTAAGGACAGGCAAAGAAGGATGATGGTGGCATACTTGGAGTTCCTGAAGAAAACAAAATAAAGCAGAACAATATTATAGCACTATTATTTAAATGTATAACCCAAGGAAAGTTGTCAAAACGGAAGACCTGAATCTATACATTGAAAGGGCCCACGAGTATACTTAAAAAGTAGCCTGGAAAGAAGAACTATGGAGCACCTATACTGTGAAGTATTATTCAGTTATTATGAAAAGAATGAAGATGATTTTTATAAACTGATATGGAGTGAATCCAGGTCATGTACTTTTTAAATTGAAGCATAGTTGATTTGCAATTTTATGTTAGTTTCAGGTGTATAAAATAATTATTCAATATTTTTATAGATTATATTCCTTTTAAAGTTCTTATAAAATAATGGCTGTAATTTCCTGTGCTAGACAATATATCCTTATGTGTGTGTAAAGTCGCTCAGTCATGTCTGACTCTTTATCACACTATGGACTATAGCCCACCAGTCTCCTCTGTCTATGGGATTCTCCAGTCAAATATACTTGACTTTTAGCCATTCCCTACTCCAGGGGATCTTCCCAAGCCAGGGGTCAGGGATCCAACCCTCCTTCTTCTGTCTCCTGCCTTGGCATTTGGGTTCTGTACCACTAGCATCATCTGGGAAGCCCATATATCCTTACAGCTAATTCATTTATCTGTTAGTCTCCTACCCTATCATCTCACTCCCTCTTCCCTCTTCCTACTGTAACTATGAGTTTAATCTGTGAATTTGTTTCTGTTTTGTTATATTCAGTGCAAAGCAATAGAGGAAAACAATAGAATGGAAAAAACTGGAGATCTCTTCAAGAAAATTAGAGATGCCAAGGGAACATTTCATGCAAAGATGGGCACAATAAAGGACAGAAATTGTATGGGCCTAACAGAAGCAGAAGATATTAAGAAGAGGTGGCAAGAATACACAGAACTATACAAAAAAAGATCTTAATGGGCCCAGATAGCCACAATGGTGTGATCATTCACCTAGGGCCAGACACCCTGGAGTGTGAAATCAAGTGGGCTTTAGAAAGCATCCCTACGAACAAAGCTAGTGGAGGTGATGGAATTCCAGTTGAGCTATTTCAAATCCTAAAAGATGATGCTGTGAAAGTGTTACATTAAATATGCCAGCAAATTTGGAAAACTCAGCAGTGGTCACAGAACTGGAAAAGGTCAGTTTTCATTCCAGTCCCAAAGAAAGGCAATGCCAAAGAATGCTCAAACTACCTACCACACAATTGCACTCATCTCACATGCTAGTAAAGTAATGCTCAAAATTCTCCAAGCCAGCCTTCAGAATTATGAGAACCAAGAACTTCCAGATGTTCAAGCTGGATTTAGAAAAGGCAGAGGACCCAAAGATCAAATTGCCAACATCGCTGGATCATCGAAAAAATAAGAGCGCTCCAAAAAAACATCTACTGCTGCTTTATTGACTATGCCAAAGCCTTTGATTGTGTGGACCACAAAAAACTGTGGAAAATTCTTAAAGAGAAGGGAATACCAGACTACCTTACCTGCCTCCTAAGAAATCTGTATGCAAGTCAGGAAGCCACAGTTAGAACCGTACATGGAACAGACTGGATCCAAATCGGGAAAGGAGTACATCAAGGCTGTATATTATCATCTTCCTTATTTAATTTAGGCAGAGTACATCATGCAAAATGCTGGACTGGATGAAGCACAAGCTGGAATCAAGATTGCCTGGAGAAATATCAATAACCTCAGATATGCAGATGACACCACCCTTATGGCAGAAAGCAAAGAAAAAGTAAAGAGCCTCTTGATGAAAGTGAAAGAGGAGAGTGAAAAAGCTGGCTTAAAACTCAACATCCAAATATCTAATATCACGGCGTCTGGTCCCATCACTTCATGGCAAATAGATGGGGAAATAATGAAAACAGTGACAGATTATTTCTTGGGCTCCAAAATCACTGCAGATGGTGAGATGGTGGCTGCAGCCATGAAATTAAAAGATGCTTGCTCCTTGCAAGAAAAGTCATGACCAGCCTAGACAGTATATTAAAAAGCAAAGACATTACTTTGCCAACAAAACTCCGTCTAGTCAAAGCTATCGTTTTTCCGCTAATCATGTACGAATGTGTGAGTTGGAATATAAAGAAAGTTGAGTGTCGAAGAATTGATGCTTTTGAACTGTGGTATTGGAGAAGACTCTTGAGAGTCCCTTGGACTGCAAGGAGATCCAACCAGTCCATCCTAAAGGACATCAGTCCTGAATATTCATTGGAAGGACTGATGCTAAAGCTGAAGCTCCAAGACTTTGGCCACCTGATGCAAAGAACAGACTCATTTGAAAAGACCCTGAGGCTAGGAAAGATTGAAAGCAGGAGGGAAAGGGATGACAGAGGATGAGATGGTTGGGTGGCATCACTGACTTGATGAGCATGAATGTGAGCAAGGTCCAGGAGCTGGTGATGGACTGGGAAGCCAGAGTGCTGCAATCCATGGGGTCGCAATGTGTGGGACCTAACTGAGCAATTCAACTGAACCACTAGCGCCACCTGGGAAGCCCACATATCCTTTAGCTTATCCATTTTACCTATAGTAGTTCATAGTAGTTTGTGTCTGTTACTCTCCTACCCTATCATGCTCCTCCCCCTTCCCTCTTCGTATTGTAACTATGACTTTGTTTTGTGAATTTGTTTCTATTTTGTTGTACTCATTCAATTTTCATTCATTTTAATTTTTAGATTCCACATACAAGCTATAAGAGAAGTCACTCAGTCGCCAACTCTTTGCAATCCCGTGGACTGTAGCCTACCAGGCTTCTCCGTCCATGGGATTCTCCAGGCAAGAATACTGGAGTGGGTTACCATTTCCTTCTCCAGGGGATCTTCCTGACCCAGGGATTGAACCTGGGTCTCCTGCATTGGAGGCAGATGCTTTAACCTCTGAGCCACCAGGGAATGCTCTACTATAGTTTTGTTGTTTTTTTTTTTAAAGTTTTACTTTTTGACTGCACTGTGTGCCATGCAGCTTCCTGGTTCCCCGACCAGGGATCAAATTCATGTCTCCCATATTGGAAGTGCATAGTCTGACCATTAGACTGCTAGGAACATCCTCAGGCTATAATTTTAAGTGAAAAAAAAAGGAAAGAAAGTGGAAGAAACATGCATCTGTGATCTCTTTATTCCCAGTAACCCTTTATGCAAAAGTAAAATATAGAAGTTATAAACCAGAGGTTAAAGAGTTTCATTTCTTATAGAGTATGTGGAGGAACAGAGTTGGCATAAGAATAAATGGGATTAGTATAGAAGGGCAGTTAGTAACTCCTTCCTATGTATTCTTTTTGTATCATTTTGACATTGTAAACAATGTTGATTTTCACATAGTCAAAAAATAAATAATAAAATGATCAAGCAAAAATTGAGAGAGCTTCCCTGGTGGCTCAGAGGTTAAAGCATCTGCCTGGAATGCAGAAGACCCGGGTTCGATCCCTGGGTTGGGAAGATCCCCTGGAGAAGGAAATGGCAACCCACTCCAGTACTCTTGCCTGGAGAATCCCATGGACGGAGGAGCCTGGTAGGCGACAGTCCATGGGGTCACAAAGAGTCGGACACGACTGAGCGAATTCACTTCACTTCAACCAAAAAATATAATTTTAATCCAAATAACCTGACCATACTGAAGGGGATAAAGAGCTAACCAAAATGATTTTTTAAATATATTTTGATATATAATTTAATGCCTCAGACTAAAAAGCTGTACACAAACATTATTCTCTCGTTAGAAAATTTGTTTTTCACAGTGCTATGGGCCAAAACATTTGAAAGTACTTTATGTGCGTCAAAGGATTGGGAAAACAGTAAACATATTTATGTGGATGTTGAGAGAGAGCTTTTTCACAGTTGAAAAAGGAATTACAAATAAGTAGAGAGAGAACTAGAATGAATTCTCTAGATTGGTATTAGATATATGAGGTATGAAATATTGGTTTTTCAATACAAATATAAATAGCTATGGAAATATATAATATATATTCTATGCTCTGTACTTTAAGAGGGCTTAGAGCTAACAATGCTCCAGTACAGTGAGCACCTTTACCTATTCATGAAATGCTATCTATTGTGTGTGCTCAGCCACTAAGTCGTGTCTGACTCTTTGAGATCCCAAGGACTGTAGTCTTCCAGGCTCCTCTATCCATGAGATTCCACAGGCAAGAGTACTAGGATGGGTTGCCATTTCCTTCTCCAGGGAATCTTCATAACCCAGGGATTGAACCTGCATCTTCTGCATCTACATTGGCAGGCAGATTCTTGAAAACTGAATCACTAGGGAAGCTTATACTTTAAAAGGGTTTAGAACTAATGACACTCAAGTACAGTGAACTTCATCACCTGTTGATGCAAGCCTCTCTACTGTAAGACTCGGGAACTTTATTTTACTTATAATTATCAGAATATAGTCCTTTATGAAAAATACTAATGAATACTTAATTTATAAATTACAAAGAACTTTAGCATGTATAGAATCAATGAAACCCTACAAAGTCAAGATCTGAGGTGAAATTATAAATATCAAATTGATTAGCATTCTAACGTTTAAAGAAGTCAGTGCAATGGTTCCCAAATTCTGCACATTACAATCATCTGGGAGTGTCAAAATGCATGGATGGCCTATGTTACAGTCCAGAAACTGTGCTTTAATTGTTCTGAGATGTCACATGTTGGGGCTTTCCTGATGAATCAATGGTAAAGAAAGGGAGGAGGAAGGGGGCTTCAGGATGGGGAACACATGTATGCCTGTGACGGATTCATGTTGATGTGTGGCAAAACCAATACAATATTGTAAAGTAATTAACCTCCAGTTAAAATAAATAAAATTATATTTAAAAAAGGACCAAAATAACTGCCAATGCAAGAGGCACAGGAGATGTTGGTTTGACCCAAGGGTCAGGAAGATCCTGTGGAGAAGGAAATGGCAACCTGTTCCAGTATTCTTGCTTGGAAAATCCCATGGACAGAGGAACTGGCAGACTACAATTCATGAGGTTATAAAAAAGTCAGGCACAATTTAGTGACTAAATAATACCAATGCGACATCACATGTAACCTTCAGAATGGGAGAAAATAATAGCAAATGAAGAAACTGACAAACAACTAATCTCAAAAATATACAAGCAACTTATGCAGCTCAACTCCAGAAAAATAAATGACCCAATCAAAAAATGGGCCAAAGAACTAAATAGACATTTCTCCAAAGAAGACATATGACATAAATCAAAGCAGGATCCTCTATGATCCACCTCCCAGAATACAGGAAATAAAAGCAAAAATAAACAAATGGGATCTAATTAAAATTAAAAGCTTCTGCACAACAAAGGAAACTATAAGCAAAGTAAAAAGACAGCCTTCTGAATGGGAGAAAACAATAGCAAATGAAGCAACTGACAAACAACTAATCTCAAAAATATACAAGCAACTTATGCAGCTCAACTCCAGAAAAATAAATGACCCAATCAAAAAATGGGCCAAAGAACTAAACAGACATTTCTCCAAAGAAGACATACGGATGGCTAACAAACACATGAAAAGATGCTCAATATCACTCATTATCAGGGAAATGCAAATCAAGACCACAATGAGGTACCATTTCACACCAGTCAGAATGGCTGCGATCCAAAAGTCTACAAGCAATAAATGCTGGAGAGGGTGTGGAGAAAAGGGAACCCTCTTACACTGCTGGTGGGAATGCAAACTCATAGAGTTGTTGCAAGGGGAAAATAAATGGATTTGGGGGGATGTCACAGCAGCAACACAAATAGTTACACAATCCTCTCTTCTCTCCCTTTCTATCAGTTTTTACTTTTAATTCTCTCCTTTAGATCTTCCTAAGATCTGTCTCTTCAAAATTTTGAAAGTGCCCTTGGTTCCCTTATCTTCCGAATCCACTGCCCATGCTAAATGTTAAATTCCCAGCTGTGGATTCATTCTGGTATTACCTTTCTTTCTTCCTTAGCTGGCACTGGATTCCTAATGGAGAAAAATGATATACATTCACATATTGGTGCTATTATAAATTCACGTCCTTGAACTTCAAATGGATTCCAAGACTGTACAGTAAGCCTCTATTTCCTGGATACAGAATTGTTCATAGTGGTATTTCCAAAATATTTCTACTTTGCTCAAATACCCAACTCCTTCATTCCTCATTTTTGTCTCTTCCTTACTACAAAAGTGGAAATTTCCAAGGTTTTCTTCTTTCTTTTTTTTTTGCTGCAACTTGTGGTATTCAGGATCTTAGTTCCCCAACCAAGGATTGAATTCTTGTCCCCTGCAGTGGAAACAGACTCCCAACCACCAGTCAGCCAGGGAATTCCCACTGTTTTGTCTTTATAAACATTTTGAAACTATAAAATTACTCACATCACACCTCATCTTTTCCCTCATTTTTAACTGACAGAGTAGAAAAGATGACCTTACTCTTACCAAAAATTACGTGTACTTTTAGCCTCATTGGCTGATTCTTCAGTGACCTCAGCTTGCAGATTTCCTCTTCTATTTTATAGCTTCATTCTGTTCATTTCTAAAAATAGAATTTATGCTTTAAATTAGTTTTATATTCACAGCAAAATTGAGCCAAAAATACAAAGTGTATAGGTGTTGTTGTTATGTAGTTGCTAAGTCCTGTCCAACTCTTTTGTGACCCCATGGACTGCAACTCACCAAGCTTCTCTGATGGTGGGATTTCCCAGGCAAGAATACTAGAGCAGGCTGCCATTCCCTCCTCCAGGGGATCTTCCCAACCCAGGGATCAAACCCATGTCTACTGTCTTGGCAGGTGGATTCTTTACCACTGGGCCACCTGGGAATCCCAAAAAGTACAGCTATATTTCCTATATACCTTCTGATCCTACTTTGGATGGTGGCAACCCACTCCAGTATTCTTGCCTGGAGAATTCTGACAGGCCATGGGGTCACAGAGAGTTAGACACAATTGAAGCAACATAGCATACACGCACATACAATCCTCATTTCTTTTTCTCCAATGGCAGAAATTGTCTATTAGGTTTTGAGATTTGAGATGTGTGGCATTCTGCCCACATCCAGACAGCCTCCCCACTGTTAGCATCCTGCACCACAGTAGTTCATCATTGGTGAATGAACACGGACATAATTCTCATCCAAAGTTCATAGTTTACGTTATGATTGACTCTTGGTGTTGCACTTTTATGTGCTTTGATAAATGTATAATAGTTTGTGCCCACTATTATTTAGAATAGTTTCACTGCCCTAAAAATTCTTCATGTTATGCTTTTCATCTCTCCCTTCCCTCAATCCCTGGCAACTGCCAATCTCTTTACTGTCTCTATAATTTTTTCCTTTTCCAGAATGTCATCGATTTGGAATTTTGTAGTATGTAGCCTTTCTAGATTGGCTTCTTTCACATAGTAATATGCACTTAAGTTGCTTCCATTTCTTTTGATGGCCTGAATGAACATTTCTTTTTGGGACAATCTTATTAATTTCACTGTCTCCTTTTTTCCTAGGCAAGTGAATACTCATTTAAGTACTTTCAAATCTCATCAATGTTTAACACAAACAACCCAACACACAAAACATTCTTACAAAATCTTTGTCCTTCAGAGATCATCTTTTCTTCTCTTTTTCCTAACAACCCAGCTTCTGTACTTATTTACTCGCTCTATATTTGCTTTCCTTAAATTTACTTCCCACCCACACACTGAAGTCTAATTTTCACATATTTATATATATTTCCAGATTACCCAGTAAACCTTTTTCACCCTTTACTTTCATGAATACACAATTCCTGATCTCTCTCCTCTTCCTTTTTCTCTTTAATCTACCTCCCCTTCCCCTTTGATCTTCTTATTAAATAAGGTGATAGATAGATAGATAGAGAGCTTTAATTTTTTATATCCTCCTCAGACAATCTTATCCATACCCATATCTTTTATTACAAAATAAACTACAGGTAATTTTTTAATTTTACAGTATAATACTAACTGAAACATGTATGGACTGGAACCATGTCTGCATTTTGCATGGTTACCATGCAAATTAAGGACATGGTTCCTGTATCATGAGTTTTAGTTACTATAATATCAGACACAATAAGGATTGCCTATGTTAATTATATACTCCACCTCTATCACAGCCCTGGACTTGAAGACATCACTTTCTACCATTATCTCCACTAGTTTTCCCAAGGGCTTCTAAATCTTTGTAGACTTAAATCTGAATTTTTCAACCTCCATCTATACTCCCCCCCTTGCCATCTTCTCTATCACAGGCAATCAGTCAGTAAACATATTATTAAGCATGTGTGCACACACACACACACACATACACACACACACAAACATATTAGCACGTGCTATTGCCAGGTGCCAGACACCAGTGTAGTGATGATAGTGTTTCAACAACTTGTGTCCTGCCTTCATGCAATTTACAATCTAGAAGGCATGGCGACTCCCAATGTAATAAACAGTCACATCTGACTCTTTGCGACACCATGGACTTGTAGCTCACCAGGCTTCTCTGTACATGGAATTCTCCAGGCCAGAATACTGGAGTGGGTAGCCGTTTCCATTTCCAGAGGATCTTACCAACCCAGAGATTGAACCCAGGTTTCCTGCATGGCAGGCAGATACTTTACTGTCTGAACCACCAAGGAAGACCAAGAATACTAGAATGGGTAGCCTATCCCTTCTCCAGGGGATCTTCCTGACCCAGGGATTGAGGCCTGGTCTCCTGGATTGCAGATGGATTCTTTACCAGCTGAGTTACCAGGGAAGCCCATATAAATGATAATAGCAAGCCAAAATCCTGTAAAAGAGACTGTAACTGAAAGAAAGGTGAATCTGCCACATCTCTTTAAGTAAAAAATAGGCTGAAATGTGAAAAGTAAATTGAGATTAGATAATAAATAAAGAGGAAAAGAGTATATAAGGAGAGGAAACCACATATGTAACAGCTTAAAAGAGGGGGGAAAATCTCCAGCTTCTCCAGGAATTTATATTATAGTTTTTCATTATAGTTGATATGATAAAAGTCAGAGAAAGTCTAGCATACAAAAATCAGAAGAGGTGAACAGAAAATGGTCATGAAGGGCTTCAGGATTACCTTTTACTTTTGCATTGCCCAAGTCACAATTTGCAATTCTCGTTTCTCCCTAACTCTCACATTATGTAAGCATTCTATTAACAAACTTCATCATCTCTATCTCCTGAATGCCTATTAAATGTATTGCTGTCTTTCTATCCCATTCCCTCACTCATAGTTCTAACCAATAATAGCTCTACTAGATCACTCTATTATTATTTGGCAACTGGTTATCTTGTAATTATCTCTTTTCATATCCTAAAATCCAGGCATACATTGATTGATTGCTTGACTGATTTTAGCAAACACTTAAAGGAAGCTCTGGTCCATATATAAACTCTTTTAATCCTCACTTGATAGTGAGGATTAAAATTAAAAATAGAACTAAACTTAATTAAATCTAATTAAAAATATAATTAGAAAGTACAATTATTCTGCCCATTTTAAAAATAAAGGCACTTAAGTTCAGAAAACCTATTGCCATTCCAAGAGTGGCTTATCTTGTTAAAGGCCCTTGCATATGCCACTTCTTGTTCATTTGTTCACCTCCACTTTCCTATTTCTTTTTTCCCAAGCTAACTCCTATTCATCCTTCAAGTGGCTCTTTATTCAGGAGGATTTCCTTTGTCCTAAGGCTTGATGTTATCTTCTTGCGTATGTCCCAGACTACATCACGCAGTATTATAATAATCGATGTATCCATCTTCTACTCTGCACTCTAAGCTTGTTTTAACTCTGTAATTGCAATTCTATAATTATTTTTTGAATTAATCAACCGATGGATGCATCATGAGATAATCTATGCAAAACTGTTTTGAAAGTAAGTGTGAAATATTATTTATAAATGATAAGAGTACTGAAAATGACAATTATTCTTAATTTTATTTCTTTCAACGGACAGCTGAATACTCTTTTTAAGATACTATATTATGAAGAGGGAATAGTAAAATGAATAAGAAATCACTATTGACCTCAAGGAACTTATATTAAAAATAATTATATCTAATCACCTGAAGTGGTTTTCTGAAATTAATGCATTTAGTTATTTGCGTATCTTAAAAATAAAGGCCTAGAAATAATTATTTAATGTCACTCATATTGCTTTAATATCTTTCCCTTATATTTATGAAATGTTGTGACTCATAAAACAAAGCACTTTTGCATAAATATTACACAGATTCCTCTAATAGTTAAGAGGCATTTTTTGTATGGTTACTTGATTTTTTTTAAACTTCCTAAGGTGCAATGGGCTAAAATGAACATTACACGGGACTACATAATTTATCCATTTGTTATTCCATTTATGTAAAATATATAAATATTATATAAATACTATGTAAAAATGCTGTGCTAAGACCTGAGCTACAATTTTGCTGCTGCTGCTGCTAAGTCGCTTCAGTCGTGTCCAACTCTGTGCGACCCCGTAGACGGCAGTCCACCAGGCTCCCCCATCCCTGGGATTCTCTAGGCAAGAATACTGGAGTGGGTTGCCATTTCCTTCTCCAACTTTAATTCAATAGTAAACCAGAAATAGGGATATTTAATGGTCATTTATTGCGAGAATAGCCATCAAAACAGGAAATTGTGCCAAAAGTTCTGATGACAATGGTAAAGACACATTATTTTTGCCTTATGTCCCACTTGGTTGCTGCTGCTACTGCTGGTTATATGTATTCAAATACTAGCATTCTGTTTTTTAACTCAGATATATTATTAAGGAAGGCAGGGTAGATAACCCAACAATAATGAATAATTAAATTGGAGATTTTATGTAAAATAACTCCCATAATGCCCACACTATTGGCAATAGTAATGGTATTCTTTTCATTTAAAAATATAATATTTATCAGTTTGTAGAGAATAAGAAATGATTTTTGCTATTTTATTGCAGTAAAATGACTTAAGTATGCAAATCTCAAATGTAGATGGTTGACAAATGTATATACCTGTGTAACTAATATCTCAACTAAAATATAGAACATTTTATCACTCTAGAAAGTTCCCTCATGACCTTTTCTCAGTCAGTCTCCATAGCCTACCCTATCATAGATTAACTAAGAAGTGCCTTTCAAGAATATGTCTCAAAGTTTAGCAGAAACTATAGTGAAGACCATTTTTGTAAAATATTATCCAAACAAATGCCCTTTATATTAAAAGACAAAATATCTCAGTTAGGAGAAATGCCTGGAGTTAAATTAGAAAATGGAAGAAACCATTTAATAATACTTGCCACCTACATATCATATCAAGACTGCTTCTTCCAAAGTAATATGAAAAATAATTATACAATTAATACAATGACTTTCATCCCATAAAACCTCCTACAAGTAAACTCTTTCCACAGAAGACAAAGATGTACATTGAGTAGAACGATATATATTTTTAACTGAATGTTGAATAGTAGGAATATAAAGTCTTTTCCCTAAATAAATTTTGAACTTTAGAACCAGAAATAGTGTCTCATTTACTTTTTTTAATTGAAGTATCATTAACATACATTATATTGGTTTTAAGTGCACTACACAGTGGTTCAACATTTATAAAATATCACAAATTGAGAAGGGGACGACAGAATGAGATGGTTGGATGGCATCACTGACACAATGGACATGGATTTGGGTGGACTCCGGGAGTTCGTGATGGACAGGGAGGCCTGGCGTGCTGGGGTTCATGGGGTCGCAGAGTCAGACACGAATGAGCGACTGAACTGAACTGATCAGTATGATAAGTCTAGTAACTATATGTCAGCATATCAAGTTATTACAATATTACTGACTATGTTGCCTAAGCTGGTCATTACATCCACATGACTTATGTTTTGACTGGAAGTCTGCACCAATCTCTTTCACCCTCCACCAAATTATTCTCTATATCTATGAGTCTGTTTCTGTTTGTGTAGTTTATAAGTTAGATGATTATTTGTCTTCCTCTGGGTGACTTATTTCACTTAGCTTATTACCTTCTGGATTCACCCACGTGGTTAAAAATGATGAGTTTATTCTTTTTGTTGTTGTTGTTGCTGGGTAATATTCTATTGTATATATCTCTATTGAATACGATCTTTATCTATGGATAGGCACTTAGGTTGCTTCCACATCTTGGCAATTATAAATAATGGTACAATGGACAAAGGGGTGCATACATCTTCAAATTAGTTTTTGCTGATACACAGAAGTGGAATTGCTAGGTCTCACTATAGTTAGACTTAATTTTTTGAGGAACCACCATATTTGATTTCCACGGTGGTTGAACCACCAGCAGTTACATTCCCACCAGCAGTGTACAAAGCTTCCCTTTCCTCCACATTCCTTGCAACACTTGTTTGTCATCTGTGGTAACAGTGGTTCTGACAGGTATGAGGTGATATCTCATTACAGTTTTGATGTTCATCTCCCTGATTATTCCCTGGTGGTTCAGAGAGTAAAGTGTCTGCCTACAAGGTAGGAGACTTTGGTTCAATCCCTGGGTTGGGAAGATCCCCTGGAGAAGGAAATGGCAACCCACTCCAGTACTCTTGCCTTGGAGAATCCCATGGACAGAGAAGCCTGGTAGGCTACAGTCCATGGGGTCGCAAAGAGTTGGACACGACTGAGCAACTTCACTTTCTTTCTTTCTTTCCCTGATTATTAGTGATATTGAGCATCTTTTCATGTGTCTGTTGCCCATTTGTATGTCTTCCTTAAGAAAATGTCTATTTAGGTCCTCTGCCTTTTTAATTCATATTTTTATTGACTTGTGTGAGTTCATTATATATTTTAGATATTAATCCCATATTGGATATGTCATTTGCAAATATCTCCTCCCACTCAGTAGGTTGTTTGTTATTGTTGTTGTTGTTGTTTTTTGCTTTGCTGATGGTTTCCATCTCTGTGCACAAACTTTTTAGCTTAATGTAGTCCCACTTGCTTATTCTTGCTTTTGTTGCCTTTGTTTGATGAGACAGATCTATTATCTGATAGATCTGATATCTATTGTCTAATATCTAAAAACACATTCTATATATTTGTTTAGAATATTTTATGGTTTGGGGGTCTTATATTTAAGTCTTTAATAGATCAAGTTTGATTAAATGTGCTGGAATTTGAGAGTTTGAATTATGGAAATAAAGACTGAGTACTTAAAGTAAGGACCAGACTAATAGCGTATCCAAATAAAACAAACTTGATGGGACTACTGAGTGCATGACTATAGAAATGGAAAGTCTCAATCAGTTCTAGTCAACAGCAGCCATGAGAAATGGTTACCATGAAGACCCTGGAGGAGGGGGATCCTTATGGGAGTTAACAGTCATTTAGGAATTCAACAGATACCACAGGAAGGTATCAAAGCAAAGAGGAAGTAGAGTATGTACTACTTTTATTTTTCTTCACATACTTTAAGCTTTTTATTTTGGATTGGGGTATAGACAATTAATAATGTTGTGCTAGTTTTGGGTGAAGGGACTTAACCAGAATGTATGCTACTCTTAATCTCCCTTTTCCCTTGAAGTCCTGCGGTACTGCTTCCCATTGACCAAATCACATTGCAAATCAGTCACTAAGGTGTTCAGTGATGCTGCCAGAGGTCAGTGACCTAGACTCTGAGTACACCAGAAAAAGGGAGAGAGCAGATCTGTGTATCCAGATTGAATATAATCAACTTAAGGAGTAGCATTTTCTTTGTAAAAGTGACATTCTATTTTCTTTTGCAATGCTGCTTTGTGTTATTTTATTTTAAAAAGATGTGTAATATTTGAAATTATGTTGACATATTGAAACAGGTATACATGATACTCAAATATGGGATGCACTGTTTTCAATTTACTGAATGTTTACTGTTTGACTACTATGTACAAAGCCTGCTCTGGGATGATTGGATGTTCTTCTCTATAATCAAGGTCAGAACAAGAAATAGGCTTTAATTGCAAGATGCAGAATTTATCATTAGTATTAGTAAGACCATGACATTGTATTAAATATTTACCTGTCTGAGTCAACTTAGATTAGCACAAGCTGCAGAGAGAGAGCTGTAAAATCAGTTTTTAAATACCTAGATGTCATAATTTTTTTTTTAGCTAATGGAAGAATAATATTCATCTAGAATTAGAAAGGCTAGAATTAATGATTCCTGCTCGCAGGTTCAGAGAAATTTAATCTAGTCATAATGCCACTTTATGTGAACAAGTGTCATGGAAATAAATTGCTTAAGAGTTTTTTTTATTTTCTTTTTTCCCCTGTAAACATCAGCAAATAAATGGCAATTGGTATAATTAACATATGCTTCTACATGCAAGTATAGAATCCCTCTGTAGGGCTTGTTTATGAGCTTCAATGTCAAAACTACATTCAATGGTAGAGACAATTTCCTGAAAAACATTTAAATAGTATGCTCTTGTTTACTACATTTTACCATATGTGACTATATTACAAATCAAATGGTTAGACTTTTTTCACTCAAACCATTTGTAAAAGAACCTAGAAAGAAACCCTTTACACTCACATGAGTGCATTCATTTCCTAGAACTGCCATAACGAAGTACCACAAACTGAGTAGCTGAAAAGAACAGAAATGTCTACCCTCACAGTTCTGGAGGCTAAATGTCCCAAATCAGGTTGTCTTCAGGGATAGTCTCCCCCCTGAAATCTGCAGTAAAATTCTTCCTTGCCTATTCTCAGCATCTAGTGATTTCCAGCTCATATTTGGCATTCCTTGGCTTGTAGCTGGATAGTTTCAATTTCTGCCTCTGTCATCACATGTTATTCACTCTGTGTATCTCTGTCTTTATAAGATAAATCATTTCTGTTTCTCTTAAGCCACTGACTATGTGGCATTCTCTTGCAGCAGCAATGAGACACTTGATTCCGTTCAGTTGATCAGTCTTGTCCGACTCTTTGCAACCTCAGAGACTGCAGCATGCCAGGCCTCCCTGTCTATCACCAACTCCTGGAGTTGAGTCAGTGATGCCATCCAATCATCTCATCCTCTGTTGTCCCCTTCTCCTCCTGCCTTCAATCTTTCCCAGCATCAGGGTCTTTTCAAATGAGTCAGCTCTTCGCATCAGGTGGCCAAAGCACTGGAGTTTCAGCTTCAGCATTGGTCTTTCCAATGAATATTCAGGAGTCCAAGGGACTCTAAAGAGTCTTCTATAACACCATAGTTCAAAAGCGTCAATTCTTTGGTGTTCAGCTTTCTTTATGGTCCAACTGTCACATCCATACATGACTACTGGAAAAACTATAGCTTTGGCTAGATGGACCTTTGTTGGCAAAATAATGTCTCCTCTGCTTTTTAATATGCTGTCTAGGTTGGTCATAGCATTTCTTCTAAGGAGCAAGTGTCTTAATTTCATGGCAGCAGTCACCATCTGCATTGATTTTGGAGCTCCTCAAAAATAAAGTCTCTCACTGTCACCATGGTTTCCCCATCTATTTGTCATGAAGTGATGGGACAAGGTGCCATGATCTACATTTTCGGAATGTTGAGTTTTAAGTCAACTTTTCCACTCTCCTCTCACTTTCATCAAGAGGCTCTTTAGTTCCTTGCTTTCTGTCATAAGGGTGTCATCTTCATATCTGAGAGTATTGATATTTCTCCCAGCAATCTTGATTCCAGCCTGTGCTTCAACCAGTCCAGCATTTCTCATGATGTACTCTGCGTATAAGTTAAATAAGCATGGTAACAATATACAGCCTCGATGTACTCCTTTCCTGATTTGGAACCAGTATGTTGTTCCATGTCCAGTTCTAACTGTTGCTTCTTGACCTGCATACAGATTTCTCAGGAGGCAGGTCAGGTGGTCTGGTATTTATTAACATCTCTTGAAAGATTTTCCACAGTTTGTGGTGATCCATACAGTCAAAGTCTTTGATTTTCAATAAAGCAGAAGCAGATGTTTTTCCTGGATTTCTTGCTTTTTTGATAATCCAAGAGATGTTGGTAATTTGATCTCTGGTTCCTCTGCCTTTTCTAAAACCAGCTTGAACATCAGGGAGTTCATGGTTCACGTATTGCTGAAGCCTGGCTTGGAGAATTTTGAGCATTACTTTACTAGCATGTGAGATGAGTGCAATTGTGCAGTAGTTTGAGCATTCTTTGGCATTGCCTTTCTTTGGGATTGGAATGAAGACTGACCTTTTCCAGTCCTGTGGCCACTGGTGAGTTTTCCAAATTTGCTGGCATATTGAGTGCAGCACTTTACCAGCATCATCTTTTACGATTTGAAATAGCTCCACTGGAATTCCATCACCTCTACTAGCTTTGTTCATAGTGATGCTTCCTAAGGCCCACTTGACTTCACATTCCAGGATGTCTGGCTCTAGGTGAGTGATCACACCATCGTGATTATCTGGGTCAAGAAGATCTTTTTTGTATAGTTCTTCTCTGTATTCTTGCCACCTCTTCTTAATATCTTCTGTTATATCCATATCATTTCTGTCCTTTATTGTCCCCATTTTTGCATGAAAATTTCCCTTGGTATCTCTATTTTTCTTGACGAGATCTCTAGTCTTTCCCATTCTATTGCTTTCTTCTATTTCTTTGCATTGATCACTGAGGAAGGCTTTTTTATCTCTCCTTGCTATTCTTTGGAACTCTGCATTCAAATGGGTATATCTTTCCTTTTCTCCTTTGCCTTTCACTTCTCTTCTTTCCACAGCTATTGTAATGACACACTAATACAAAGTATTCAGGGAGCTAGTCTCATGCCACTCAGTATGTGCCATTACTTTTCTCACTGTTCTTTAGTACTTGTTTCTGATGCCAGGGTCCCATTTTGTTTGAATTTTGCCACAATATAATTTAAAAGTTGTACTCAATGTTGATATGCAAGTAAAAGTTTTTCAAGCAACTTTATGGTTTTGTATTTTATATACAAACACTAGCCTACCTCGATTTATTTTGATGATGCTACTGAGGTTGCTGTTGCTGTTGTTGGTCAGTTGCTAAGTTGTGTTCAACTCTCTGCAAACCCATGAACTGCAGCACATATAGTATTACTGTTTTGCCAAACGATGAGCTAGCTGTCTATTTGTTCAACCATCTCTGTTTCCTACTGATGGAGATATATCCAAAATTCTCATGTGTTTTGGTGTTTATGTCATAGCCCTGTACCTGTTCCAGCAACAAACTACTTTTTTAATATGATTTTTTAAAATTTATTTTTAATTAGAGAATAATTGCTTTACAATGTTGTGTTGGTTTCTTCAGTACAGTGTCAATCAGCCATAAGTATACACACATACCCTCCCTCTTGTTTTATTATACATTTTAATAGCTTGTAGTTCTATTCTACACCTATTTCATTTCTTTGTCAAAATGTTGCTCATTCTTCTCCCATGTTTATTTTTCACAAGAGCTTCTATATATGTAACTTTAAATTATATTGCCATTAACACCCATATCCTCAACCCAAAATCTACAGAAACAAAACAACTACAATTCAAAATTATCTGATGATATTTTAGGTGAGTTAATATTAGCTTTGTAGATCAGTTTAGACAGGAAATGGTAGATTTGTAATATTAAAGAAAAATAAACTTGGAAGAAGCATCCTGTTTGATTTTAAGATTTGCTTTTCAGTTAAAATAATTGTGGCAATGTGTATGGGCAAAGCAATGGACATATAGATCATTCAAATAGAAGACAGAGTCCAGAAATAGAACCATAAAAATATGGTCACTTTTTGGCAAAGGTGCAAAAGCAACTAAAAGATGAAAGGATAGTTTTTTTCAATAAATGATGTTGGAACTACTGGGCATCTGTATGGGGGAGGGGACTAGGGGGAGAACCTGACCTACTGATAATATAAGTTTACAATGGTAAAGTGAATAAATTCTAAGGAATTTAACGCACAGCTTGGCAATTACAGTAGACAATCCTGTATCCTACCCTTGAAAATTGATGAGAGAGTAGATATTAAATGTTCTAGCACAAAAAAGAAATAACAACTCAGATAGTAAATGAGTTTGAATACATGCATATGTATATCTGAATCACTGTACTCTACACCTTAAAGTAACACAACATTGTAAATCAACTATGCTGCTACTGCTGCTGCTAAGTCACTTCAGTCGTGTCCGACTTTGTGCGACTCCATAGATGGCAGCTTACCAGGCTCCTCCGTCCATGGGATTTTCCAGGCAAGAGTACTGGACTGGGTTGCCATTGCCTTCACAACTATACTGCAATATAAAGTAAAAACTTAAAAAAAAAAAAAAAGAAATGGCAATTATGTGACATAACAGAGGTTTGAACTAATGCTACAATGGTAATCATATTTCATTATATAAGTGTATCGAGTCAACACATTGTATACCTTAAACTTATGCAATGTTATTTTTCAATTACAATTCAGTACAAAAGGTGAGGAGGAACAATGAGGACCTAAACATTACAATTTATATAAGGGCTTCCTTGGTGGTTCAGATGGTAAAGAATGTGCCTGAAATGCAGGAGACCTAGGTTTGATCCCTGGGTCTGGAAGATCTCCTGGAGAAGGAACTGGCAACCCACTACAGTATTCTTGACTAGAGAATCCCATGAAAAGAGGAGCCTGGTGGGCTATAGTCCATGGGGCTGCAAAAAACTGGACACGACTGAGTGAATAACACACACACAACTCAAAATGGAGCAGAGGTCTAAATGTAAAACAAACTATTAAAATTTTAGAAGAAAATATAGGCAAGACCTGGGTATAGGCAAAGAATTCTTAGACATGACAGAAAACCATGATCCATAATTATAAACATATATGGTATATATTATTTGGCCATAGAAAAGAATGAAAGAGATTACTTGGATCAAAAATGAATACATGAAAATTTGTTTCATGTTTGCCATCATTAATCATTAAAAAATTCAAATCAGTACCACTAAGAGATACCACTACATACTTATTAGGATGGGAAAATTAAAGTTGAAATTTTAAAAAATGGTTAAAACTATAATAAGACCAATTCTTGGCAAGAACACAGAACAAGTGCAACTCTCAAATACTAGTGGTGGAAATGCAAAAAGATATAGTCACTCTTAAAGAGTTTCCCATTTTGTTATTTGCTATTTACACTTTTAGCCTAACAGGATCTCCCTAAAGAGATTTCAAATTTCTAAGTGTAGAAGATATGTTTTACAATTCTAATTACTCCAGAAGTCTGTTTCTTAAACTCAAAATTTATTCTTAAATTACAAAACATTACTCCTTTGAAAGATAGTGAATTTTTTTATGTGATTTATATTGATGACAATGATGATCTTGGCTAATATTTCCTGAACCTAAGTGCACAGCAGCATAAAGGAAATGTAAAAACATGCACAGAAACTAGGTTAAGTCAACCTTCTATCACCCCTCATTTTATTTTGGTGTTAAGAAGAAGAGTATAAATTGGAAATGGGAATTTTGTGCCTCTATTTCATTTATAAAATATTCAGAGTAGGATAATAGTGACCTTAGTGAAAGGAAGATAAGTGATTGATCTGGTTGTTTACTTCTCTCGATAATGTATCACTTGAAGCTTCTCAGATGGTTCAGTGGTAAAGAATCCACCTGTCAACGCAGAAGATGCAAGAGATGTGTGTTTGGTCCCTGAATTGGAAAGATCCCCTGGAGTAGGAAATGGCAACCCACTCCAGTACTCTTGACTGGAAAACTCCAGGAACAGAGCCAAAGAGTCAGACAGGACTGAGCAACTGAGCACTCACACCTGTATCACGTGGGGCAACAAATGTAACACCTGTGTGATTATTTTTGTCACTTTGTCAGATTGATGCTATTTTTGTCACTTCTAATTCAGCAGATTCTTGGCGGAGGCCTCTGGAGAAAAGCTGCCCAGATGACAAACAGGGATTTTGGATCTTACACATGGTTAGTATTCTGGCCATCTCTATTTCCTTTCTATTCTGCACTCATTTATAAAACTCTTAGAAAGATGTAAAGAGACAATCTACTGGGTGAACATTAAAAAAAAAAAAAACTAAAGGCAACCAACACAAAGGAAACAACTCTAGCTTTTTATTAAGTTGCTCAAAATAAAAGGAACAGGTGAAAGCTTTATACCCTCTTCATCAAGCTACAAAGAAGTGTATTGAACTCTAAGCATGATAGTGACTTGGAATGAATGTGTTTAGTAAAATTTCAATAGAATTAAGTGAGAGAAATGCAAAATGTGAAAACATTAACTTATGTTTTTCAAAATATTTCCTCATAGTTTAGCAAAAATGGTGAATAAACAGTCTTCATCATCAATGTTTAAAAGGGGTTCTGTCTTTTATAATCAGATCCATTGTGCTTTCAAGCTACTGTGAAATACCCTTTTCCAACAACTGAGACATTCAACAGGAGGCATGTATATTTAGGGGAAAAAATTCTGGTGAATACTTGGAACATTAGAATTACAGAAAGTCTGGTATCAAAGTAGTTTGTTAATCCAAACCAGCATAAGGATGTATCACATAGAAGTTAGTTGACTTTAAGTAAGATGTATATTTCGCCTGCACTAGTACAAGCTGAAACTCCAGTACTTTGGCCACCTCATGCGAAGAGTTGACTCATTGGAAAAGACTCTGATGCTGGGAGGGATTGGGGGCAGGAGGAGAAGGGGACGACCAAGGATGAGATGGCTGGATGGCATCACTGACTCGGACGTGAGTCTGAGTGAACTCCGGGAGTTGGTGATGGACATGGAGGTCTGGCGTGCTGTGATTCATGGGGTTACAAAGAGTTGGACATGACTGAGCGACTGAACTGAACTGAAATGAGCAGTCACTGGTCACTGAAAGTTAAGATTAAATGCATTGTTTAGACTTGAGTAATCAATATATGTGGTCATCTTCTTTTGGAGCAGGAATTTACAGTGCCAGCTAAGGAACTTCTTGTGCTGAAAGAATGAAAGAAAGAAACCCTTTACAACCTGTCTGTTCCTCTGCTTACAGCTAAAACTCTGAACAAAATACAAAAGCTACTTTTTAAGGACTCTGAAAAGTTAACAATAGAATGCAGGTTGGTAAGAGGAGCCACAGTTTGAAGAATAATCTATAACTCTAACTCTAGTGAAACTCAATTAGGAACAATAATAAAACAAGCAAACATGAGATATGAAGCTTCCCCCCCCATCTCAAATTGAGTTCTGGATGGAAAAATATAGTGTCTTTTAAAAATCATAACCACAGGCTTGTTGTCACACACAGTTATGTGTCTACATTTATACTACTTCTGTTATTATGGAAACTTCTAACTGGTTAATGATAATAAAAACTGAATATCTTATAGTAACTTTCCTGTGCTATCTGGCAGGAAAAACAATTAAACCTGATATTGAGAAACTAACCTTCAATTAATGCATCATGCTACTGTGGCATACATAGGTCCACTAAGGTTTAGTAAGCAACTCAAAATTAGAAAGATATATGATGAAATATTATGGGGATTGTCAGCAGAAATTAAAGAGAGAAACACAGGACAAGACATTTAGACAATAAAATCAACAAAGCATCAGATTTAAAAAACATACAATATCCCGAACTTGATTCTAACAAATGAACCTATACCTCATTGCAGTGATGCTGCAGAACACTGAAGGCTAAATGAAAAGAAAAAAAAAAAAATGAGAATGCTATCACAAAGAATGGTCTTAGACTGAAGGCAGACTATAACAAAACAGAAATATTCTAAAAGAGCTGAGAAAAATAACTGAAAATGTATGATTTTCTGTCAAGGTAAAATATTCAAGGAAGACATAGAAATATAGACCAGTTTCAGATAATCAAAATTCAGAGAGATTATTGTTAACATTACCAAACTGAAAGATCCTCCATCAGTTCAGTTCAGTCGCTCAGTCATGTCCGACTCTTTGAGACCCCATGAATCGCAGCACGCCAGGCCTCCCTGTTCATCACCATCTCTCGGAGTTCACTCAGACTCACATCCATCGAGTCAGTGATGCCATCCAGCCATCTTATCCTCGGTCGTCCCCTTCTCCTCCTGCCCCCAATCCCTCCCAGCATCAGGGTCTTTTCCAATGAGTCAACTCTTCGCATGAGGTGGCCAAAGTACTGGAGTTTCAGCTTTAGCATCATTCCTTCCAAAGAAATCCCAGGGCTGATCTCCTTCAGAATGGACTAGTTGGATCTCCTTGCAGTCCAAGGGACCCTCAAGAGTCTTCTCCAACACCACACTTCAAAAGCATCAATTCTTCGGCGATCAGCCTTCTTCACAGTCCAACTCTCACATCCATACATGACCACAGGAAAAACCATAGCCTTGACTAAACGGACCTTAGTTGGCAAAGTAATGTCTCTGCTTTTGAAAATGCTATCTAGGTTGGACATAACTTTTCTTCCAAGGAGTAAGCGTCTGATAATTTCATGGCTGCAGTCACCATCTGCAGTGATTTTGGAGCCCCCCAAAATAAAGCTGTCTCTTATACACATCTAAACCAAGAGACCAGGGAGATACTAGGAGGAAGATCTGCTAAAGGTGTGGCAGAGGAAAATGCCTAACTTCAGAAGTCTAACTCTGGAAGGCTTCAGGGCTAAAGTGAAGCCTTTGTTAATCATATACCTTCCTTGTGCCCTGTGACTCAGCTAGGTAGAGGCTTTGTGTAAAAAAAAATTTTTGTTTTGGCTGCGCCCTGTGGCTTGTAGGATCCTTAGTTCCCTGACCAGGGATCAGACACAGGTTCTCAGCAGTGAGAGCAGTGTTAGTCTCTGAACCACCAGGGAATTCCCGCTTTGTGTATATCTGATCCTCACGATAACCATGTGACATAGGCATAAATATCTCCTTTTGCAAGCAAGAAAACAGAGGTTCAGAGGCAGCAGGGAAATGACTTGTCCCAGATCACGTGGGCAGGAAGGGGCCGAGTTGGGANCCAGGGAATTCCCGCTTTGTGTATATCTGATCCTCACGATAACCATGTGACATAGGCATAAATATCTCCTTTTGCAAGCAAGAAAACAGAGGTTCAGAGGCAGCAGGGAAATGACTTGTCCCAGATCACGTGGGCAGGAAGGGGCCGAGTTGGGATTCACACTGCTTCCAAAAACCCATGTTCTTTTCTTTCTCTCCACCAGTATTTCTCAAGGGGGCACAGTTGACAGTTTAGGTTGAATAGTTCTTTCTTGGCGTGGTGGAGGGGCACTGCCTGTATATTACAGGGTGTTTAGGAACCAGGGCATGGGTCCCAACCCAGCTGTGTGAACTACGGCCACCACGACCCAACTCTTGGAACGAGAGGGCTGGTGGCCTTGACCAGGGCTTCTTACCCAGAGGTGCACGTGAGACTCGCCTGGGGCGGTGCTGCGTTGCTTTGTTTCTTTTGTTCTTGTTTATTTTTGATTTTCAAAGTAAAGATACCCTCGTCTGCCTCAGCTCTACTGAGGCCCCAGGCTGAACACTCTTGGAATCCTTTTTAGAGTTATCTCCACCCTGCCCTTTCTTCATGAGTTCACTTTGATTCAGTCCCCACCTCCCAATTGCTTTTCAGTCCTCTTGTGTACCAGCCACCTTGTTAGGAAGTGGGACTCAGGCAGGACTTCTGGTCCAGGTTGAGGAAAACCATTTCTGTCCTTTATCGAGCCCATCCTTGCATGAAATGTTCCCTTGGTATCTCTAATTTTCTTGAAGAGATCTCTAGTCTTTCCCATTCTGTTGTTTTCCTCTATTTCTTTGCATTGATCACTGAAGAAGGCTTTCTTATCTCTTCTTGCTATTCTTTGGAACTCTGCATTCAGGTGCTTATATCTTTCCTTTTCTCCTTTGCTTTTCGCCTCTCTTCTTTTCACAGCTATTTGTAAGGCCTCCCCAGACAGCCATTTTGCTTTTTTGCATTTCTTTTCCATGGGGATGGTCTTGATCCCTGTCTCCCGTACAATGTCACGAACCTCATTCCATAGTTCCTCCATAGACATCTTTAAAGAAGGAGAACATTTTAGGTAACATCATATTAATAAACAGTAATCAGGGTGTACTACTAGAAGATTGAAGAAATTATCTATCTTTTCCAAATCAGAAAGAAAAAAGAAAACAAAACCTCTACCAATCTCAAGCAATATACAAAAAGTTGAAAAAGGACAAATTAAAAAAAATCAGAAAAAATCATAGAAATCATAAATATAAGTTGTAGAAACAAATCCAACAAACAAATCTGAACAAATTCAAAGGCCAACATGGATGGCCCCAGAGACTATCATAACAATTAAGTTAGAAAGAGAAAAATAGCATATAATATAATTTATATGTGAAATCTAAAAAAGGGGACAAATGAACTTATTTGCAAAATAGAAATAGAGTCACCGATGTAGAGAATAAACTTATGGTTACCAGGGGGGAAAGTAGGAAAGGAAGTGGAGGGATAAATTTGGAGATTGGGATTGACATATACACAGAACTATATATAAAATAGATAACTAATTATTACCTACTCTATAGCACAGGGAACTCTTTCAATGGTCTGTAATGAACTATATGTGAAAGAAATTTAAGAAAGAGTGGATGTGTGTAAATGCATATAACTGATTCACTTCACTGTATGCTTGAAACTAACACAACATTGTAAATCAACTCTACTCCAATCAAAATTAAAAAAAAAAAAAAAACACAAATCTTACTCACCTTAATCAATAAACAAAAAAGAACAGACAGGACATTTCAAGCATAGAATATCCACAAAATGAGATGCCATATAGCAGCGGAAACAGCTAGAAGATGAATAACAATATAAGTTGTTAAAGAATGTATATGTTATGACATTATTCACTTATATGTGCATGTGTGTAAAACACATCTACAACAGACCAGAACTAAATAATAAAAAAGGGAAAAATCATAGGTACTATAGTACTAGGAGTTTCTCAGGCTTGTATGTGTCTTTTTCTGGGAATGATAATGTTATCTGAGTTTCTTTGTATAGTGAAAGAATAAATCATTAGAGTCATTATAAGATTGATTTGGCAACAGCCTTTTTTGTTCTTCAACTCCAACTGGCTGAAACTTGTCTAATTTGTGAATCCCAGGATGTGTTACTTCCTTTTTGAAGTCACATTATTTATTTTCTACAGACATTAATTTTATGTCATTTTCTCTCTAGCTA